>OY986968.1:14881029-14932844 GCA_963920575.1 Narthecium ossifragum
CAATATTAGTTGGTATGTTTACTAGTGTACTTATAATATCCGTGTCGTAGGCACAGGTATTTACTAGTGTACTTAGAAACGTAAGTATAAACCTCATAAAAAGGTGATGATTTCAAAAATGGCAAGCACGGTGCTACAACGGAAGCTTCCACCCAAGCTTAAGGATCCACGGAGTTTTAACATTAGTATTACTGTTGGTGATACAAAAATAGGGGAGGCAATGCTTGATTTAGGAGCCAGTGTTAATTTGATGCCTTACTCTGTTTTCCGTCAGTTAGGTGTGGGTGAATTAAAACCTACTACTATGTCTCTACAACTTGCAGATCATTCAATTAAATATCTACTAGGCATTTTAGAAGACATCTTAGTACAAGTTGATAAGTTAATTATCCCTGCTGATTTTGTGATATTGGATATGTATGATGCACCATTGAATGATAGAAATTTACCCATTTTACTGGGTCATCCATTTATGGCTATAGCTAAGACTATGATTAATGTGAAGGATGGTAAGCTCAGCATGACAGTTTTAGGTGAAACTGTTGAATTCAAAGTGTTTGAGTCTATGTCCTTCCCTTCAAACTCTTTTGATTGTTTATCAATAGATATTATAAGAGAGCAAAGGAGGTCTTAGCACCGCTTGAAGCATTAAAACCATACAAACCTGGCTGAACCTTAAGGCTTTGCAGTATGTCTTGCCTAGACGTTAAATAAAGCGCTGGGTGGGAGGCAACCCACCAAGGTAACCTATTTTTAAGTTTCAGCTTTCAGTTTTTAGTTTTATGTTTTCTCTTTTGTTTTTTTTTTATGTTTTCAACCACCCAGAGGATTCTTGAGGAGATGTTCGCTTACTCTATCAGGTGGCCTCTTTCTTATTTAAATTATCTATATGTCCTTTACATGGAAATTTGGATAGCCACCTCCTACATATGTTATTGTTTAGGATGCACAAATTAAGGACAATGTTGATTTCAGGTTGCGGGGTGGAGACATTCATGACCTTATTCATACTACATTGTGGGTTTAATAGTGTTAAATTGTACATGAGTTGAGATGTTTATGCTTATTATACATGTTTTCACATCAATTGACCTATACATAGATTGCATGTGTGATAACTTGAAGGTAGAACAACATGTGTGTCACGCCCTGACCCGCGAAAGCCCAACCGGGCCAGGTGACGCGAACCGGAGCCTAACAAACGCGGAAGAAAAGCTGATGAGAGTTCTCTCTATCCTATTGGTCTCCCTAACAGTTCACCAAAAGCACCTCCAAATTAAACGACAATATAATAATGAAGCCTCGAATTACAGATTGAAGAACTCAAAAAAAGGTTTAATATACATATCCTCGGAGAGGGGGGAGTTCAAATACAACATTACTCCCGTAGGAGACTATCTAACATAGGATAAAAGCAGTAAAGGATCACCACCTTTCAAAGTCCACCAGGCGCCGCCGCACCGTCGACCAACTGCCCGGTAGGGGCCACAGAAGAAGTACTGACGCCTGCACCTGCAAAACGCAGCCCGGGTAGGAGTGAGCACTAAGCTCAGTAGGGATCTACACTACGACACACAGAAGGAAGAGGGAAACACAACAGTGTCGCCCTCAAGTAGAACCTGGGTGTATACAGGGGTCCCATAACCCCACCGCGTGTCCCTGAGGCCCCGATCATGATCTTCCAGCCGGGCTGGTCACATGTCGGGTCACACTCAATAGCAGGAAACAACACTCCTGACTCTCAATAGGACACAGAACACTGTTTGGTGGGAAAAGACACCACTGAGTAGGTAACTCCTCTACTCAAGAGTTTAAGAATGCCAGACACCGGCTCCACCTCAGATCCGACTCGAGGCCGACACGACCTCTACTGTCGCTCCCCGACCCGCGAAAGCCCAACCAGGCCGGGCGACGCGAACCGGAACCTACAAAACGTGGAAAACAAAGCTGGCGAGGGTTTCCTCTAACCTATTGGTCTCCCTAACAGTTCACCAAAACATCCTCAATTAAAACAACATTAATCAGCAAAACCTCGAACCACAGATTTAAAACTCAAGTGTTAATATACAAATCCTCGGAGAGGGGAAGATTTAAAATACAACATCACTCCCGTATGAGACTAACTAACATAGGGTATAAAAGTAGTAAAGATCACCACCTCTCAAAGTCCACCAGGCGCCGCTGCACCGCCGACCAACTGCCCGGTAGGGGCCACAGAAGAGGAACTGACGCCTGCACTTGCAAAACGCAGCCCTGGGTAGGTGTGAGGACTAAGCTCAGTAGGGATCTACACTACGACACACAGAAGGAAGGGGGAACGCAACAGTGTCGCCCTCAAGCCAGACTCGAGTGAGTTACAATGGTCCCATTACCATTCACCGGTGATCTCTAGGCATATCCAACCATGGTCACCCCAACGGACTGGGCCCATCCTGGATACACCTAGTGTCGTAGGGTTCCAGCTGTGGTCACCCATCACTCACTGGGCCCACACTGATGCCCCTACTGACAGGAAAGGACACTGCCCAAAGAATAAGACCCGCCACCGGTGGCATCCTCAACACCTGACTTGAGGCCGACACGACGTCTAATCATCATCAAGCAACAGGTGCACCAGTCCTCTAAGCCTATCATCGAATTCGACTGGAGACTACAATTCAACCGGGTCCAAACTACCCAACCCTGGTCCTAGGGCTAAGTTCGAGCTTCCAGCCTCGGGACGGCGACCCAAGGATCACACACGCCCTAACCAATGCAACTAATGCACAAATCAACAATACATGGTATGACATACACAGATAAGAAGCAAAGCATGCAACAGGATGTCAAACATCATATAAGTCTACTGGATTACTGCAGCGGTACCACCAACCGCTGCCAGCCGATCCGCAGCGGGTCCCGGCTTTACGACGGTACCACGACCGTCAACCGCGAACTCCTGCAACGGGAAGAAACCCCAAAAACCGCTGAATGAACAGTAACAATATAATATTATATTCCGAAATATAATATTATATTCAAACACCCAAAACCTCTACTTAGGGGTTAATTGATCCCGTCGATCCGACGTCCAAACGACGTCGGATTCAAGATCCAACTTAGTCACCCGTAGGTCTATATACCAGGATCAACATATCCAAAATTCACAATCCTCCAACGGTTGGATTAACGGGAAAATACAAATCAAGATCGCTAATCAACTCACTTACCAATTTAATTGCTGCAACGCAGCCCTTCAGCAAACAAATCATAACAAATCGTACAAAACTCGGAAAATTATGAAATAAGATGGAATAGAAAGCTAACGAATAGATCTACAACTCTTATGTTTATCAAAAGCCATGATCATGTACACGCCGGCAGGAAAACCCGCCGCAGGCCGGGACTAATCATGCATAAAACCTACTCAAATCTCAACTGATTAACATGAAACTTAAATCAGTTATTGTAATAGGCATAAGAAATCCAACAAAATAAGGATCAAAAAGATCCAATGGCTAGATCTAGAGAAAACCCGAAATAAACACAGTAGGTATAACCCTACCTAGCTGCGCTTTCCTCGGCTGATTCCCCGCGAATTGATCACGAACAAGCCTCCAAACCACTTCAGGGATCTTCCTCTCCTTGTGACGAAACCAACGAGCCTTAGAACGCCGAAAATGATGGTCGGAGGAGGGAGAACGGAGGTGAGGAAGGTTGGCTGCCGGAAACAGGGGAAGAAGCAGAGGTTTCGGGAGAAGAAAGAAAGAGGAAGAAGAAAGGAGGAGAAGGAGGAAGAGGAGGGGAAGAAAAGGAGGGAAAGGGGAAGGGGAAAGTCGGCGGAAGGGGAAAAAAGAGAGGGGAGGGGAGGGAAAGTCCTCCCCCTCTGATAGAGGAGAGCGACGGCCAGCGGTGGCCGTCCTCGCGAAGCAGAAAAGCCACCGACGCGAGTCCGATCGGTCGCTCCAAGGAGCGATCGATCGTTCTCGCCCCGGATCGATCGTTCCAAGGAGCGATCGATCGCTCAAGGGTCGTCAGCTGCCCAAAAGCAAGCTTCCGCGCGCCCGAGCTGGGATCTTCCGATCCCGGATCCACCTAGCCATTCTAAACAAGGATTTAACACAAACAAGGCCAGTGTGTGCACACGCGGGTGTGAAACAAACCAACAAGGCGCAATTTACCGAATTACCCTTGCGGTCTACAACGAGCCACAGGGGTAGAGGGGCAGGTCCTCACAATGTGATTCACACACGAACACTTCATGTGCAGTGGCAATTATACTCACTAGAGGAATGAGCATGCTATTGTTAATTTGGACCATAATTTCAACTTTAGCTAGTATGATGAGTATTGCATGCAGAAACAAAGAAAAAAAAAAGTTCTAGAGCTTGATCAAGCTGTGCCTAAATGACTATTACGTGAACTACTAAGTAACCGGGTGTTCTTGCCTGAGGAAGCGGGGAGCTCGTGTAAAAAGGTAGAACCACTAATAACTTAAAAAAACTATTAAGTGTTTTGCTAAGTAACCGGGTCTCTGAGCCTCAAGAAGCGGAGAGTGCACGCGTAAAAAGGCAAAGTGTCTGATAGCTCAAAAAGAAAAGAAAAAAAAAGCATGCTGTAGTTTAAATGCGAGAGTTGGATGATTGGTCCGGAAGATAGTGGTGTGTTTGGAGTAATGGTGGGGAGAAGTTGTTTCTGTATGCAAATTTTATTTTTCACATCACATGTGTTCGTCTGGATGGTGATTAGCATGTTTGAAGTGTAGAAGCTAATCTCATGTATTGGTAGTATGTGTATGAGTATAGGACGTTTTCGTGCTCTGTACTATATAGAACACTATTGACTTGACAAGGTAGAACTCTTATTATGCATGTCTACAGCCTTGGACCATTGGTGTGCTTAATTATAATTTTATGCGCTTAAAATTGCCAGAGACTAGCAATAAGCTGATTGGCGGGTGTGATGAGTGCATGAAAGTGCACTCTGAATAGCCTTATAACTAGTTTAATTACTGGATTTTTCATCCTTAATTAGTCTTTTTAGTACTATTTTATACTTATATGTTGCTTCACAAAGTTATTTGGAATTTGCAGGAAAGTGGAGCTAAAGAAGCAAAGATATGTCATATTCAACATCAAATCTGTACCTGCTCAAAATGAACCAGATAATCTTCTATACATGGCTGGAAAGATCATGAAGTTTAGTTTTGCAGAATTTTACGGTTCATGATTTAGAGTTGTCTAGAGGAAAATATGTTATTTTTAGTACGAGAAGTGCAGGAGCAAGCATCTACGAAAGAAGAAGATCGATCTGATGCCAAAGAAGATAGATCTCTTTTTGTGCTCAGACGCTGACAGAGAGTTGATAGAGGACCAATTATAAGAAGATCGATCCTTTCCCAAAAACAGATCGATCTGAACCTGGGCGATCTGGAAATGACCCAGTCTATGGAGAAAGAAGATCTATCCTTTCCCAAAGAAGATCGATCTTATTCGGGGCGAACCAGGTTACGAAAATTGAGATTATAAAGAAAATGGATCTTTATCAATAAGAAGATCGATCGCTTGTCGGATGACCTGAAAACGAGCGGACCAGATTTAATCCAAAGGCCGGAAAGAGGGGAGAAGACCGAACGAAGATCTAGGGTTTTTCTTTCTTATCTTTCTTATGAATATCTTGGTTGTTTTTATGATGAACATGAGTTGCTAATCTCTTTGCTAAGGAACCGATGTAGCTCTAACTAAATCATTCTATGTTATTGGATCATGATTATTTAATCAGTTTATTTTCCTTGTTTCATTCATTATTATAACTTAGATCTTAAATACCTTTATCTGGCCAATAGAAGTATTATAAATTGTTTTATGTGAGATTGGGTGAGGGTTCATTCCCTAATCTTGCAGGATCTATGAATGAATGAGTTTATGTCAAGGCCGGGTTCAAGCTAAGACAAATCTTGGTTCATAATTGTTCTTCAGAGCTTAATGGATTCTTGATTAACACTTAGTTATGGGTTCATTAGCTAGGGTTAGTTGAGGGTACTTGGTGAAGACCGCGATCGAACGGATCATCATACCGGAAAACCGAGCCCTTGGAATTAAATTGAGATTTTGTTGATTCAAAGCATAGAATGAGGATGTTATGGTGAAATTAAAACCTTAATATTCATCCTTTATATTTCTATCGTTTTCATATTTCGTTATTAGATCTTCTATTTTCGATACTTCATATTTCTTACTTTTCATTCCCTATTTTCTTTCTTCTATGTTCTTTAGCGTTTTACTGTAATAATCTCTACAAATCTTTGTGGGTACGATACTCGTCTTGCTGCTATACTGATCACACCGATTCGTATACTAGCGAGATATAAAATTTATTCATCACTAGGCATAGCCTATAGCAAACCAAAAGGGTGAGCATAGCAAGGGTCTCAAATACAGATAAGTTATACTAACAATACAACGATTAGAGCAAAGTGATATGGTAACAGGTATCTACAATAGTCTTCAGTGTTCTACAGTACCTGACAGACTAATATTCCCCAGTTACCCATCAGGTAATTGGCCAATAGCCAAGCGACAACAGCAGTCAAGCCAATTTCGACATTACAACAGCGTCCATAGCCGTTAACCATAATTTTCTACAAGGGAATACAACCCCAGCCAAACCACACAAAAAGATATATAATCTACCAGTACAACAGGTTATGCCCCATGCGCACGCCTGCAATCAGCGGGGCTATTAATCAAAGCAGTAAAATACTAAGCATGCGGGGCACACCTTCGACCCATTTATACTAAACATTCTCGGGGGTTGTCATTCCATCGGTTACCATAAAGCGATAAAGCAATCACAAACTACATATATAGATAGATATATATATATATATATATATATATATATATATATATATATATATATATATATATATAGATATAACATGCTTATCGGGAAACTGCTTGAAAATCAGTAGAAATCGATAAACTGATTTGAAATATAACTTATGACGTAATCCGGTGATAAACCTGCCAAAATCTCGATAAAAATATTATAATAATCTTTAACTATCATCGGAAAAGCCACACGAGAAATTCGGGTCGAAAAAAGTCGAAAACACCAAATTCGAATCAATTATAACAAAGCAACATATAAAGATCGATCATCTTACCCGGTAAGATGATCGATCATTTATATGGGTGCTCACTGTCAAGGAGAAATGATCGATCTTCACTCCCAAGGAAGATCGATCCTCCTTAAGAGTGTTCCCTGTCTGAAAGCAAAATAATCGATCAAGATACCCATGATCGATCCCCTCCAAGTGCTCCCTCTGTCAAGAGAAATGATCGATCTTTCATCACAAGGAAGATCGATCATCCTTCGGACGAGACAGAACACTTCAGCAAAAGTGATCGATCATTTTACGCAAATGATCGATCCTTCAATAGTCTACAGGAAAGGTGAATAGTGGCTGAAATCCAAATTCTTTCATTTCGACAATCAAAACTCATCGAAATCAAACCCAACTTGGTAGGCATATGCAATTGGATGTGGAGAATCTAATGACACTAGGAAATCCAACTTTGGATGATCAAATCCTCTGAATTAAATCCAATTCTCCAAACACCGACAAAACCGATGAAAAACTGAATTTGTTGGATTTGATCTATCAAACAACGATGGAATCCATTCAAACTTTGCATGAAGGTCTATTTAATGATGGGGAATTCAACCATGCAATAAAAACCAAACTCACATTGTGAAATATCAGATCTGAGTCCGACCCCGTCGAAAAACCCACAAAAATACGGAATCCATCCGAATGAATACAGAAATGAAACCATAGCTACCTTCTAAACATTGGAAGGAGTAAGAATACAGAAAATAAAAACATTACAAAACACACAACAGCCGCAAATCACAAAAGGTGATCCTATGGTTACCGGTTCACCAGAATCGGGTAGAAACGCCTATTTGTATAGACGTGCAGGCGATCTACAAGATCCTCAACACCGATCGCCGCAGATCCGCGCTGAAAAGCCGTAGCCGGATCTCCACTCTGGCAGCCAACGAAGGAGAGAGGAATAGAGAAAGGGGGAAAAAAGAGAAGAGAGAGAAAAGAGAAGGGTTTAAATAGAAAGCTGGAATCGATCACAGCCGACCATTTCGATCATTCCCGATCGAGCTCTGATCTTCCGATCGGAAGCGCCCTTAAGGTTCTAATCAATCACATACATCAATCCAAGGCAGTGTGTGCACAACGCGGGTGTAAAACCGACAGCCAGGGTGCAATTTTACCAAATTGCCCTTGGGGTCCAAAACAACAATGTGATCAACCGATCGCATTCCAAGACCAACCTAACCAAACCACAAAACCAAAACATCGACCTAACACGGTTGGACCGGGTTGGAAGTGTGGGTCCTCACAACCTATCACCCTTAAAGGAATTTCATCCCGAAATTTGATAAGAGCATGGTCGAGAACAACGAAGCAAAAACAAAACACACCTGCACAAGACAAGAGAGTTAGCAAGCTCACCACGTGAGTGACCACACAAACAAAGGGCACCAATGCCCACACCAGCCACAACTGGAGACACACTCTGGGGTAGGAACCTCTGTGTCTTCGAAGGATCCGAACCAACGGATCATCTTGCCTCTCAAGACATCATTTCTTTTGTTGAACATCTTATCTGGCCGACCTAGATGCAATCTGGCTGGCTTGAACTCTACACTGCCTAAACTAATGGCGTGTGATGATTCTGGACGGTGCCTCGTCAGCTGGGACACATGATGGTAGGAAACACAGCTGTTGGGCATGAGAAGAAACAAATTTGCAAGCGAGCTTTCCAACGCGGTTTAAATCTTCAAAGGGCCAACATACCTTGGGGTTATCCTGAACTTGACCAATCTATCTGACTATTTGTATGGAGCCATCCTCGAGTGCACTCTGTTGCCAACTATGAACTTCAACAACTGTCATCTCTGATCCATACAAATCTTCTGTCAACTCTGACCTGATCTGCACTGATCTTCTGAAGATTGGGTGACGATTTCTGGATCGATGGATGAAGTCTCTGCAAGGTCTGCCGAACAAACTGGTCAATGACATGGGACGTCGTACTATGCCCCGAACAGTGCAACCCCAATGTTGAGTTGTCAGTGCTGTAGTAAGCGAACTCCATCATGGAATGTGATCCTGTCAACTGACATCTGCATCAAAGACACATGGTCTAAGCATGCCATCTGGGATTTATATTTTGTCCTCTCTAACCGTTCGTTTGTCGACGAGCGAGATGCGGCGCTGGAAATCAACAAGATGGTCATGGGTTCCTAAGAATTGTATTAGAACCTGTATGTGAATCTGAAATCATGACATGGAAGGGCAGAAAAACTAGGAACCCATGCAATCTGACCACCTTTCTGTCATGCAAACTTCCAACTGCTCTGTAGTATCTGTACTCCGCATAGGTAGCATATGTGTCGATATGGTCAATCAGGCTATAATGACCCAAATCATATAAGTTCTCTCAGCATGCTCTATATGATGATGATGAAGTCCATGATATATCTTCGTGCCTCCTGAATGAAGAACAACAACAGAGGAGTGAACCTCACACAGAATGTCTTCGCACAATTCTGAAACTGCTACTCAACCTCTGGAACACAATCAACTGTCTGCTGATGCTGTCATGAATCTCTGTAAGCTCGGTGTTGTCGTCACTCCACGTCTTCTTGTCTCTGCTCTCTGCCAACTCTGACTGATCCTCTGCGCGGAGGAACCTTCAGAAACACCTTGTCATTAACTACGAACTCCAAAGATCATCGCCTCTGACCTGTGTAGCTCTCTCGCCTGCTCTGTGCTATCATGAGTCTCTGTATGATATGTGCTAATCTCATTGACAATCGTCTGATGATGTCTGGAGTGGTGGGTAATGTCTCGACAACCTCTGTTGAGCAATCGGAAGAACGACGTGAACTGTCGTACTATACCTCGAATGGCACCGCATCGGTCTGAACTAATGATCGTTGAAATAGGCAAACTCCAACAATGGGGCGTACTCTGAGTCTTCTGTAATCTGGTGGTGACATCCGCCATGATGTACTTCCACTCCCACTCTGACACTACAAGGGGGGCTACAATGGGTCTGTCGGATCTGCAACACTGCTACCTATGAACAATCTGCCATCTGCTGACGCTGTTCAGCCCTCAGTCACATACTCAGTACCAACCGCAGCATGAAATCCACGAGCTCTGAATATCCGCCATGGGTCTCTATCACTCTGGCCATGAGAGCTGGGATGTTATGAACAACAAGGAGCAAATCATCTGGAACCTGATCCACGAAACTCGATTCAACTGACTATCTACCTCCGATGAGCTGACAAATCTACTGAATCTGCCCTAGCCTCTCTAAGAAACGCTGATGGCTATCACCCTTAAAGGCACTGACGTAGTGACTTTAAGAAAAGAGCCCCAGTCTCCTGGTCACTCTGGTCAACGGTCTCGCGATCCTAGAGATGCCTCTGTTGAATCTCGAATATCGTCCTCGACCTCTGTCATCACCTAACTGCCTCGGACTAAGCTAAATCAACTAAGCTGTCTGTTGCTGATATGATCCATCCCCCGAATCCTGCCTCTGAAGGCCAAAACCTCACACTGGGAGCCAAATAACATCGATGCACCCTCAGCAGCTGCGATGCAAACACCAAATATCGCTCATGCTCCTCCTCAATGCACCAGTAGATATCATGTTGTCAACGAATACTACTGCAACTGATCAGGGTATGGCCTAAAGATCCTCTACATCATATCTGTGAAGGCTGTTGGTGAATTCGTCAAACCAAACGCCATCACTGTGAACTCGTATAGTCTGTACCTCAAACGGAAGGCTGTCTCTGGGATGTCGCAATCCAGAATCCTCAGCTGGCGTAGTCGATGTGAAGGTCAAACTCTGAAGGGGTCGATGAGTGTCTCCACTGCTAATACGTCACGCACTGTAGCAAGCACGTACTTTCTGTTGCAACACTGTCTAGCTTCCCTGAAGCCCATGTATCCATGGAGGTGGCCATTCACAAGGAGAACCGGAACACGTTCTGAGGCAACACACTGGACTGATGAAGTGTCAAGCGACTAACTCGGCCGACTGAGTCCACTACTCTCCATATGCTGCTGGCATCCACATGCAAACTCAAAACGCTCAAAACCGCCCAAAGGAGCCTCGATCTCAAACTTGATGTCCCATGAAGGCGACAACCAGAAAGTTCCTCAGAAAAGATAGCAGCACAAACAACAACAACAACAACAACAACAACAACAACACAAGGGAAAGCTGCTCACCAGAGCACCTTTGAAAACAACGAGGGGGGGATTCACCACGAGCCGAAGAACAAACCCCAGCTCTCGACAACCAAAAGGATCGCCAACTCGCGACCTTCAACGAGAGCAAAACAACGCCGTCAGGAGTATCCATGATACCTTCCCACGGCCAATAAGCATAACTCAGTGCGCAACTGATGTGCTGTCGTAGGCACTCAAAAATAAAACCAATACTCTTCAAAATAAATGTAGTAGTGCGAGTACGAGTCGTTCCCACGAAGAGTGTTTAGCCTATTTTTGTACTTAGTGAACAAAGATGGGGTTTTTGAGTAAAACGAAAACAATAAAGAAATAATCTAAAGTGAAGAATCGAATTGAATCAAGAGAACAAACCTTCGTCTAAGTCAACATCCACCATCGGAATCCAACAACTGATCATCGATGCAAGTATATATCAATTTATACCATGAATATTCACCGTTCGAATTAAATTCAAATATCTCCTCAATCATAGTTAATTAGAAACAAGCGATTTAATCAACCCTAACTACTAAACAACCTAAGACACGCGCTGTAAATTTAATCTAATTGCAGGTTTAAGAATAGGGAGACCGATGAAGCTAAACAACACAAGCACAAGCGGTTGCATTTAATCTAGTCGAAAATTCTTCCTAAGATCTATTAATTTCTGAAAAACAGTAAATCAATAGATCTCAGTTGCTTCGCAGATCAGAGGAATCAAACAATTACGGATTTGATATCCATCCTAGCATTAGATCGTAATGAATAATAAACTAGTAGGCCTCCTAGCAATTAGACAAGACAATCATGAAGATTTAATCTCAGAAGAACATTCAATACTCAAGTATAAACTGAACAATAAAAATAGATTAGATCTCACGGTTTCATTGATTCCGAGGTTTCAGTCTCCTCGACCAAGAATTAAGGTTTAGCAACGCAAGGCCATCAGGAACAATCCAATCCTTTAATGAAGAAAAAAGAATCCTAGAAATATCAAAGAAATAGAAAGGAGCAGCCAAAAACCTCTAGAATTCGCCCCCCTTAATCCCTAAAAAGAACCCTATTTATAGCCCATAAGTTTCCCATCCTCGGATTTAATCTGAACCGTTGAATTTCTTCACTGGGAAAGTAGGATCGATCCCTCTATAGGTGTCGGATCGATCCTTCTCATCGGAATCTTCAATTTCTGGCTACGCCCGAGTCGGATCGATCTTACCAGGGGTGTCGGATCGATCTTCTAAGTAGGATGGATAGTAGGATCGATCGGACTATGTACAGCTGAAAAGTATGTGTTCTGTCAGGTTTCTGCATAGACGGATCGATCCTATTAGGGAGACGGATCGATCGGACTTTACAAAGTATTTACTGTTCTGCCATCCAGACTGCGCCATCCGTAACTTCGTCTAGTAAACTCGGAATCATGAACCGTAAAATTTTCCAGAAACTAGACTTTAAGAGCTTTCCATCCATATATGACACATCATCTGGTTCTTCATCAAGAGGTACAGTGTAATCTTTAAAGCTGATCCAAATACTCTTTACAGCTTCTTTTCGTACTTAAGGACTTCAATTGCATCCTAAATCAAAATATAAGAATAATGAGTGTATTTAGGTACCAAATAAGCACATGAGACTAAGTATTAAGCGATAAAAATATAACATTTTGCATCATCATCAAATTCCCCCAAACTTAGCTTTTGGTCGTCCTCGGGCAAAACTAAAATTCACTCTACTCAAAATCAAGGTTGCAACGCCATCAACAAAGAACAATCCAACTCTTCACAACTCATAACATATCATGAACAACATTTTAGAGAACTTAAAATGGAGCAAACCAAATAAGTAGACCCTCACGGAAATTAACACTCAACTCTCATCTGTTTGAAGGGTATGTATTTCACTCAAATTCATTCCAATAAAAATGATCTACCATAAGCTTGCATATCTTCTCATTCTCCACCACTAGAATCGCATGCATAACACGGATCATAAGGACTTTCAAGGGTTGTAACGGGGTTTAGGGTCAAGGCGAGAAATATTTGGGAATGTAGCTCAAAAGCCAATGGCACTAATGGAGCAAAAATGCATCAATAATACATGTATAACCAATCACTCCATTCAAGAACTTCTTCAATATGACTTTAAAGCACTCACACCATGTAACATTTCTTTGTAGAAATCATACATAACCATAGCCCTTTTCTTGGAGTATTAGGAGGATTCCAAACCACATTTTGTACCTTGAGAAACAGTTTCCTCCTTCATTTTTTTCTTTCTTTTCTTTCTTTTTCTTTTCTGATTTTTTTTTTAGAGACAGTAGAACTCATAAATTGCGAATGAAAACATGATCCATGTTCCAATTTTTCAATCACAACCATACCACCAATCCAAACACCCCCACACATGAAACTTGCACACCCATACACATCATAATGATGATCAATGCTCCACTAGTCCTATGGCTTGGGTATCGGCATTGTTTTTCAGGTTTAAAGCTTATAATGTGGGTTAACAATGAAGTCAATAAAGCTCAAAGGGGTTTAGAAAAAGGAAAAATTAATTGCAAGGTAGGCTATTTGGCTTATGTAGCTTATAACAAAGAGGGCCTTAATCATGTTCATGTCTGTATGTGTCAATGTGACCTTGAATAAATCAAAGTAAGTTCTAGAGAAAAAAATCCATGGAAGAATATCTCTCATGAAAGAAAATACTGAGAGTGATATGAATGTGTAAGTCTAGAGGCTCAAAATCTCACCAGCTTTTGTCTACTCATTTAGTCACTACCATATCAAGAAAAATAACTCAACTAATTAATTCCAAGTCGCAAGATTACTCATTCAATCATGTTATGAATATGTCAAGCTTCTTTAATTCTTGCTCATGGCATATGCAACCTAGATCTCCTCCCCCACACTTGAAATTAACATTGTCCCCAATGTAAGGTGGAATGCAAAGAAAAGGCAAAAAAACTAAAATGGAAATGCGAAACTAAAAAGAGAAAGGAACGAACTCCCCTTGGGTTGCCTCCCAAGCAACGCCTTTGTTTATTGTCATTGGCTCGAATTCATGCTTCTTCCTTGAATACTGTAGGAGTTGCCAAACTTTGAATTTCCACGATCACCATGGCTTGGCGAATTCTTCAGCTATGATAGGGAATGCTCGATCACCTAAAAACAAACGCAAAGCAAAGCAAAAACAAAAGCAACATGCAAGCACACAACCTAAAAGTAATTCAAGCACGCTCAAGCACACAATAAAGCAAATAAAGCCAACTACACCACTCTATACAATATAGAGAATTTTAAATCGTGCCCTCGGTGGACGTTCTATAGCACGATGGGATGCAAAATCACTGGGTGCTATAATCTGAATATTTAACCTCAGTAGTGCCACCAAGGTTAATTTAGCATATGAACCCAAGTGGCAAATTTCAACAATGTGAACTAGCTTTTCCATACTAACACTAGTAAACAAGATAGCTAGATCTCTCAAACAAAAATACATGTCATCCAGGTGATTAGGAAGAAAGGAGTCAATATTATGCTCAAAGATAATCGAATCATCCATTGACTTATTAATAATGTCGTCGTTCGGATTGTCAAGGATGTCAAGATCACATGATCGAAAATAAATCCGTCGAGATATGAAAATATCTACTAAGGTCATCTCCTTTTTAACCACTAATGAAGATGAAATAGTCACAGGAAATATACCTCGCGGCGTAATAGGAATGCTTTGAACTTCAGTCGGAGGAGGTTCGTCGAATAAATGCTCCTGGTATTCTCGGCAGTCGACCGAATCTTCCTCGCGATTGTCTAGCCAAGACTGGACATCTTCTTCATCTGCCTTCTCTTGACACTTCCCCGAAGCATCTCTAACTGTAGCTTTCAATTCCCTCACATCAATAGAATAAACAAGACAATCATTAGTAGGATACTTCTTGGCATCATATAGTTCAAACTTAACAATTTCACCATCAAATTCCATTGTAAGTGTACCACTACGCATATCTATCTTAGTATTGGATGTGTTTAAGAATGGTCTTCCCAACAAAATAGGAGTACTATGATCATCATTCTTCATATCAAGCACATAGAAATCAGAAGAGAAAACTAAATCATTGACTTGCACAAGAATATCTTCAACAACACCTTAGGATAGGCGTTAGACCTGTCAGCCAATTGAATCACAACACCAGTTTCATTCAAAGGCCCAAGTTTCAATGAAGAATATATAGAATATGGCATGACATTGATAGAAGCTCCTAGGGTTAAGAATACAGAAAATCAAAGCATTCCAAAACACACAACAACCGCAAATCACAAAAAGGTGATCCTAGGGTTACCGGTTCACCAGAATCGGGTAGAAACACCTACTTGTATAGATGTGCTGGCGATCTACATGATCATCAACTCCGATCGCCGTGGATCCGTGCTGAAAAGCCACAGCCGGATCTCCATTCCGGTAGCCAATGAAGGAGAGAGGAATAGAGAAAGAGAAAAGGAAGAGAAGAGAGAGAAAAGAGAAGGGTTTAAATAGAAAGCTGGAATCTATCACAGCCGTCCATTTCGATCTTTCCCGATCGAGCTACGATCTTCCGATCGAAAGTACCCTTAAGGTTCTAATCAATCACATATATCAATCCAAGGCAGTGTGTGCACAACGTGGGTGTAAAAAGAACCGCACGGGCACAATTTTACCAAATTGCCCCAGGGGTCGAAAACATCTATGTGATCAACCGATCACATTGCAAGGCCAACCGAGCCAAAACACAAAACCAGACCCTCGACCTAAAGCGATCGGATCAGGTTGGAGGTATGGGGTCCTCACAAACGGCCACTACGATGCTCTACCCGGGCGACTGGATCTCCAGGGGGAAGATCTAGCTGGGCATGAGCCAACTGAGGGGACCCTTGACCACCCAAACGAGGCGGAGTAGACGCACACAGTACCAGCACTGCCACCACATAGGATTTTGATAAGGCAGCGGCGGCGGTTATGTTAGCACCAAGAATCCAGGCCACTGCTACCAGAAAGAGGACCATTACTTCACCATCCAACTTGAACAAGATGTTACGTCCAAAATGATCCACGATGGACGTTGACACGGTGATGGACGCCAAGTTGACTTACTCGAGAATCACTGCCGCCATCAGCGCGGTGTTGCTCCCGAACCCCACCGTCTGAAACAGCACCGACGCGTAGAAAGCAAGCACTATAATCCCTGTCAGCTGCTGGAACAACAGTATCATCACCGCCATCACTAGTTGCGGGCGGTACCTCCGGTGAAGTATCGTTTTGAACGCTCCGCCCTCACCTTTGTCTTCCGTCGATGCCAGCTTGGTCTCCCTACGCTGCGCTGCGCAAGGATGGTCGGGATTCGGTGAGGAAGAAGGTGGAGAGGATGATGATGGCGGTGGGGACGGCGGCTAGGCCAAGGGAGAGGTGTGAGCCCCAGGCAGATTTATAAGGAAAGCCCTAACTTTCCCTGTCCGCAGTTATTGCATGGAGGGAAGGGGATTATGTCGGGAGAATACCACCTTCCATTGCGGGAAACGGGTGCAAAACCGTTCACGTGCGCCCACGTGAGCCGTTTTTTGTCAAATTATTGTAACGGAGTCGGGTGTCGGAATTAAATGTCACTTAGTTTCTAACTTGGTGATATCGAATTGTAAATCCGAAACCCAGTGGTACCAAAGGTCAATTCGGGGAAAGTGTAGGGTACCAGAATGCAAAAATCCAATCTTTATTTATACTAATCATGCCGCTCTGCGATAACTTTGAGCTAAAAAGGATGCCAAACCTAAACTGATTTAAATGGATCTTGCTTTTGCAAGAATTTGATCTAGAGATTAGGGATAAAAAAGGTTTGGAAAATGTAGTTGTTGATGTTGACACCGATTTTGACTAATGGTAGAATTCATAATATTTACGAAATTGCCTTTGTCACATATGTACATGCCTTAGATATTTTACAAAGGTAATGACAACATTCGAATATGCTTAACTAAACTTGAAATATACTTAAAGTGCTTTACACATGCTTTCTCGACTTTTGGGAGGACAATGGGCATTTTGGAAATTTTGACTAAATATACATGGTCAAACTCCCTAACATATCTCGATTCGTCCTATATGTTTTTGATGGCGTCCTACATAAACCAAAGGGCGTTTCAGTAATTGTCACCCACCATGGGGTATTTTGGGTATTTTAGTCAAAATATAGACCTAAACTCTCCATAACACTCCCAATTAACCCTTCATGGTTTTGACATCATCTTATATACACAGAGGGGTATTTTGATAATTATAGCCTTCAGGGGTATTTTCAAAATTCTGATAAAAATATGTAAATTCAGATATTCCACAACTCTTTCATCGATCTTTAGATTGTTTTGATAGTATCCTACATAAGCCTTCAAGTCTAAGGGAAGTTTCCCTCAAAATGGTGTTTTGGTAATTTTATCCGTCCAGGGTATTTTGGGAATTCAGGGAAAATATACACCATGAACTGTCTATTACAAACCATGATACCCTACATAGCTTTGATGACTTCCTACATAAGCTGAAAGAATACGATGGATATTTCGGTAATTTTCACCCCCACTCGTATTTTGGTCATTTTGCATCCCTAGGGTGTGATAGTGTAGAACATATGCATAAAACACATATTGCTTGTTGTAAGATTACCTCAGTCCTTTTTAGCCCCCAGGGGTATTTCAATCATTTTCACCCTCAGGGGTACTTTGGTCATTTTTACATCCTAAAGGTGTAATAGTCCAAAATACACACATAAAATATTCAAAAATTAAATAAATATTAGAAATTTGAATATATATTTAAACAAATATTCAAAATTTGAATAAATATTTGAAATTCAAACATATATCCAAAATACAAATTAAATTAAAATAGATTCGAATGAATATTCAAAATTCAAATAGATTCGAATGAATATTCAAAATTCGAATCCAAATTCAAATTCAAACATATGATGGTCAAATAATGAAAAGGAAAATTCGCAAGATTTGATTCTCGCAACCATCCATATTGGGTTTGATATAATATGGTTTCCATAACCATTCAATCACATCTCTTGACATGGTTTTAGCATTCAATTAATGTCCAAATATGACATGATTTCATCATCAATCAATATTCTCTCAAATTCAAGATTCCCTCCAAGGCTCTCAACCCTCACCTATAAATAGGGATAGAGGACTCACAAAGAAAAGGATGAACAAGAGGAGACACACGAGTAAGGAGGCACATGAACGGGAGGGAAGAATGGCCCCGACGAAGACAAAGTTAGGAGCCAGAAGCTAAAGAAAAAGGCACTGGAAGCAACGAAAGCTGAAGGCATGATCGAAGAAGGAGCCATCTTCACCTTTGAAGTATCCAAGGCGGAAAATCGAGGAAGATTGGCGTCAACAACGAAGGTAAGGGTGGAGGTCTTTGCCTCCACCAAGATCCTTCTATCCCCTTTCTTCCTCTCTTTTTTCATTTTTCTTAGTCTGATGTGATGGGACTTTAAGCCCTGAATCCTTAATCATGGGTCTTCCCTATGGGATATAAATGATGAGTTGCCAATCTCATCTTGTGTACGCAGTTCCTAAAGAAAAAGAGGATATGTAGCTTGAGATGATATTGGGAACTCAAGAATGTTGTTCCTACAACCTCCTACCACCATATGTAAAAAATGATTTTTTATAACAATAAAATGAGCACAAATCTCGTCCTCTCGAGATTGCGAGTTTATTGTCGAACAACTGATCATTTGTCCCGCCTTTCGTTGGAAGATATCCTTGACAAGACTCATGTCACAACTTCTTTTCCAAACGAGCACCTCTTTCGGGTGACTCGTATTTCATAGCCTTGGTATGCATATATAGTTAATTATTTTGTATCAGGCAAGCTTCCTGGCTCTTGGTCTAAAAATTCCAAAGAAAAATTCTTTTCTCAGATTAAATATTATATTTGGGAAGACCTTGACTTATTTAAGCATTGTTCTGATCATAGACAATGTGTGCCTGAGTCAAAAGTTCATGATATTCTCAATTTCTTTCATGCATATGCTTGTGGTGATTATTTTTCAGAAAAGAAAACCGCTGTGAAAATTTTTCAAAGTGGATTCTATTGGCCTATGATTTTTAAGAATTCACACATTTTTTGCCACTAATGTATTAGATGTCAGAAAACTAGGGTATCGATTTCATGAGTCCCTTTCCACCTTTTTTTGATTTTCAGTATATCCTTGTAGCAGTTAACTACTATGGTAGAAGCTATAGCAATCAAGTCGAATGATCAAAAAGTTGTGATTATATTTCTTCAAAATAACATTTTTTTTCTCGATTTGGTTGTCATCGTGCAATTATTAGTGATGGTGGTTCTCATTTTACTAATCAACATTTTACATCCCTTCTTAGAAAGTACTCTATCACACATATGGTAGTCACTCCCTATCATTCTCTGACTAGTGGCCAAATAGAGCTCTCTAATAGGGAAATAAAACATATAGTAGAGAAAATCATTCACATTCACCGTACAGATTGGGCCATTAAGTAAGATGATGTGCTCTGGGCTTATAGGACAACTTATAAGGCACCTGTTGGTATGTCCCCATATCGGTTAGTGTTTGGTAAACCTTGTCATCTGTCGGTAGTGTTAGAGTGGGCCATCAAAAAGCTCAATACATATAAAAATGTTGTCACCGCACATAGGAAACTGAGCTTATGTGAACTTGAGAAAATTCGCAATAAAGCCAATTCGAATTCCAAAATTTATAAAGAACAAACAAATGCCTTTCATCATAAACATTTTTCAAGGAGGACTTTTGTTGTTGGGCAAAACGTTTGGTTTTTTAATGCTAAATTGTCTCTTTTCCCAAGAAAATTATGTTCAAGATAGATTCGTCCTTTTATTATAAATAGAGTGTTTCCACATGGCACGGTAGAAATTCGAAATCCACACATAAACGAAATTTTCACTGTTAATGTGCATAAATTAAAACTCTATGTGGAGGACATCGCTCACGATGATATGTGGAGGACATCGCTCACGGCGATGTGATTGAGTCTGTCAAACTGAAGGACCCAAGCTATCACTGATCCTTTTTAGGGATGTCCCGCGAAAGACATAAAATTGCACACTTACTGGAAGACAACCCAAATTTTAGGACTTTTCCTTAGTTTTTAGGATTTCCCTTAAGTTTTAGGATTTTTTCCTAGATTTTTAGCAATTTTTCTCTACTTATAGGATTTTTCTCCCATTTATTAGAATAAATTAAAATTTATAAAACAACATTCTTCGCATGCCTAATTACCCAACTGCCCCACTGTATACCTATCTACACCGATCGATTGTTCTTTCGCATGCCTAATTACTCAACCGCGTTAGGTCTAGAGTTTGGTTCGGTTGCTTTGGCTCAGTTGACCTCATTTTGCGATCTGTTTATCGCATCGCTACTTTTTTATCCCAATGGTAATTTGGTAAATTGCACCTTGGCGGTCGATTTCACACCCGCGTAATGCACACACAGCCTTGGATTGAAATATGTGATTGATTAGAACCTTAGAGGCGCTTCCGATCGGAAGATCGGAGCTCGATCGAGAGAGATCAAATCGGACGACCAAGATCAGTTCAGATCTCTATAAATACCCCTTTCCTTCTCTCTCTTCTTTTCTTTGTCTTTCTTCCCCTCTCTCTCTTCCTTCGCTGCCGGTTGGAGCTTTGGGCTGCGAATATTGAGGAAAAAATTGCGGCAATCAGAGTTGGGGGATTGATAGATCGGTTGCTCATCAATACTTGTATGTGTTTCTACCCTAATCGTGTGATTAGGTTTGCCTAGATTGATTTTTGGATGTTTAAATATAGAAATTCATGTTGGAATGTATTGTAACTTTGTATTCTAGTGTAATTGATGTTTTAGAAACACCTGGATGTTCCAGTTTTGTGTTTCGTCGGTCGGTTTGGTTTCTATCATCGTTTTGTCGTTGAAACAAGCTAGATTTGATATTTTGTCATTGAAATTTTGATTTTTTGGTATCATTAGATTCCCCACCTTCAATTATACCTCCATGCAAAGTTTCATTTGATTCTGACAAGTTTTGATAGGTCAAATCCAATAAATTGGATTTTTGGCACTATTCATATGTGTTGCCGACATATGAATGATCGATCTTCATAGGCATGAAGATCAATCTTTTAGTTATCTAGTAGAGAATCAACATGGAGAAGATCGATCTCTTCTGCGCTGGTAAGAAGGTTTTCTATTTTTAGCTGAACAGTCATATTCACGCTCGATGTTTGGGTTCTGTATGCATGATCTCGTGAAACTCTTAGGGAGTGTTTGGTTGCTTGTATTAGCTAATGCATGCATTAGCTAATGCAACATTTTGGTCTATACCAGTGTTTGGTTGGCCACTGTATTAACTAGTGCATGCATTAGCTAATACAAAAGGCTGTTTGGTTGGCCACTGCATTAACTAATGCATGCATTAGCTAATACAAAAGGCTGTTTGGTTGGCCACTGCATTAACTAATGCATGCATTAGCTAATGCAAAAAGAGCCTCCAATGCTGCATTAGCAAAAACAGCCAAAATGGCTGTTTGGCTGTTTTTGCTAATGCAACATTGCATTAGCTAATGCAATGCAGTGCATTGAGCAATGCATTGCATTAGCTAATACAAGTAACCAAACACCCCTTTAAGATAAATGTTGTAGATATTCAAATCTAGTTTCTAATGCCACTATTTTCATAATTTTCTAATTTTCTTTTGATTTATGGTGAATTGTTTCATAAGCTATGATGAAGCAGAGATTAAGGAAAGATCGATCTTCATGGGCATGAAGATCGATCTCTTATGTACAGTTAGTTGAAACTGTTCCCAACTTTTAAGGTTTTGATTTCTTTTCAACCCGAATTTCTTACATGTTGTGAGGACCCGTCCCTCTACTCCTATGGCTTGTCGTGGACCGCAAAGGCAATTTGGTAAATTGCGTCTTGTCGGCTAGTTTCACACCCGCGTGTGTAAATACTGACCATGGTTGTGTTAATGTTTGGCCAAAATGGTTAGTGGGACCCGGGATTGAAAGATCCGGTCTTGGGCTTAAGTTTTAGCCCAAGTCTAGATTTCTTCACCTAAGGGATCGATCTCCCTAGCTAGAAGATCGATCTCTTAGTGCCAGAAAGTCAAACCCGATTTGGCAGGGAAGATCGATCTCTTTCTCAAAAGAGATCGATCTCTCTTGAGTCGGTTCATTCGTCTATAAAACGAACGAAACCTTTTCTTTTGATTTTTTTGGAAAATCCGAGATTTCAGTCGTGTTCTTGCTGGATTTGGCTTCGTTTAAGGAAGATCTAAGGCCTAGTAGCTTGGATTAAAGCTGCTATTGCATAGGTAGGAATCCTACCTACAATCTTCCGGGTTTTTGGAGTTTTCCCGGTTTGATTATGTTCTTTTGCTTAGATCTGTTAAAATACATGTTTGTTTTCCATGATTTCACCGGTTTTGGACTCGTGGGTTCTTGATCTACCAGATCCCAGAGTTTTGGGGGATTTGGTTGTATTTTTCTGCCGGTATTTCACGCCGTCCGGTCGCCGGAGAACCCATTCGGATCGATCTCCCTTGAGGGAAGATCGATCCCTTCTGGGTCTTCACGCCCAGCTTGAGTAGGATCGATCCATCGGCTGGAGAGAGATCGATCCTTGCCTAGGTTGAGGTGGCGGGTTCCATGTCACGAAGAAGATCGATCCTTCTGGTGGAGATGATCGATCTCCTTCGGTTGACAGGGACGAGTTTCTCCCAAGTACTAAGAAGATCGATCCCCTTGGGAAGGGAGATCGATCTCTTAGTGGCTGAGGGTGGTTTTCAAGTGGCTTTTGCCCGCGGGGCTTTGTATGACGGTTTTCTTTACTGTCTTATAAATGGTACATATGTTTAAGCATGTTAGCCCTATAATAGAGGCAGTGGTGAACCGAGGGAGTGATGGCTCCCGGGATGTTTAGAATAAACGGGCGGGTAGCCCTACAGCTTTCCTTAGCCTTGCATATCGGCGTGCGCCGAGGGCTTTATCTGTGATATCTGTGAGCTGTTGTTTGCGGGGCTGCTTCCCGATGTAGGTGTTGTACTGGACTGCTGACAGTTGGTGGTGGTACCACTGTAGCAGCTCCTAGACCTTACTTAGTTGTTCACCACCCCGGGCTGGCAGGGTGCCGTGCCCAGACCTTGTTTGATATACAATCACATACTGATGCATGCTTATCTGTATATTCCTGCTTGTGCTCATAACATGCATTGCCTTGTGCATCAGTTGCATCTGTGTAGGACGTTGGCGATGGGTTGATCGCCGATCCGGGGCTTTCGGGTAGTCCAGATCTAGCTCTAGGACCGTCGCAGGTAGCTTGGTCCAGGATTCAATTTGTAGTATTCAGTCGATTTCGATGATAGGGTTAGATGACCTGTATACATGTGGTTTGATGTTTAGAGGTCGTGTCGACTCCAAGTTGTATCTGAGGTGTAGCCGGAGTCCGGTGTTCTTGACTCTTGGGTCAAGGAGTGCCTACCTAGCGGTGTCCTTGCACACCAAACAGTCTTCAGTGTCCTGTTGTGAGTCTGTAGTGGTTTGGGTCTGCGTTCACGGACTTCCGGTAGGGTTATGGGACCATTGTATACACCTAGGATAGACTTGGGGGCGGCACCGTTGTGTTCCCTCCCTTGTGAGTGTCGTAGTGTAGTGTCCCTGCTGAGCTTAGTACTCACTCCTACCCGGGCTGCATTTTGCAGGTGCTGACGCTAGCTCTTCTTCGGTCGCCCCTATCGGGCCGGTGTTTGGTGACGTGGTGGCGTCTGGTGGTGCTTGAGGTGCGGCGATCGTTTGTTCTACCCTTTGTTTAGTTAGGCTCCTACTAGAGAGATTTTGTTTAACTTTTACCCTGTTGAGGATTTGTATATATTTCAGTTTCAGTCCTTGAGGTTTGTAATTGTATGTTAATACTGGATGATTATGAATTGCTAGGGAGACCATTATGATTAGAGGGAAACCTTGCCAAAATTTCCACAGTAAGTTAGGTTCCGGTTCGCGTCACCCGGCCCGGTTGGGCCTACGCGGGTTGGGGCGCGACACATGTCTTCCTCGATGATGAATAAGGACTAGTATGAGATTTAAATTGAGATTTTGATGATTTTATCCTCAAATTTGCGATGATTCGTATTATGAATTGGTTCACCGAAATTTACCGATTTCAAGCAATTTTATGTCAAGTATGATGCATATAGTTTGTGATTGCTTAATAGCTTTTCTAACAACTAGTACATAATTGTTTATCGCTTTATGGTTAACCGGGGGAGTGATGACTCCCAGGAATGCGTAGATAAATGAGTCAAAGGTGTGTTCTACTGCGTTGATTAATTGCCCCATTGTTAGTCGGCATGCGTCGGGGGCATAACCTGTTGTATTTTTAATCAAAGTAGTTGATTGTTGGTTAGACGGGGTTGTATCCCCGTTGTAGAATTTTGGTTGACGGACCGTGTATGCCGTCATAATGCCAAAATTTATATTGAACTAGTGGATGCCCGTGCCCCTGGCACGGTTTTTATTTTCCATTTTTTTATTTTTCCTTTTTGTTAAATGCTTACTGCTAGTGTAAAATTTTAACAATAAAAAAATATTATAACTGAAATTATTACTAATATTGAGACATCCAAAAAAGTGACAATAGAAACGTTGGCACCATTTTGGATTGATTTAGAACATATGAATTAACTTTTATACAGTTACATTTACAAATTCTGGATAAAAGACTCAATTTATAAATTAAAAAAGAAAAAGAAAAAAGATGGCATCCATCAATGAAGCTCCTTAGAAGAACATTTACCTGTCTAGATGAATTTCTCTGCAATTCAGCAAAGAAATCTACATGATAAAGGGTATATCTTCATTAGAGAGAATGAAAACATATAGCTTTTTTATGGAGTACAGATGGCTTTTGTAGCATTTTACATAATCAAGCAGTTATGAAGTACAAATGGCTTTTGAAGCATTTTACATAATCAACCAAAACAATCAAATATGTTATGGTTGATTCGCCACTCTCTCTAGACTGATGGAAACTTCATTCAATAACATATTGAAACCTCATCGTTATGTTTTTAGAAAACACCAATGGCCAAGAATAATTATTAAAGAGTAGTAGTATACCTCCTCTATGCTGTCATCCTATGCAAGAAATCACCATGTTCTTGTCCAATCTAGTCTATAAATCATCAATTAAAAATCTAACATATTAAAAATCTCTATGGCAGAAACACTCCAGCTCTTCCTCTTCTTATTATTCCCAAGTTATAAAAACTCCTCTATAGAAAACCTTCTATGGCTCTTCCCGTTCCATTCTTCTATGGCTTTTGGGTGCGAAGAAGCTCATCATCCACACTCATGTATGCCTTTTTCTCCTCCTATATTTTAATTTAGGTTCTGCCCTCCGATCAAGATCGAACGGCAATACCAACTTGATCAAATCAAATATTATATGGGAGTTCATAGAAATCTCTAATCACTAAAATTGAACTAAGAACAAACATTAAAAACGTAACACTTGAGGCAGTTTGACTTTAGGCTGATAAATGGAAAGCATCTCCAATAAGGCATCTCCAACCAGCGAGGTTTAATCACCAAATTCCAAGGACATCCAACATAGTATCTGCTGAAATCAATGATACTATCATTCATCATGTGAAATGTTCAATAAAATCAACAGTGCTCTTTGATTACGGAGAACTACTCCTGCAAAAGTAAAAAACATAAACATTATATTGTTTTTCTTATTCGGAGCACCCACCCTAGAGCGGTCTCTGAAATGCCAGCTGCCTCAGCTATTAGAAACCTCCTTTTGTAGTACTCTAAGAATACCACATTGCAAAGTGTGGTTAGGGAACATTACCATAGCACCTATATCTTGTTAAGGGTGCCCAAACACTCCTGCAAATGTTGAAGACACCTTTTAGTAATTAACTGATGCATATTAGAGAAAAATACAGTTAAAAAGAAAGCTATATACCTATAGCCTGTGTTGCAGATGATGGAAGGAATGCCGGAAGTAAACTCAACTCGCTCAAAATGTAGGCTAGTATTATCTATGTAGCTTATACATTGAAGTCACATTTGACATGCATATGATTTGAGCAAATTTCACTCCTCACAGAGCAATAGATATAAAAAAAATAGAGAAGCAAAACCTACAGTTTTTTAAAAAAATTAATCCTTACTACTAGCGCATTTCAAGTTCAAGATTTCCAAAATCACAAATTTCTTTTTCAAACACTTAATAGACCTCTTACAAATGAATCACCAAGTTCATAATCTAACTTTGCATGGCAAAAGAAAAGGAGGTGCTATAATGCCCATGACATGTGTTTTTCCCTCCATGGCATGAGCTGCCTACTGTAAGTTTGCTCGTATACACATAACATAGTTGCCTACATCCTATGACTAAGGGTCTATTTTGTATATAAGGGTCTATTTTTAATATATGCAAAACCTCAATTTCATCATAACAAAGGATAAAATTGTGAAGCTTCATCTACAATTGTGATCTATAGCCACAAAGAAGCACAAATTACTACCATGAGCTCAATTTGACATGGTACAGATAGATTTCACGCTATAGCACAGACTTACACCATGTGCATAAGTTAAAAAGGCATATGTAAAGGAAAATCTTGAATAGGAAGCACATCATAATTTGAAGAAGCTGATCTGCCATCCCAGTCGGGTGGATCACGTGGCAGTTTGGATACAAACAAAAATGCAAAAACCCCAAAGATGGCTAGCTATTAGAAAAATAAACAGCAGAATAAGCGGGTGAAGTTGTTGGTGGGGGTTTGGATCGTAGAGTCATTAAATCAAACATCTGGTAAGCAGGGATTTGGATCAGAAATTACAGGTACAGGGATTTGGCGGTGTCCTTGCCGCTGATGAGCTACTCGGGGTGAAAGAGTTGGCAGGTGCGCACCTCATCCATGATGGTGGGCTCGAGGTCTATAAACACAGCACGCAGCACATGCTTGCCGGCACCGGTCTCGCTGAAGAAGGTGTTGAAGGCATCATCACCTATAGGCGAAGCTACATTATTGAATTGAGTAACCTATAGGCGAAGAACCTGGTGCTGGAGGAGTGGAGTGCGCAGCCGGAGCTGGCAGAGTGGAGTGCACAGTCGTAGCTGGCGGAGTGGTATGCGGCCCTCGCTGATGGAGAGAGAGACAGAGAGAGAGGCTACTTGCGAGAGGGGACGGAGGGAGCGCTGAAGTACCTGGGGCTGGCGAAGTGGAGCCTGTAGAGGGGGCGTTGGGGCGTGGCCGACGGACAACAGAGAGCTCCCGCTTGAGCTCGGTGGCGTTGCTCATGGCACTCATCCTGGCGGCAAGCTCGCTGGCGAGGGACTCCTGGAAGGCGAGGAGGATATGGGAGCTGAGGTAGAGGGGGAGGAGGGCGTCGAGGATATGGACGGGGTCCTGCTCGAACTGGAGGATCGGGGAGAAGGCCGGGGTTGGGGTGCGCATGGCCTCCCTCTCCACCGTCCACGCACACCCCGTTGATGTCGCAGATCTCCCCCTTGGGCGACAACGGTAGCAGTGTGTGGATCACCCAAACCCAAACCCACCA
This sequence comes from Narthecium ossifragum, assembly GCA_963920575.1. Lineage (NCBI taxonomy): Eukaryota > Viridiplantae > Streptophyta > Magnoliopsida > Dioscoreales > Nartheciaceae > Narthecium > Narthecium ossifragum. Next base: position 14,909,007 of record OY986968.1, read on the forward strand.
GATAGCGATGCGGCGAGGGAGAGGTGCGGCGGCGGAGGATGGGGTGGTGGTGGCAGGATCGGGAGTGGTGGGTTTTGGTTTGGGTGTCACAACCCCAACAACAACCACAAATAAAAAGTAGTCAAACAACCGGCCAGAGCAGAAGGGTCAAGTTTGAAGGTTAAACTGTACATTCTCAGGAAGAACCAGAAGAAGTAACATACATAGCTGGGATGCTCTAGAAGTCTAGTTTCTGGAGAATTTTACGGTTCACGATTTCAAGTTTGCTAGAGAAATTTACGGCGTTTTAGTACCGATGGCGCAGTGCAGAAAGTAAAACTGAATTCTGGACAAAGCAATACAAATTTGGTCTCAATTCAATTATGGATTGGCTAACAGGTGTTTAGAAGAGGCTAGATGTCAAGGATATGAAAAGGGGACTAAAATCCAAATTCCGATTAAGATAAGAGAGCTAATAGACATCTTTCTCCTAGAGATCGACTTCGAAACTGCATAGATTTTTAAATAGAACTTAAAGAAACTGAGATGTTAAGTGGTACATAATTAGATAAAGTAGCAGAAGCTACTGACCCAAAGGAGTTCAAACCACATTAAACTCACCGATTAACAACATAACTGCACTCCAACTTTCAGTTATACAACAAAGGTTGATACAAGACCACACCCTCTCCTACAAATCAATTCAATTTACACAATCTATAGTCTTGAAACTTCTATACATATGCAAGCACTGAGCTACAAAACAACATCCTTGCACAAAAATCCAATCTTCCTCGCATATAAAAGATAATGCCAAGGTGTTGGAATAGTAAGTTAAACTTCACCTCCTGAAAAATATAATGAGAAATGGGATGAGCTAACTAGCCCAGTGAGTAAAAGGATGCTGAAATTTGAATCTCACTATGTGCATCATACATAACACTACTGAAAGCTAAACTGAATCAAACAGTAACACACTTCAGGATGAGTTTAAACTAGATAGAATGTGCTCACTCTTCGGCTAAACAGAATAATCCGTAATTATAAAACACACATAATCTGTACGAAATTCATTTCAATGATGAATCAAAGCAGCTTTAAAGAAGCTGTGAGCAGAACAACTTAAGGAGGCTGTAAGGGACGTCTCCCCTTATTGTAATTGAACCAGATATTTAAGTCCCTTGATATAGGACTTCCAAGGGTAGCAAATGATGTCTTTAACATTTTAGGAAATCAAAACATATCCATAACATCTAAATTAACATCCAGTGAATGACAAAGCTTACATAATTTTAAAAGATGCAACCATATATACATAACAAGAATCTTCTATAACGAATGAAAACAGAAGATCATTTCAAGAATCCCATTACTCACTTAGACTTGTCTTGGCCTTCAATTCCCTTTTTTGAAATAGTCTTTAACCTTTTTCTTCTCTTCAGCTTTCTCTCTTCCCTTGTTCTTCTTGCTGTCCCCTCTCTTTTCAGCAAGCCTGCCCTTAAGGGAGAGGATGAAGTGCTCCAAAGTCAAAAGATGACTCTCAAACGTGGGGTTATCCTCACTATGCTAGTAAGACATGTGTCAAGCAATAAGGGATGAGATGTCCCAACAACCCTGAGGTGTCCCCCACCCTCTTAATGGTTTGCCAACTCATCTACATCTTAAGTCTATTCTCTATCATGCTTAAGATCAACTAAAGAAAACAGATGTGACAAATAGAGCCTATACTAGAGGGCTGGTTACTCTAATTTACTTAATCAAAGAACAGTAAGGTTGCACATCACAATAGAGGATAAAAAATCATTAATCTAATAAACATCATGAAGTATTTCTAAGTTAAGAATTTAAATCTCAACAATGCTACTAAAAACATGGTGCAAGATTTAATGAAAAGCATCAAAAGACATGAAAAGTAATACTAGGGTATTACACTCTCCCCTTCTTCAAAAAGTTTGGTCCTCCAAACTTGACATTTCTAACAATAAGTGGGGATATTTTGCTTGAATTTCCTCTTTTCTTTCCCAAGTGGCTTCTTTTGTGGAGTGATTCTGCCACAAAACTTTTACCAAAGGGATAGTCTTACTTCTCAAGATTTGCACACTTCGGTCCAAGATCTGAATCGGTTGTTCCTTGTAACTGAAATCCTCTTTTACACTTAGAGCGTAGTGATCTAATACATGGGTAGGGTCATGCAAGTAGCATTTTAACATAGAAACATGGAACACGTCATGAACATGGGAAAGTTCTGGTGGAAGGGATAGGCGATAGGCTACAGGACTGACTTTCTCAAGTATTTCAAATGGTCCAATGAATCTTGGGCTCAGCTTACCTTTCTTGCCAAAATGAATCACACCCTTGCTAGGAGAAACTTTTAGAAACACTTTATCACTTACTTGAAATGTTAAGTCCCTTCTTTTCATGTCTGCATAACTCTTCTGACGACTTTGTGCAGATTGAAGTCTCTTCTGAATTAACTTAATTTTATCAGTGGTGATTTGTACAATTTTTCGTCCCAATAGTTTCCTATCTCCTATCTCTGTCCAGCAAATAGGCGATCTGCATTTTATCCCATAAAGTGCTTCATATGGTGCCATACCTATGCTTGTCTGAAAGCTATTATTATAAGCAAATTCCACCAACGACAAATGTTCTTCCCAATTGCCTCTGAAATCAAGAACACAAAGCCGAAGCATATCATCTAAAATATGAATCACTCTTTCTGATTGGCCATCAGTTTGTGGATGGAAAGCTGTACTAAATTTCAATTCTATTCCCATGGCCGTTTGTAAGCTTTTTCAGAATTTAGACACGAATCTAGAGTCTCGGTCTGATACAATAGAAATCGGTGTGTCGTGCAATCTAATGATTTCCTTGATATAGAGAGTAGCGAACTTATCCATAGAGTGTGTCATTTTCACTGCTAAAAAGTGAGCAGATTTTGTTAACCTGTCAACAATTACCCATATAACATCATTACCTTTGGGGGAACGAGGAAATCCGCTGACAAAGTCCATGCTAATCCCCTCCCATTTCCACTCCGGTATAGGGAGAGGTTGTAGCAAACCAGCTGGCCTTTGATGTTCAGCTTTTATCTGTTGATATTGCAAGCAATGAGATACAAATTCAGCAATATCTTTTTTCATACCAGGCCACCAAAATGATTCCTTTAAATCTCTGTACATCTTTGTACTGCCTGGATGAACTGCCCACTTAGAAGTATGAGCTTCCTCTAAGATCTGTCTTTTCACTTCCGGCACCTTGGGAACACATAATCTGTCCTGAATCTAAGTACACCATCTTTTACCCTATAGTCTGACATCTGAGCTTCCCCCATTTTATCACAGATTTTCTTCAAATAAGGATCCTCCTGCTACCTCTGTTTTATAATCTCTAGCAAGGTAGGCTGGACAACCATAAAAGAGGCACAACATTTGAGTTGGGCAGTAAAACTTCAGTCTCCATATTCTCTAGCTCATGCAGTAAAGCTTCTTGAGTGGTAAGCAAGCAAGCAAGGTTGTCTGTATTCTTCCTGCTCAAAGCATAAGCTACTACATTAGCTTTGCCTGGATGATACTGGATTCTCAAATCATAGTCTTTCATTACTTCTAGCTACCCTCTTTGACACATATTTAATTCCTTTTGGGTGAACAAATGTTTCAGACTTTTATGATCTGTATAAATCTCACAAGTTGTACAATATAAATAGTGGCGTCAAATTTTCAATGCAAATATTACAGCTGCCAATTCTAAGTCATGAGTGGGGTAATTTCTTTCATGAGGTCTCAATTGTCTAGAAGCATATGCAATTGCTCTATCGTCTTGCATCAATACATGTCGCGCCCCGAACCGCGAAAGCCCAACCGGGCCGGGCGACACGAACCGGAACCTACAAAACGCGGAAAACAAAGCTGACGAGGGTTCCCTCTAACTTATTGGTCTCCTTAACAGTTCACCAAAAGCACCCTCAATTAGAACAACAATGATTAGCATAACCTCGAACCACAGATTAAAACTCAAAGTGTTAATATACATATCCTCGGAGAGGGGAAGATTCAAATACAACATTACTCCCGTAGGAGACTAACTAACCTAGGGTAAAAGCAGTAAACGATCACCACCTCTCAAAGTCCACCAGGCGCCACCGCACCGCCGACCAACTGCCCGGTAGGGGCCACAGAAGAAGAACTGACGCCTGCACCTGCAAAACGCAGCCCCGGGTAGGTGTGAGCACTAAGCTCAGTAGGGATCTACACTACGACACACAGAAGGAAGAGGGAAACGTAACAGTGTCGCCCTCAAGTAGGATCTGGGTGTATACAGGGGTCCCATAACCCCACCGAGTGTCCCTGGTGCCCAGGAGCAGCACACAGTAAGCTCAACAAACACTGCTGACTCACATGCAGGAACCCGACACTGTTGGCGGGAAATGGCACCACTGAAGGGGCCATTTCCACCACTCAAGAGTCTACACAGTGGAACACCGGCTACACCTCAGCCTCCGACTCGAGACCGACATGACCTCTACAGTCATCAAGCAACCAGTGTACCAGTCATCTAAGCCTATCATCGAATCGACTGGACACCACAATTCAAACCAGGTCCAAATCACCCAACCCCGGTCCTAGGGCTAAGTTCGAGCTTCCAGCCTCGGGACGGCGACCCAAAGATCACCCACGCCCTAACCAATGCAACTAATGCACAAGCCAACGATGCATGCTATGACATACACAGATAAGAAGCAAAGCATGCAACAGTATGTCAAGCATCATATAAGTCTACTGGATCGCTGCAGCGGTACTACCAACCGCTGCCAGCCGATCTGCAGCGGGTCCCGGCATTACGACGGTACCGCGACCGTCTTAAGCGGACTCCTGCAACTGGAAGCAACCCCGAAAACCGCTGATGAACAGTAAATAATATAATATTATATTTCAAAATATAATATTATATTCAAACACCCAAAACCACTACTTAGGGGCTAATTGATCCCGTCGATCCGACATCCAAATGACGTCGGATTCAAGATCTAACTTAGCCACCATTAGGTGTATATACCAGGATCACTATATCCAAAAATTATAATTATCCAACGGTTGGATTAACGGGAAAATACAAATCAAGATCGCTAATCAATTCACTTACCAATTTAATTGCTGCAACGCAGCCCTTCAGCAAACAATTCATAATATATCGTACAAAAATCGGAAAAATATGAAATAAGATGGAATGGAAAGCTAACGAGTATATGTACTCTTATATTTATCAAAAGCCAAGATCATGTACACGCCGGCCGGAAAACTCGCCGCAAGCCGGCTGTTCTTCAAGAACAGCAGAAAACCGGAAATCCGAGACTCATCATGCATAATGCCTACACAAATCTCAACTGATTAACATGAAACTTAAATCAGTAATTCTAATAGGCATAAGGAAACCAATAAAACAAGGATCAACAAGATCCAACTGCTAGATCTCAAGAACACCCAAAATAAACATTAGTAGGTATAACCCTACCTAGATGCGCTTTCCTCGGCTGATTCCCCGCGATTTGATCACCAACAAGCCTCCAAACCACTTCAGGGATCTTCCTATCGTTGTCATGGATCCAACTAGCCTTAGAACGCCGAAAAAGATGATCGGAGGAGGGAGAACGGAGGGAAAGAAGCTCGCCGGCGGTAAAGGGAGAGAAAAACAGAGCTTCGGGAGAGAAGAGAAGAGAAGAAGAAGAAGAAGGAAAGAGGGGAAGGAGAAAAGGAGGGAAAGGGGGAAGGGACAGCCGGGAAAAGGGGGACAAAGTGAGGGGAGGGGAGGGAAAGTCCTCCCCCTCTGACAGGGGAGAGCGACGGCCAACGGCGGCCGTCCTCGCGAAGCAGAAAACCAACCGACTTATGAATGATGGATCCTTCCCCAAGGGAGGATCGATCCTTCATGACGATCTCACAAGACTTTTTGGCACCACAAGGATCAATCTTCTAGCTAGGAAGGATCGATCCTCTTTGTGCTGAAAGCTAAACTTGGGCAAGAACTCAAGCCCAAGTCCGGATCTTTCGATCCCGGGTCTCACTAACCGTTCTAAATAAACACAAACACAGACAATGTCAGTATGTGCACACGCGGGTGTGAAACAAACCAACAAAGCGTAATTTACCAAATTGCCCTTGCGGTCTACAACGAGCCACAGGGGTAGAGGGACAGGTCCTCACAATACACATCCCAAACCTCTATAAGAAGCATCACTACAGATGACAAAACCCTTGCCTTCAAATGGAAGTGCTAAGAAAGGTGCAACCACTAATCTATCTTTTAACTCTTGAAAGCTCTGTTCTCTCTCTTTTGTCCACTCAAAAGGAGTCTTTTTCTGAGTTAACTGCGTCAAAGGAGTAGTAATTTTGGAAAAATCTTTCACAAACCTTCTATAATAACCTGCCAAAACCAAGAAACTATGAATTTCAGTAACATTGGTCGGCCTTGGCCAATCTACAATTGCTTCAATTTTGTGGGGATCAATGGGTACACCATTCTTGCCAATAACATGTCCCAAAAATGTTATGTTCGTTAACCAAAACTCACACTTATTCAGTTTGGCATATAATTGTTTCTCCCTTAAAACCTGAAAAGTCCTTTGTAGATGTTGCTCATGTTCAGCATAGCTTTTTGAGTAAACTAAAATGTCATCAATAAATACAATAATAAACTCGTCCAAGTTTGGCTTAAACACCCTATTCATTAGGTCCATAAATGCCACTGGTGCATTTGTAACCCCAAATGGCATAACCAAAAACTCATAATGTCCATACCTTGTCCTGAAAGCAGTCTTCAAAATATCATCAGCCCTAACCTTTAATTGATGGTACCCTGATCTCAAATCAATCTTAGAGAATACTTGAGCACCTTTCAATTGGTCAAAAAGATCATCTATCCTTGGCAGTGGATATCTATTTTTGATAGTTACTTTGTTTAGTTCTCTATAATCAATACACAACCTCATTGTCCCATCCTTCTTCTTTACAAACAAAACCGGAGCAACCCATGGTGAGACACTGGGTCTAATGAATCCTTTATCTAATAGCTGCTGAAGTTGTGTTTTCAGTTCCTTCAACTCAGTTAGAGACATTCTGTAAGGGGCCATGGAAATAGGTTGAGTGTTGATCGCTTACAAACGTCGTCGTTAAAACGTATGCAAAACGCAATTTAGAAATTTGTAAACCTTTCTTTCAACACTAAATTAATAAGATAGAATAATGGTGAAATACGGGGTCGGTCCTCAGGGAAAACTTTGACTAACAAAGAAACATCAGAATTAACTCTCAACACTCTAGTCCTAAAGCGAAGAAGGATTGATTTGGGGTTTTAGGAACTGATTAATTAAAACTAATTAAGAAAGCGATTAACGAAATTGAAATAGATCAATGAGAGAAAACCTAGGGATTACTCAATCCACTTTAGTTTCACTTACTGTATTCTCTAGTTATCCTCTTGTTTCTTATCACAACATTATAGATCCACAGCTTCTTAAACTTACATGGATCCCTAAAATAATGCTATTGCTTCCCTAACATAACCTATCCAAACTTAGCATAGATTGTCTTCGAACTTAATCTGAGTAGAACCTATCTTCATCTAGCATAGATTATCTCAAAGGCATCCACAAAAGCAACATAAAAATCATCCTACGAATATCTACCATCAAGCACAACAATCAAGTAGGACTCAAAATATGTCAAGGAACTCTGTTCCCTCAACTCTTTATAAAATAAAACTATATTCATAGGATCATGTCTTTAAAAAGATAACAAGAATCAAACTGGAAAATACAAAGAAGATCTACTAAAGCTTCATGAGATCCCTAAATACAGAATTAGCTACTCATCTTTGTGATGGAAGCCTTAGATTCGATGAAGAACGATTGGGATCCACGTTGTAGCTCCATCTTCTCCATAAAATCCTCCAAACCCTAGTTCTCTCTTTTCTCTCTATGGGGACCTCCAATTTTCGGCCAGCAAACACCCTCTTATAGGTGTATTCCCGGAATTAGGGTTTTAGGTTGAGTTGGACCTCAAGTGCAACTCGGATTTCCTAGTTCAAGTCTGACAGCCTCTTCCAGTCGCGACTGAGTCCAACCCGTCTGGCATTTGGACATGTGCTCAACATGAAAGATGTAGATTAGGAAGTCTTCTATCCTTTCCCGAAGATTTGACGTTATTTAGACTTATCTAGAATATTTAACGAATATTCTCCTGAGCGTCGACAGACCAGTCTTCCATCATGTGTTTATCTTCATATTCCTGAGCACTGCTATTAATCTGTCCAGAATCTCGCGAAGTGTCCAACATGAAAGTTATTCATCTTGACGTCTTCTATAAGTCCTCCAAATTTCAGGAATTTAGGATTTATCTGGAGAATTTGATGAATTCGTTTCAAACTGACAGCAGAGCAGCGTAATTTCCACATATTAATCCTTTTCTGTATTTTCAAACTTGAATCTTCATTAAACCTGAAATCACTTAACAAACTATCAAATGCAAACACTCTCGGGCTAACAAATGTAAATTAAGGGGTTTAAGTATGAATATTTAGTGACTCATCACACCCCCAACTTACACTTTGTTAGTCCTCGACCAAAGAAAATACAAAAAGAAAGCAATAAATCTAACTAGCCATTGTCGTAGGTCTCATGATTGCACTTAGCATGTGCAACAAGCCTTTAAACCCCTGGGTTACCCCAGCGGAGGAGTTATAGTCTCCTGAGGGTTTTCAGGGATGACACCCACAAACATCTATACATTCCCTTGAATATATCATTAGAAATCAATTGTGATATTCATCAACTCTCATGCATGAAATAGAAATAATATCCATAAATATACCCTTCAACTCATATTCACATAAAAACATAGTAAATCAAAACATTTCATAGCATATTTCCAACACTTCAACATATTTAATCATGAATAAAAACAACTTTAACACTCCTGTGTGTGATTGGGGTTCGACATGCTTCAGAGCATCAATTATATCTAAACACTTCAACTATTCAAGATCACAATCCTATCCAAGCACATATCTTTCACTTATCACATACTAATATCTGTTTTTTTTTTCCTTTTTCTTTTTTTTTCTGCTTAGGAGTTTCAACTGTTTTATGCGAACACCACGCTGGCTAGGCACACTGCCCGGTTACTAAGTCGAAGATCCTTTTTTTTTCTTTTTTTTTTCGCATACTCAGATAATTGCATGTGTTCATGTATTTTCTGTGTCATGACATAAAATTGTAAACCTATCCCAGTATCATGCTTAGAATCTAATATCAACCCCTTAACATGTGAAAGTGAACATGTGCATTAGGATATGTCAAGCTATCCTTAGATCATGGTAAAAGTGTTAAAGTATAGAAATAATATCATGCATAGCAAAAATTTACTATTTCTTATATGACATACAAGTCTCAGAATAATTCATAAAATAAATTTCTAAAACATGCACATTTGTCAAATCATATCATAATTTCATTCTTTTGACATAATTCAAGGGATGTATAATATTTGGTTACCAGAAAATAAAAATAAAAATATATGAACATGAAATTTATGAATGCTACCACCCAACTTAAATGCAATTGTCCCCAATTACACTAAGTCATAAAAATAAATCAAGAAGTAAAGGGTAGAGATAACCATCATGAACGTCTCAGAAATAGATTTCTCTCTCTTCCAATTTTAGCTTAGACACGGCCATCATTGAATAAATATTTCCTTCCCCACCATAACCTGCCACAGGAATATATACCTTTCCAAAAAGATCAAATATAACAAATAAAAGTCCAAAAAGGTATTTGAATCATAGAAATTTTCGGCAGAGACTCCTTTGTAATAGCATGATATATCAACCTTGTACAAGCTTTCAATCCACAAAAATTAAATTATAGACATGAAAATATTAAAATATAGGAAATTATCCATGCACGAATCCAAAAGTATTTAGCATCCATAATATCATCCTGATTGATGATCAAGACCGTCCGATCGGAAATTGAAGCTATGGAACGCCTGCATCGTGTCCAAGCAACCATCGGACGGCTGGAAGCTCGCCGGCGATGGATCGACGGTGAAACCTCATCGCCAGAGGATGTGGATGGTAGGGATGGAATCGTGGAAGCTCACGGAGTCTATCTACTGTGCTGATCGATGGATTAGTGACTCTTGGTGGTGGATTAGAGATGGCCGCGGCGGGGTGTAGATCACCGGAGATGGGTTCCGGTGATCTAGGCTCGATTTGAGGGAAGTAATGGTCGAGGAAGGTTCGTGGATGTGTGGGGAACTGTCCAATGGTGGATGATTGAAGAATTGGGCTTCCAGTCGGCGGCTTGAAGGTGGTCGAAGAGGTTCAGACTGCCGGAGGTGAAGCCGATGATCCAACCAGCAAGGTATGGTTGTGATGGTGGAGGAATCTTCGTGGTGGCCGGAGGAAGCTTCTGGAGGTATTTTAGGGTGGTGAACGGGCGTGGGTGATGGTGAAGACGATGGCCGAGGGCCTCGCCGACGTCGGAGGAGAGGGTGTCGAGGGAAGAGGAAGACGGGGGTGAAAAGGTGGAAGGTTGGCGGAGGTCTCGGTGGTATCTTCAGGGGTTGGGGATGGCCGGAGATGTTGCGATGGGCGGCGGTGGTCGTCGGCTCGGGGACGAGCCGACGAGCCGGGACGACGAGCCGCGGGAGAAAGAGAGAACGGGATGAGAGAGGAAAATCAAGAAAAATAAGGAAAAATAGGAAAAAGGGGAAAAAAATCATGGAAAAATCCTAAAACCTCAGGAAAAATCCTAAAAATTAAAAAGAACTCCTAAAAACTGGGTTGCCTCCCAGCAAACGCGCAATTTTATGTCTTTTGCTAGACGTCCCGAAAAGGTCAGTTATAGTATGGATCCGTCAGATTGACGGACTCGATCACACCCACAAGTATAATTTCCTCCACCATATAATGCTTGAAACCAAACCCAACCCCCCAATAAGTTCAGTATTTGATGATGTAGGCCAATAAGTTCTTTCCTCCCCACAAGTGAACTAGAGACTCCACCCTCTATGAATGACAACCGATCATCATGTTTCATCTTGCAACCCGGTCTACGGTATGTGTCCCTCATAATGTTGGAACCCGGAAGTGAACATGGAAGGGATTTCGGTCTCAGAATGGGTGTAGGCAATGAGGATGGAGCAAATATAGGTAAAGGAGAAGGTGGTGGCTCAAGTTTAGAATATACTGACACATCTATGCAAAAGTGTGTGTCAACATAATAAGCACGAACTTGTCCAGGATCTAAATCAAATGCAAGAGTAAGAGATAACTGTGGAAGGGGCTCAACCACCCAAGAAATAGTTTCGGGCAAGATGTGTGGTTTGATGTCATCTTTCGATTGTGCAGTGTCCTGATTAACATCATCAACAGATTCAAAAGCATAGGCATTCAAAATATTAGACATAATGTCATTCTTTAATTCGACATCATTATCCTCAGAATCATACTCATCCCAAATTGTAGGTAATCTATCATCATGCAGTTTAAGATCATAATCATCATCTTCAAAATCATACTCATCCCAAATTGTAGGCAATCTTTCATTGTGCACTTCAAGATCATAATCCTCATCATCATCAGAGTCATAAGCCCTCGAAATTGCAGATAATCTATCAGTCATTCTAACATGAGACTTATCATCAAAGCAGTCAATCAAACTATCAACATGGAAGCATTCATTCACACGCTCAGGCCAACATGCAGTCTTAAAGATGTTCAGTTTAACATGCATATGGCCAAAAGAGACATCCATGACACCAGTTCGACAGTTGATATTCGCATTTGTTGTAGCCAAAAAGGGACGTCCTAAGATGATAGGCATGGTTTTTTTACAGTGAACAGCGGGTTCCATATCCAAGACGACAAAGTCGACCGGGAAAAAGAAGTTGTCCACCTTCACTAAAACATCGTTTACAATGCCTCTAGGAGTCCTAATGGATCTATCAGCCAATTGTAGGCTGATCGGTGTCACTTGGAGTTCTTCCATTCCAAATTCCTTATAAAGGTAGTATGGCAAAATATTAACACTAGCTCCTAGGTCGAGAAGGGCACCATCAATCTGGTAGTCTCCTATGCAACAGGGTATGGTAGGAGTACCAGGGTCTTTCAATTTGGGTGGAGTGTCATGTTTCAAAATCGAACTGACTTGTTCAGGTAAAAGGATTTTCTTATCCCCTTTGTGTTTTGTCTGGCGTTTATGAATGCACAGGTCCTTAAGAAACTTGGGATATGAAGGGATCTGACGAATAGCCTGAAGCAAGTGTATGTTGATGTTGACATGTTTGAACGTTTCAAGGATTTCCTCAGTAGCTCTTCGGGCTTTGATGGTTGGGTACGGGTCCTTAAGGGCTGCAGGAAATGGCACTTTTGGAATGTATTTAGCTGGATCAGGCTCTCTAGAATCAGTTGGATTATAATCAGGAGGAAGAGAAGAGTAATCTCGAGTTAGACGATTGATCGGCGGATTGGGCGTTTGATCGTCCTTACTGACAGGTTCACCTATTTGGTTATCTAATGTTTTACCACTTCTGAGGGTCACCACGGCTTTGGCACTCTCAAAGTTTTGGCTTTCTACATAGTGCTGGCCTCTGGGGTTTGTCACAGGTTGACTTGGCAAGTGACCTTCCTCTCTTTCGGCTATAGTGTTAGGAAGTTGGCCCAGTGAATTCTCAAGTTTAGCAATGGATTGGGTATTAGAATTACACTGGTTCTCTATTCTAGACACATTATTCTGAATTTTAGAGATATCACTTTTTAGGTCACTTCTCATTCCACTAATATTTTCATTTATGACTGCAGGGATGGAACTCAAAGTGGGTTCATCAGATGGTTCAGCAGGAGAAGGCTGAGGTGTATTCTGCAGATAATGTGGAGGGTACCCAGGATTTGGATTTGCAGAGGGTTTTGGTGGGTATTTGAAAGTATAAGTATTGGATGTATTCTTTTGTCCCAGAAAGTTACTTGATTGTTGTGGCTTCCAACTAAAATTAGGATGATTTTTCCAACCTAGATTGTAGGTATTCGAATACGGGTTATTTTGAGGTTTGGAAAAACCATAAGTTGAATTAGCTTGTTCCTGAACAAAGTCAGGGAAATTGGGAGCCAAATGACAATCAGTGATATGATGATCCGAGCTAAGACAAAGGGCACATGTCTCACAAGAAGTGTTAGGCAATTGTTGAGCAAGAGATTGGCCTATTTTCAACTGGTTTAAATCTTTAGTTAGGAGGGCTACTTGTGCGGAGAGACTTTGGAATTCAGAAATTTCATGAATTCCCTGAGAATTATGAACAGTGGTAGACCGACTCCTAGAAACTGAGGCATTGTGTTGTGAATTTTCAGCAAGGTTATCATACATTTCCCAAAGAGCAGTCCATGGCTTACTAAGAACAACACCCCCGCAGCAGGCTTCGACCATTGTCCTATAACGATCATTAAGACCATTATAAAATGAATGGGCTAGCTGCCACTCAGGTACTTTATGATGGGGACACGCTCTAAGAAGATCCTTAAATCTTTCCCAAGCTTCATGAAAAATCTCATCTTCATTTTGCTTGAAAGAGATAATCATGGTTCGATAATTTTGAGTTTTAATGATCGGGAAATATTTCTTAAGGAAGGCATCCTGAAGTTAGTCCCATGTTGAAATCGAATTTGGCGCTAAAGTTTGGAGCCAATGTTTAGCCTTGTCTTTCAAAGAAAAAGGAAAGAGTTTGAGTCTACAGGCATCATCATTAAAATGCTGAAGTTTGAACACGGAGAGGATTTCAAGAAAGCTAGCAATGTGTCCATAAGGATCCACATTCTCACGCCCATAAAAAGAAGGTAAGGCTGTAATCCAGTTAGGCTTAATCTCATAATGGGTAGCATTGATGGTAGGTGGGTTGATACAAGAAGCATAGATATAAGGTCCAGGTAAGAAGTGATTCCTAATTGGGACTTCTCTATTATTGTGATCATTTCCACCCCTACCCATATTATCATTAGGGTCAATGACATGTTCCTCGTGTTCAGCCATTAAGGATTGCATGTTGCTTATGGCTTCCTGATAGTTACTTCGAGATTTCTGTGCTAAGGTTCTAACTGCTCGAAGTGTGGTCTCTATTTCTAGATCCAAAGGTTCCAACGGATTATTTAGGGATCGTCTATCTTGCATGCAAGATCACACTAAAAAGAGAAAAACAAAATAGAATATTCGGAGGAGAGGACAAAACCCGACAAACAACAATTGAAACGAAAAGGTTTGAAGCAAAAAGGCGTAGCTGACTGTGGAGTTCCGATCGGTCGCTCCAGACATGACTCCTTCACTCGAAGGCCACTTCAAAGCAGATGGCGAAGTCCGATCGATCGGATTCAAGTCCGACCGGTCGCTCCAGGTGCCTGGTGAGTTGTGTTTTTCTCAAGAAAAATCTGTTCCAATGCTGCAATAATTCCAAAAAATTGTCAGAAAAATCCTAAAAAAGGTAAAATAAAGTAAAGAAAAATAAAAATCTAACTACGCTCAGAAAAAAAGAATTCATAGAAAATTAAATCGATACTCCGTTGTAAATCAAAAGATTCCCCGGCAACGGCGCCAAAAATTGATCGCTCACAAACGTCGTCGTTAAAACGTATGCAAAACGTAATTTAGAAATTTGTAAACCTTTCTTTCATCACTAAATTAATAAGATAGAATAATGGTGAAATACGGGGTCGGTCCTCAGGGAAAACTTTGACTAACAAAGAAACATCAGAATTAACTCTCAACACTCTAGTCCTAAAGCGAAAAAGGATTGATTTGGGGTTTTAGGAACTGATTAATTAAAACTAATTAAGAAAGCGATTAACGAAATTGAAATAGATTAATGAGAGAAAACCTAGGGATATCTCAATCCACTTTAGTTTCACTTCCTGTATTCTCTAGTTATCCTCTTGTTTCTTATCTCAACATTATAGATCCACAGCTTCTTAAGCTTACATGGATCCCTAAAATAATACTATTGCTTTCCTAAGGTATAACCTATCCAACTTAGCATAGATTGTCTTCGAACTTAATCTGAGTAGAACCTATCTTCATCTACCATAGATTATCTCAAAGGCATCCACAAAAGCAACATAAAAATCATCCTACGAATCTCTACCATCAAGCACAGCAATCAAGTAGGACTCAAAATACGTCAAGAAACTCTGTTCCCTCAACTCTTTATAAAATAAAACCATATTCATAAAGATCATGTATTTGAAAAGATAACAAGAATCAAACTGGAAAATACAAAGAAGATCAACTAAAGCTTCATGAGATCCCTAAGTACAGAATTAGCTACTCATCTTTGTGATGGAAGCCTTAGATTCGATGAAGAACGATTGGGATCCACGTTGTAGCTCCATCTTCTCCATAAAATCCTCCAAACCCTAGTTCTCTCTTTTCTCTCTATGGGGACCTCCAATTTTCGGCCAGCAAACACCCTCTTATAGGTGTATTCCCGGAATTAGGGTTTTGGGTTGAGTTGGACCTCAAGTGCAACTCGGATTTCCTAGTTCAAGTCTGACAGCCTCTTCCGGTCGCGACTGGGTTCAACCCGTCCGGAATTTGGATATGTGTTCAACATGAAAGATGGAGATTAGGAAGTCTTCTATCCTGTGTCGAATATTTGACATTATTTAGACTTATGTAGAATATTTGGAGAATATTCTCCTGAGCGTCGACAGACCAGTCTTCCAGCATCTGTTTATCTTCATATTCTTCAACACTGCTGTTAATCTGTCCAGAATCTCGCGAAGTGTCCAACATGAAAGTTATTCATCTTGATGTCTTCTATATGTCCTCCAAATTTCAGGAATTGAGGATTTATCTGGAGAATTTGATGAATTCTTTTCAAACTGACAGCGAAGCAGCGTAATTTCCACATATTAATCCTTTTCTGTATTTTCTATCTTGAATCTTCATTAAACCTGAAATTACTTAACAAACTATCAAATACAAACACTCTCGGGCTAACAAATATAAATTAAGGGGTTTAAGTATGAATATTTTGTGACTCATCAAGTGCCTGGGATAACATCAATGCTGAACTTAATTTCTCTATCCACCAGGGAACCAGGTAGATCTTCAGGGAACCAGGTAGACCTTCAGGGAACACATCAGGAAAATCCTTAGCAATAGGGATATTCTCTAGCGACGGAGGGGCAACTTTTGTATCGATTATATGGCATAGATAACCCGAACCACCTTTTCTAAGCAACTTTTCAGCTTGCATAGAAGTAATCAGATATAGAGGTGACACTACTCCCTCTCTCTCAAAAACAAACTCTGCTTGTTTAGGTTTCCGAAAGAAAACTCTTTTACTTGCACAATCAATGTTAGCAAAATTGAAGGATAACCAATCCATTCCAATAATAACATCAAAGCCATACATCTCCAAAGGTATTAGGTCAATGGTTAGGCTTGTATCCCCTACTGATATGTCACAGGATTTATAGATCATACTACAGATCAGGGAATCACCAGTAGGCAAGGACACATGTAGGACGTGGTTCAATGGCTCAGGAAATTTATGTAAATTCGAAGTAAAACCACATGAAACAAAGGAATGAGTGGAACCAGAATCAATGAGAACATGAGTTGGCTAACCACAAATAAAAAGTATACCTGACACAACAGAATCTGTGGCTGGAATGAAATTTTGGGCGGGAGATTTTTGTGGGAATGAAATTTTGAGAGGGGAATCTCAAAGTGGATGATGGAATCACAACCATTGGATTTGTTAGTAGATAAATCTGGACCGTTCTTTATGTCTTATAGTTAAGACATTTAAAAAACCGCTCTTCCTTATATAATAGAGTAGTGAATGCCCGTGCCTACGACACGGATATTTAAGGTTTCTTTCAGAAAATTTCGGCAAAATCTACCCTGTACCGAGAGCTAAAAGAAACTATTCTACAATATTCTTTAAATACAAAAATTAAATCACATTATAAAAGGGGCAAACACTGTCCCCGGGGCAAACCTTGTCCCCATAAACCACACTAACTAAGTTATAACATAGCTAGCAATAAAAGCCCTCGAGGCAAACCTGGTAACCATTTGGAATAATGGATAGAATTATGGTCTTGAGAAAGACAATTAAAAAGATGTGGATATGAGAAGCTTAAACAGAAAAGCATCAACATGGCTTCTCTAACATCCACCTCGCACGTAACCACCATGGCTTCTCTAACCTTCTACCGATAATACGTCTGAGAGTGTATGTCTCGATCTTGATGGAGAATCGAGTCCGTGGCACCCAAAATACAACCTACAACAGAATCATGAGATCATAAATGATTAAAAATATTGGCAATATAAATATGATATGTACAATACATACATTATTCGAGGTCCAACTAAGCAGGGTCATTCTGCTATTATACAACATGTTTTGAGCATGTGTGTCCCAATCCTACGGCAGAAAAAAAATATCAAATAATTCTTACAATCAACCAAGACCTCTTGATAAAATATATTCTTGGATGTATCTGGTTCAGTGTTGTAAGTGAGAAAGCTAATATGCTTTACTTGCCCCATTTGCAGTAGGTGGTGCCGGGCGTCTTGATTGTGCCTGAAAACATGGTAGTAGCATGCTTTACTTTTCTGACAGTATTATTTTCCACTCATTAAAGGTGGTTGCATGGCATGTAGATCCTGCTCAGAGCGAATCTCAACACAAACTCCGCTTTCGCGTAACATTTCAACAGTTCGTTGGACGTTATTATCTTCCTAAGTATTCAAAAAATTTATTTATAAAACTAAGAATTACGTGGTAGGTAATTACTGTTTTCAAAAAAGTAATTAAATATGTAAACATGAACCTTAGAGTAACTCACCGTTCCGAAAATGTCGACATGATCCATACTGCCTAGAATGAGCTTTGGAACAGTGTATTAGTGAGGGCAAATTCAAATCAAACCTTGGCAAATAAAGCGAGAGAAATACACAATAATCTGCCAAAACAAAATTAAAAAATAAGTACAATATTTGACATCATGATATATATTATTTCTTAATAATGTGAAACTTAAGTTACCTCATTATGATGATTCCAATTTTATGAAGTAGCATTACAATAAAACCTCAGTATAAACTATATTTGATGTGGAACTTAACTGATCTTCGGAAAGTAGGACACTTATTCGATCAGCAGATGTGCACCTAGATAACGCCACATATAATTGCCCATGACTAAAGATAGGTGTGCGCAAATCAATCCCAACAAATTTCACTGATTGACCTTGAGATTTATTTATTGTCATGACATATGCCAATCGAATCGGAAATTGACGTCTTGTCATCTGAAAAGGCAAACATTCTGAAGTTGATGGAGTCAATGATATCCTTGGAATAAATACTAAATTGCCAGATTTATCTCCATTTAAAATCATAGCATCAATTATACGCGAAGCACATCTCACAACCATCAATCGTGTGCCATTACAAAGTCCGTCCTTCGGCGCTAAATACCTCAACAATATTACTGGACAATCCACTTTCAACTCTAACTTAAACGGCGGTAATCCTACAGGATTCAATGAGTTTAAATACTCATTTGGATACCGATTAGTTATAGTAGAATCAAGTTCATCTTGTGAAATTTTGTCACCAGCCAAAAAAGTAATTGTCTCTCCAGGAAAAGCATGTAACGCATCTGTATTGATAGAAATCACGTCTTCATTACGTGCACAAAGAATTGTCCGCTCAGTCAAGAAAGTTGGAGTCACTGTACCCACAACATCGAGCTGTGGAGAAATAGTAAAAAATAGCTCATGCAAATTTTGACACCTACGTATTGTTGATGGAAGCTCTACAAAATCTTTTGGGTTTATCCCAATCTACGAATAAAGAAAAAACAACCCCAAATTAATGAAATAATAATAATCAAGCAACATGACTTGAAGAAAAAAGATAAAAAGCATATTACCTCTGTCAAGAACATTAAAAAATTTATGTTTTCAATGGCGGAACTATTCAAGCGCATGTTCTGGCGCAAAGTCAGCACATATACATGACTCCATAGCACAGATTTTCTCAATGATGCACCCACAATTTCCTCGCGTACTCCTTTTGGTATGAGAGGTAAAATTTGTCGAAAGTCTCCACCGAGAACAACAGTAATACCACCAAATGGCTTTACACTATCACAAATATTCTGAAGAGTGCAATCAACCGCTTCAACACAATGTCTATGTTCCATGGGTACTTCATCTCATATTATTAATTTTATTTTCCTGAACAATTCTGCTTGCAATGATTGTTTGCTGAAGGCACAGACTGAATTCTCCAACACATCTAATGGAATACAAAATGTTGAATGCGCGGTTCGACCTCCCACCAATAACAACGATGCAATGCCAGATGAAGCCACGGTAACAACAATATATCCAAGACTGTGGTATTTCACAGCAATTGTATTATACAAAAAAGTCATTCCAGTTCCAGCCCCACCATTCAGAAAGAAGGTTCTCCCTTCATTTTCAAAAACTCAACACGTAATTGCAGTATAAGCAGCGCATTGTGCTTCATTAAGTCGACCAACATTAATTTCAACATTTACTTGTTGTGCATCACTCTGGAGCTGTTGATGTTCCAATATCAATCTGTTATCAATTACTACACTCCAATTCCCACTGAGTATTGGCATGGGCGGGAAATCTATCAAACTCTTGCCCGATTCCTGAAGCAGTTGATTCAGCAAATACAATCCATAATCTTTTATCTGAAACTCAGTTGGATTGGAAATGACAAACAATATATGAATCTTGTGTGCAAGATCATCACATATCTGTTCTGAGAATTGATTCCATAACGCATATGGTTCAACTGGAGAGCATTGAATCAGAATAATACTAAATAATCTTCGCAACTGATGTCCAGTGTTCATAATTGAAGCCTCTTCAAGACACTGTATCCATTCACCGTCATCTTCCAAAAGTCCCCTCGCAACACATGCAGCTTTATATGTATTACACACAAGATTGTTAACTGTACGCAAGCATTCAAATGACCGTGGACCTTTGACAACAGTTAGGAGCAACCGCAGATAGAATCTCTCGCCAGAATTAGGGCTAGCAAAATACATTCTACCAATTGCAAATCCTTGTTGTCTCAGAGTCCACAGCTTTTGAGACTTCTTCCAAATGAAATGTTGTGGAAATTCTTGGTAAGTGAATGCGTGGGCAGATTCATTGGTAGCACAACATGCAAAATAACCAGTTAGAGTGGACTGTTGATGCTCAGCTCTAGAAACAATACTCTCTAACGATTCAGCTGGATTAAAAACAACACGATGCATTCTAGGTAAATGAAGTGCCAATCGTACAACACTTGGAATCTCTTCATGCAGTGGATGACCAAATATTCACCAAGCAGCCTCTGGCGGTCCAATATACCTCGCATTTAGATATTGTTATCTCTCATCTATCCCACCTAAAATCATTGTTGTGCGATCGTGACCTTTGTAAATGTACTTGTGAATATATTTAACGCACCTGACCCCTGCACAAACTTCCACATTAATGTGATAGTTGAACATGTTAGAAAGATACGGATTATATGGAACAACATCTCTGTTATCAACTTTGTGTCCCCTCAGTATATGAACACATTTGTCATCACGATGATGATAGATAGGATATCCATCTTTGTCCATAGTAGTTGTCTCAACAAATCCTCGATGGTAACGCTTGGTGTATTTACCATTTTCCATACATGCTGCTTGAGGGTTTCGAACACCACATGGTCCATTTACCATACAACACTTTATAGTTTCAAATAGTGTAGGATTATCATCTGGGTTTGGAAATTCTGCACATACTATTTGGTCCACTTGAGCACATGTTCGAATTTTATCTGGACCTTGAAGGAAAAAAAGTGCATGCATATGTGGTAACCCTCGTTTCTGAAATTCAATTATAAACACATGTGCAAATTTTTTGCCAAATACATGTTTACTCTTAATTTCATCCATTAATCTCCTTCTCAACTCAAAAACACGTGCAACTAAATCAGGACGATCGGTTGCTTTTTGATGAGGAAACAAAACTGAAGTAATTTCAGACCTATTAGGATTTGCTGTCATTATGAGAGAAATATCTGGATGGTGATTGTATTGCATAATAGCCATGGAATCCTAAAAGATTCCAAACATATTTCTTGCACTGCCAGAGAATGAAGACGGTAAAATCATTCGTTGCCCAACTTGGTTAGTTCCAAGCCCATCAAGACTAACATCTGACAGACTATGGTACAGTTAAGAACAAAGTTTCCCTTGATGAAGTCTACAGTAATTCAACCTATTTTGCTCAGTTGAAGCCCAAGCATCCACTATAAACTCTTGAAATAGCAGTCCTGCTCGCAAAATCGTTGAATACTCTGTGTGACGCTAAAACAAACGATAACTATAAAACTCCATCTGTGTAAGTCTATCATTTGTATGTCGATTATTTAGAATGTCCCACTGTTTCAACCCTTGTTCCCAACCGAGCTCACCATAAGGGAACAATAAAACATAATGTAATCGCAAATAAGCTGGGTGACACTCACTAATTTTCATCAACTGATTATCGTTTGTATGTCGATTATCGCAATCTCATCGACCGTTGGTAGATTATACGGCCGCTGATCGGTCACTTGATTGTAATGAAGACAAGTAGGTAAATTCTGTCCTGCCAATTCTGTTTGATTCAAAATTTCATAAGCCAAAATAAATTTCTTTGAAAAGGCATTCGATTGCAGCATACAATATTAAATTATTTTAAGAACATCCCTTCTCAAATGACGATTTCTGCGATTACAAACATCTAACGCAGAATCAGGGTCATAAATGTAAAGTTGAGAGTACATTGCTTCACGCCCTGGTTCTGGTATCAATGATCCTGTTTGATGGCACAATTCACCATGGATAATGAATGCCGTAGGACCTCTTCCAGTAAATACTCTTGAATCCAAAGTAGAACCGAGACTCGTAAAAGCATTAGACGCATTGTACTCTCGAGTGTGATGACGAAAGGATTTTGACCGATCATCGTTTCCGTCGTATAAAACCTTAAGCACTGGTGGCGGTGTAATAAGCAACGGTAACTGAATCTTTCCTTGAGAACAACAAGTTCCAAAAAGAGGACTCACTAAAGATGACTTTGTGAGTTTTTCATCCATCCAATGTAAAGCTGAACAATACGGACATACAACATCCATCCGACCAAGAAAATGTCGTCCAAGATCTATGTGTGTCCGAGGATGAACCTCTGCATTCAGAGCTAGAACTTCTAGGTCATCATCATCTGATTCAATCACTTGTTCTGTTTCAGTTGGCCTACAAATATAAAATTTCTTTTCATCAATAAAAGACTATATGAAATTTTTTATTTATTTATCATAAATTAATAATAAATTATCGATTATTTTCTGCAGATAAAAGATTTGAAGGATTCATCGTCACCGGAGTTATTCCACGCATAGAATAATCCACATGATCAGGTGTTTGTGGAATGCCATTGGACGATGTCCCAGAGGCTCAGACATCGATTACTTGATTGAGTGCAGATTCAGAAGTTCCAACACATCCTCCTAATTTCTCACATTCTCGCCGTGCACGTTGTCCCAAATGCCTATTCGAGATACCAGTGGATGAATTCCCCGAGGCTTGTACAACCATTGCTCGCTTTGACGCAGGTTCAGAATATCCAACAAATCCTCCTAATTTCTCACGTTCTCGCCGTGCACGTTTTGCCAGTTGCCTATTTAAACATCCAGCTTCATTTTGTTGATTTTTTTCCCGTTCTCACCGTGCACGTTGAGCTAACGCAGCTTTTGATGGCTTATTATTATTATCAATACAAACATTCATAACAAATTTAACATGCTCCGTATGTGACATAAAATAGATCAAACTAAATAAATATTATAGTAAAAGACAAAACCAACATTCACATACAAATGACTTACTATGCCAACGATAAGTTGATCATTATTATCATCAGCCATCATGGAGGATCTACAAAAGAAAAAGATGCAATCAATGAACACTAAACCTAGCATATACAGTCAATGAACAGCATATGGCAATCCAACCCTCCACCAAAAAATCCTAAGAAACCCAAAAACAAATAGACCAAAACCCACACGAACAATGAAGGCATCTTCTAAGCTAAGCTTTCCATCTACTTGGGCTTCCACCACTACTATTACATTAGAATCAGATTCCTTTATAAACTCCATGGCTTGTCTCAGTTTCTTCTTCCCACTGTTGCTCAAGGTCTCTAAGTTGGACATTGTAAACATGGTCGAAGCCTTCACGGTGCGATCCAGCTCGAAGGTTTTAAGGGCATATTGAATCGAATTTAAGGTAGGAAGGAGCAAAGGGAGTTCGTCTTCTTTGTCAACAGTAACTACAATACTCCTGATGTTTACATGAGGGATAAAATTCAAGAGATGGGTGTTGAGCCACGAGATGGCTAAGGCTTTTGATTTCAGTAGTATTTTTGCCTCCTCTTGGCTCACACACAGGTCAACAAAGATGCCAGTATTTGGTAATGAAGCTAAGTTGGCTCCATGGTGAATTTTAAGAAAGACTCTAAAATGGGAAGAAGACACCTTGTTTCTCTCCAAGAAAGACTTTAAAATTGGTAACAATGAGATATGTCTCCTCACGCCGATGCCCGACGCCCGCCATCGACAAGAGAAGAGAGACATATCTCATTATCTTACTTGATTGTTCTCATCTCACCTTGTCGATGGTCGATGGCGGGCGTCGGGCGTCGGCGTGAGGAGAGGGTCGATGGCGGGGC
>OY986968.1:14933044-15075227 GCA_963920575.1 Narthecium ossifragum
AATAGGCATGGGTGATGGGTTGATTGCTGATCCGAGGGCTCGGGCTTCTCGGATCTAATCGTAGGACCGAGGCTGGATAGCAAGGTGTAGGACTGAATTGTTATGTTAATCTTATTCTATCGAGGTTATTGTCTAGTTCACTGCAATTACTCTGATTGAGGTGTAGAGGTCATCCTATGTTTCAGGCTCAGTCTCAGTTTCAGTATTAGGGGAAGTTACATACCATTTTGTATCCTACACCCTGTTGTTTCGGCACTGGAGCTCTTGGTTTTTGAGAGGGAAAACTGTTGACAGTAGAGGTCATCAGAGTGCGTGCCCTGGGGTAGGCTATGAGGACATATCCCTCTACTCCTGGGTCGACCATCTAGGTCGGGCCCGTAGCTCGTTGTGGACCACAAGGGCAATTTGGAAAATTGTTTGTTTCACACTCGTGTGTGCACAAACTGATCATGTTTGTGTTAATGTTTGTTTAGAACGGATAGATGGACCCGGGATCGAAAGATCTGGGGCTCGGGCTTGTGTTTTAGCCAAAGTCTGGCTTTCTGGGTGAAAGGGATCGATCTTCCCTTGCTAAGAAGATCGATCTTTTAGCGCCAGAAAGTTATGTCGGTTCGTCATGAAGGATTGATCTTTTTTTGAGGGAAGGATCGATCTCTCAGTAGGCGGTTCGTCCATCTATAGAATGAACACAACCCCCTTCTTTGATTCTCGTTTCAAATCTGCCGTTCTTGAGCTGAGATCCGGCTAGATTTGGAGGAGATTGAGGACGATCCAAGGTTTAGCAGCTGGGATTGAAGCTGCTCTAGTCGAGGTAGGGATCTTTTGCATAGATCTGCTAATATACATATTTGTTTTCAATGAAAGCATCGGTTTTGGACTCGTGGTCCTTCGTACTACCAGATCCCAAGATTTTGTGGGATTTGGTAGAGTTTTCTGATGGTATTTATAACCGGCGGTTCGCCGGTGAACCCATTCGGATCGATCTTTCTTGAGGAAAGATCGATCATTTGTGGAACGTCATGCCCATCCCGTGCATGATCGATCTTCTGGTGGAGAAGATCGATCTTTTCTTGGCTGGCATGGACGGGTCCCGGGTCTCGTGGAAGATCGATCCTTCTGGTTGAGAAGATCGATCCTCTTTGGCTTGACCGGGACGGGGACTTCCGAACACTAAGAAGACCGATCTTCTTTGGTGGATAAGATCGATCTCTATGGGGTTGAGGGATGTTTTCAATGGTTTTTGCCCACAGGGCTTCACATGTACGGATTTTCTTTATCACTTTATACCTTGACAATATTCTTAAGCATGTGAGCCCCATAATGAGGGGTAGTGGTGAACCGGGAGAGTGATGACTTCCGGGATTTCTAGATAGCATACTGTACTGTTAGCGGTGTTTGCCGTGGTTGCTTCCTAGAACATGCTATTCTTTTGTGAACTGGCTGCAGTTAGTAGTGTTACCACTGCAATATTTCCTTGACTTACTTATCTATTCACCACTCTCGGGCCGACAGGGTGTTGGGCCTAGACTTTGTTTATTATATCATCACATGTGTTGCATACTTACTTGCTTATTGATAGAGCTTGAAAAGTGACGCAGCTGAACGCGCCCGATCAAAATTACAAATTTGTAATTGAACTTCAAACTAACTACTTTGGGGTTAGATAGCAGTAAATCCGAGTCGAATCCACAAGGAATGCGTAGGAAAATAATTAAACTATTGAACTCAATCTAAGTATTGCTACCAATAAGTTGAGAAATGATTAAGAATTGAAATTAAACTAACTTTATACTAAAGGATTGATAAATACAAGAAAATGTACTAGGGAATTCTTAATTAATAACTAGGATTCTACATTGTCTTCCTAGGATTAGAACGAGCTAACCAAACTGAATGGTTTTTTTAATGGTTCATAGGTGAATGGCTAGTTCTCCCTATCACTCAACAAGTTCCGGTTAGGATCCCTTGTCGGTGAGAGCAATTATCTAAAAGTCAATGACCTAATGATTAGTTATGATCACTGCTAATGAATCCTCTGATTAGGATGAATTCATCATGAGAAAATAGTATAATATGGATTGAGGTGTAAGATCAAGATGGTTCTAGCACCTTCAGATCGCCGACTAGTATGTATCAATGATTAGAAGTTATCCTAGTGGTTCTAGCACTAGGGTAGTGGTTCTAGCACTACGAAATCCCTAATTTTGAATTAAGATGAATAATGGATTAAGAGGTGGTCATAATGGTTATGGTATTACGTGTAATGGTCCTAGCATCACAAGACTCTTAATCTCGATAAGAAAACATCACATCCGTGATTCTAGCATGAATGTTGTGATGAAAATCTCTAATCTTAAGCCCTAACATGCTCAAGACCTAGATCTAGGACATAAAGGAACAAATCATTCATCCACTAATAATAAAATCACACCAAGTTCATAAAGAAATTAAGATCAATCCATACAAACCATTCAAAAAGGTATATAGCCCTAAATCTTAGGAATCCCTAATAGAAACCCTAGTCACATCATAAGAATCCCATGGCGATGAGTTTAGCTACTCATCTTCAGAGTGCTCCCTCTCCTTGGCCTCCAAGCAGCCAAGAGAGAGTCTAGAGAGCACCCTTAAAAACCCTAAAAGATGCCTATTTATAGCCTAGGTATCCCCTTAACTCGGATTAGATCTAGGCCTTTGATTTTGCTTCACTTCTATCAAATGATCGATCATTTAGCGGTGAAGATCGATCATTTGATCCGAAAAAACGGGTTGCGCCCGAGGATGATCGATCATTTGAAAGGAAATGATCGATCATTCAAAATATGGCTCTCTGTCGTCTTTGCAACAGTACAATGTCCGATCATTATAGGGGAAGATGATCCATCATTTGTTCTGTGTAATTTCTCTTTTGTTATACAGATTGCGCTATTGGTACTAAAAATGCGGTAACATCCTCTAGAAAACTCGGAATAACAAACCGTAAAATTCTCCAGAAACTAGACTGCTATAGCTTTCTAACCATATATGGAACATTATCTGGTTCATTTTGAGCAGGTACAGTTTTGATGTCAAAGATGGCCCATCTTTGCTCCTTTGACTTCGCAGGTTCTTTATTTGTTCGTTTTAGCACCAAACATGATCTAATCCTCGTTGAAGGCTCTTATACCTGAAATACATAATACACTATCAAAATAGCATTGCTCGGAGACTAAAAAGACCTTGTTAAAAGGGTGATTTGTTAACTTGTCATGTCTTATCACTTATCTGCATGTGTTCATAGCATGCATCTGATTGTGCATTAGTTGAATAAGGTTAGGGCGTGGGCGATGGGTTGATCATCGATCTGGGGCTTTTGGGTAGCTAGGATTTAGCTCTAAGACCATGGCTGGGTAGCATGGTCCCGGTTTGAATGGTAGTATTTCTGTCGATCTTGATGATAGGTTTAGATGACTGAAATACTCTTGTTGATCGAGGTTTAGAGGTCGTGTTGGCCTCGAGCAGGGTGCTGAGGTGTAGCCGGTATCCAGTGATCTACGACTCTTGAGTAGAGGTTGTGCCTACTCAATGATGTCTTTCCTGTCGGCAGTGTTGGTTTCCTGGTTCTAAGTCAGCAGTGTTGGTTTTCTGAGTTCAAGGACACTCGGTGGGGTTATGGGGTCCATATGTACACCCAGGCTTTGCTTGAGGGTGACACTGTTGTGTTCCCTCTTTCTTGTGTGTGTCATCGTGTAGTTTCCCTGCTGAGCTTAGTTGCTAATCACTCACGAATGTTGTCGTTAAATCGTACGCAAAACGTAATTTAAAAATTTATAAACCCTTATTTCAATATTAAATTCAAAGGATAGTATAATGAGGAAATACGTGGTCGATCCACAGGCAATCTAGTGATTCAATGCAATAAAAACAAAACTAACTCTCAATACTATATTCTAAAGCAACATTAGCGTTTATGGGTTTTAGAAATTAAGTAATTGAAACTAACTAAGAAAGCAATGGAAGTTGAGATTAAGATAAATCAATGAGTGAAAACCTAGGGATTACTTAATCAACTTTAGTTTCACTTCCTGTACTCTCTAGTTACTCAATCTAGACATTATAGATTCACAACTTCTTAAGCTTACATGAATCCCTGAAATAAGGTGAGTGTTTTCCAAAGGCATACTTTATCTTCGATTAGCATAGCTCTTCAGGGTAACTTTAGCATAACCTATCGTCACTAAGCATAAAGTATCTCGTTGGTTAGTTCACAAACCACATAAAAACCATCTTATAGATCTCTACTATCAATCACCGAGATCAAGTAGGTATAAAAATACGTCAAGGAACTCTGTTCCCTCAACTCTTTTTTCATCAAAATCAAATTCAGAAGATCATGTCTGGTATAAAAATACAAGATTGAATTAGAAAAATACAAGAAAGATCTACTAAAGCTTCATGAGATCCCTAGATATAAAAATCAGCCACTCATCTTGGGGATGGAAGCCATAGCTTTGATGAAGAATTCCAAGGATCCACGTCGCATCTCCACCGTCTTGGAAACCCTAATCTTCTATTTTCTCTCTATGGGAGCTCTCAATTTTCGGCCAACAAACACCTCTTTAAAGGTTAACTCCCGGAATTAGGGTTATAGGTTATGTTGGACTTCTACTATAACTTGGATTCCCTGTATTAGTTCCTATCAACTGGGTCCAATCAAGCCGGAATTTGAAAACGTGTTCAACACGAAAGATGTAGATTAGGAAGGCTTCTGTCATATCCCGAAGATTGGATAATATTCGAACTTATCTAGAATATTTGGAGAATATTCTCCTCAACGTTGATGGACCAGTTGTTTCAGAATCTGTATATCTTTATAGTCTTCAAAACTGGTATTAATCTGTCGGCAATCTTGCTAAGTGTCCAAGATAAAAGTTGTAGCTCTTAATGTCTTCTAGAATTCCTCCAACTTTCAGGAATTTAGGATTTATCTCGAGAATTTAACGAATTCTTTCCAAACTAACAGCGGAGCGGCGTAATTTCAAGAAATTAGTCTTTTTCTGTATTTTTTAACTTGAATTTTCATTAGATCTAAAATCAACTAACAAACTATCAAATACAAACACTCTCGGGCTAACAAAGGTAATTTAAGGAGTTTAATTATAAATATTTAGTGACTCATCACACCCCCTAACTTACACTTTGCTAGTCCTCGAGCAAAGAAAAGATAAAAAGAAAGCAATAAATATAACTAGCTACTTTCGTAGGTCTCACGATTGCACTTAGCATGTGCAACAAGTATTTAAACCCATGGGTTACCTCAGTGGAAGAGTTATGGTCTGCTGAGAGTTTTCAGGGATGACACCCACATCCCTAGAAATCAATTATAATATTCATTAACTCCAATGCATGAAATAGAAATCATATCCATGAGTACACCCTTCAACTCATAGTCGCATAAAATCATAGGAAATTAAAACATGTCATAACATATTTCCAACACTTTAACATATTTAATCATGACTCAAAATAACTTTAACGCTCCTTTGTGTGAATAGGATTCCATATGCTTCAAAGCATCAATTATATCTAAACACTTCAACTATTCAAGATCACAATCATAGCCAAGCAAATATCTTCCACTTATCACATAACAATATCTATTTTTTTTCTTTTTTTTCCCAGGAATTTCAACCGTTTTACGCGAACAACACACCTTGTTAAGACATTGCCCGGTTACTAAGTATGAAACCCTTCTTCTTCTTCTTCTTCCTTTTTTCTTTCTTGTTTTTTTCAGGAAATTCAACCGTTTTATGCGAACACCATGCTGGCTAGGCACACTGCCCGGTTACTAAGTTGAAAGTCCTTTTTTTTTCGCATACTCAGATAATTGCATGTGTTCATGTATTTTTTGTGCCATGACATAGAATTTTAAATCTATCCTACTATCATGCTTAGAATCTAATATCAACCCCTTAGCATGTGAAAATGAACGTCTGCATTAGGATATGTCAACTTATCCGTAAATCATGGTAAAAGTGTTAAAGTATAGAAATATTATCATGCATAGTAAAAATTTACTATCCCTTATATGACATACAAGTCTAAACTCCTGAAATCTACCCCCCAACTTAAATGTAATTGTCCCCAATTATACTAAGTCATAAAAAATAAAGCAAAGAAAATAGGGTAGAGATCACCATAAATCACCATAAGAGCGTGCCATAAATAGTCGTCTCCCGCATTATTATCACCACATCGCCCACACAATGGAAACTTCGCCACCTATGAACTACATGTCTCTAGAAAATACTAAAAGAATAAAACCATAAAAATCACCATAAAACCGGAGAGACATATATAAAGAAATAAGAACCCTCTGATCGATCTATATTTTGCATAAATATCCGCCTATAAGTAATGTACAATGGAAAACCTGGCATAAAAGTACCTTTCCAAAAGATCAAATAGAATAGAATGGAAAATCTATTATATAAGGCACAACAGTTTTTGAAATGTCTTTGCCTATATACATAAATCTATGGTCCAGGTTTCATCAACAAAACATTCAACGGTCTGATTTCATCTCAGATCTTAACATTCCCGCTCAAAATTTTGGATTCCCGCCCAAAATTTTAACCAAAAAACCCACAACCTCATCTCTGTATCTACTGCCAGAATCCTCCCGCCAAGAAACGCCGCAAAGAGAGAGAGAACCACGAAAAGAGAGAGAGAGGACGGGATGTGACTGAACACCCAGCCATCCCATCCACCTCTCTCACTCTCCCATATCCCATCTCCCTCTCTTCTCTCATCCCCCTCTACCCGCTCCGTCGGCTACCAGCTTCGTCGAGCTCGCCCCATGCCGTCAGCCACGCCAAACCCGCCGTCGGCCATCTCCCACGTCCCATCCCCCTTTGTCACTCTCTCCCCATGGGCGGGGAAGCTGGGAGATGGCCCACCGCAGTATGTGGGCGGTGAAGTTGCCGGCGTCGGAAGGACGGGAGACAATGGGTGGGGAGGTCGGTGGCAAGCTGACCGGAGTGAGCACGGGGGGCGCCAAAGAGTCTTTACCCCGCCGGATCTCGCCCCCGATCTCAAGATCCAAGCTTAAGCACTCCAAATCACCAGATCTGACCTTCTATCCACCAGATCTAGCCGCAGCCGCGAAAATCACCACCAAATCCAGAAAGAAAATGTCTAGATTTTGAGCCTGTTCCCCTCCAGGTAGAGCTCATCCCTGCAAGCACATCTCCCATCTCTCACCCCCTCTCTCACTCTCTCTTCCCTTACAGAGACCTCGCTCGGAGAGGAGCTGCTCGCCCAACCCGTCGTCGGCCACTCGATCAGGGGAGAAGAAACGCACTGGTTCTATCTTGGAAAGGTTAGGAAATTTGTTTTTCTGCATCTCTTTGGATGTTTCCTTTGCTTTTCTTCGCGTATGGCCGAGGGTATTTGATAATCGCCTATCTTTTTTGCTCCTTCCAATCTATTCTCCAATTAAATTTATTTTTTGACATGGCTTTGGTATGGTATATTTTGGTGCCTATTGTTTTAAGGTTTTAGGTTTTCGGGGTATATTTTGTTTAGTGTATGGTTTTTATTGATTTAGATGTTGCTATGCGATAGTAGTATCATGTTAGTTCTCAGCAATGAAACCAACCCCATCTCCTCCTTTATTCAATCCTTGCCCCTTCTTTATTCAAGAAAACCGTGATCATATATATTCAATCCTTGCTAATGCTTTGTGTTACAGTTGGATTCATGCCAGCACTTACTTTGAGATAGCGAATTGTCACTTTCTTGCAAGATAGTGATTTATTGAGAGCACAGTTTTGACTGCCTTTTTTTTTCTGTGTATTGATCATTCTGTAGGAGAGAGCACGGGGCCTTTAAGATGATTGGAAAGATGATTGGACACTTCTGTCTGCAAATTTCTTAATCTATTATGATTGTGATGCACAATTGATGTTCGCGAAGCTGATTATTACATTAGTCATGTTTGTAAACTAGCAATTAATAATTCTATCCTTCTAAAGCCAGTAGGTATGTTTCAATTTTGTTCTGATGGATAATGTAAATGCATTCAGGCAATCTTGGGAGGAACCATTCAAGTGCCAACTCTTACTGGGGACGTCGTTCTTAAGGGTTTTCTCCTACCATTTTATTAACACAATGCAACAAAAGATTTAATTAAGAAACTTTTTCAGATGGCAAGGTTAGTTTCGTCAATTGTAATTTGTGTTTCTGTAAGTGGATTCTTAATAGAAATTTTGCTATGATATTGCAGTTTATATTCTGTGAAGGGATTGATATCAGAAATTTCATGCTGTTTATCAGATATCAGTTTATATTCTTAATCCAATTTGGATTCTTAAGGAATATATATGTTCCTTATGGGTTTTTAATGGATTTGATTTTCTCTTTGTGATCTTGACTGGGATTTATTATGGACAGTTTGAATTGGCAGCATCAACTAGATAGTCCACCTATTTCATAAACGCGCGAATGAGCGAGTGTGGACACCATGTATGCATATTTGTTTCATCTGTTTCTCCCGCCTACCACGCTATCTGATCACATGCCTACACACTGGAAAGCTTGCTATTTTGGCAATCTTGGTCTCTGGATGAATAGTTTTGCAAGTTTTGGTAGGTTAAACTCAGTTTTTACCATTCTTATTTTCTTTTAGTTGTGAAATCTTATCCACTCATCTACCCCTGTATGTGTTCTGATACTTTGGATGTGATGATATTCTATACAGCTTAAATGCCAATTCTGCTTCAGAAAATTTGTGATCGAGAAAGCTGATTAGATTCTGAGCCTTTTTGAAAACCTGTATTATTTCGAAAATACTTTTCTATGTAGGAGTCATGCTTGGTTTTGGAAGGACTTCTTTCTTGAAATCTAAGGGCTTTTCCAATGTGTACCTCTTTGGGCTGCTAAAAGTTGTATGAGCTTAATGGACTTTTGTGAGGCATAACTTTCACTTTTGTAATGCAACACTTGAATTAATCATAGAAAGTGCTGTTCTAAGATTCAGAGATACTGCAGTCATTCTCATGCTTATCTTATCAGTGTGCTGTATGTGGAGTACAGGACCCGGAAGGAGAGGGAGAACATGGACTTTAGGCATCATGTGATTCAGGTGAATGATATAATGCGTGCATGTCATTAACCAGGTGATATCGTTCAGCCTGTAGAGTTTGAGCTAATCAATTGCGAGAATATGAAGCTTTGTCAATCTTTATGAAACAACTCCCACATGGCCAATTGCTTTAATTTGGATATTAAGAATGATTTGAAGAGATAAAAGATGCATGACTAGCTGTCTTTCTCATGTTCTATATCCTTGCTTATTAGATCTTATCTTGCTAAATCCTAATACAGTGGTTTGAAGTCCTTGATGGGCTCCTGGGGAAGCACTGGAGAAATGCGGGGCTCTTCTTCAACTGCACTTTCCTTCTCTTTGGATCAGTAATCCAACTGATTGCATGTGCAAGGTGGGTCACTGGAAATCTATAATAGCTAGGTGTTATGCAATTGATATGTGTTCATATATTCTTTTTTTTGTTATCTCTAATGTGCAGCAACATTTCCTACATCAATGACAACCTTGATGAGAGAAATTGGGCATACATATTTGGGGCCTGTTGTGCCACAACTGTCTTCATACCCTCATTCCATAACTACATGATCTGGTCTTTCCTAGGCCTCTTGATGATCACTTATACTGGCATGGTATCTCACAACTGCCTCTTTGATTCATGGCCAGGTAATTAAGTCTATATTTGCAAAAATATCATTGATCCCTGTAAAAGTACTGTAGTATGTATCTTTAACTGCTATACTTAGCCTTCTCTTTAATGTTTTCAAGGTTGAAGGAGTAAAGCACTCAGGTCCAACCAAGATGGTTCTGTATTTCACTGGAGCCACCAACATTCTTTACACCTTTGGAGGCCATGCTGTCATAGTGTGAGATAAGATATTGCTATTATATATAAACTATGATTTTTTTACACCTCTAGAAGTTTTAACTTAAGTTCTTGGATTTCGGACTGCAGAGAGATCATATTTTTATGATTGTGACACAAAAAGGTTATAGAATGACATTTTTCATATTTTTATGTCATCTTTCTTGCAGAAGAGGCTAGAAGGCCTCACGGATGCTGAACTTGAAGAATTGTTGGAGCAAGTAGAGGAAGAGGAGGTGGCTTGCTAGGGGTGAGCAAGTCTGAGTTTAGTCCAGTGATTGTGAGCTCAGTGCTACTGTCATTGCTTCAGTCCAGTATGAATGGAGAGTTGGGAAAGGACACTCTAGAGTAATCACAGCACTCTATATTTCCCCGAAGATTTGCACGAAATTAGATATTTTGATGGATTTTCATTTCTTGGCATCTCTGCTGTTCTTTTTTTCCTTAATTTTTTGGTGTCTTCTATCTCATAATGTTAATTTAGTGAGTTGCTGCTCCTAATTTACTATATAATTTATTGCAAATTACTCCAAAGTATCCTTAGACATTGAACATATTTTTCTAGAGTATCCTTAGTCATTGTCTGTTCAATTTTTTGCAACTCTAGAACATTGTTTGTTCTTTTGTCTTTGCTAGAGTATCCTTTGTATTTGAGGAATATTGTAAATTTGCCTCATTTAGTCGGGTTTGCTGATTTTTTTTAGAAAAAATCCTAAATATCCGTGATGTAGGCACGGGCATTTTCTAGTATATCAATAATAGCAAAAGGCCTAAGAATTATTAAATATTTTGACAGTGTCTCCTTTGTATTTGTTGATATGTAGCATGTACAATCATTCATCAACATAATTTAAAATATAAACATAAAATCTTAAAATACATTGAAGCATCTATGCATAACAACAAAAATAATCAGCATCCATAATTTCATCCAGATTGAAGATCGAGATCGTCCGATCAGAAATCATATCACTGTCGCACCTGGAACGCTTCCATCAACAATCGGATGGCTGGAAACACGCCGGCGGTGATCAACGGTGAAATGACGCCGACGACTGACAGGGAAGGTACAGGAAGAATTGTGGATGTCTGAAGAGTTCTCCAGTGAGCTTCGATCAAAGAATCACAGTCTCTAGGTAGGAGAATAGAGATGGCCAGAGTTGGAAGAGATGATCGAGGTTGCAATCGAGGACGGGGATGGCGTAGGAAGCATCGTAGAAGCTCTATGAAGCAATCTATGCTATGAGGCTGAAGGATTGGTGGCTCCAGGTGGCGGATTGAAGGTGGACGGTGAGGTAAGTTCGTCGGAGGCGGATCCAGTGATCCAGCTAGCAAGGAAGGATTTTGATGGTGGCTGAAGGTTCGTGATGGCATGAGGAATGTTTTGGAGGTGGTTTTGAGCCGTGGGAGGCTATGGAAAAGGGTGGCGATGACGGCTGCGAAGCTCACCGGCATTGGTGGAGAAGGTTTCGAGGGAAGAGGGGGACGGGAATGAAGAGGCGGAAGGTTGGGGGAGGTTTTGGGACTAGTTTGGAGGGCTGAGGGTGGCTAGAGGGACGACGATGGGCGGTGGGTGGTGACGGCTCGGGGATGAGCCGACGAGCCGCGACAAGAAACATAGCAGGAGGAGAGAGGAAAGATGAGGAAAAGAAAGTAAATTCAAGAAAGGAAATCTGAAAAAAGTGAAGGAAATTTCAAAAAACTCTAGAAAAATTCTAAAAACTACTGGGTTGCCTCCCAAGAAGTGCGTACTTTTACGTCTTTCACTAGATGTCCCTACAAGGATCAGTGATAACTTGGGTCCATCAACTCTATGGACTCCACTACGTCGCCGTGAGCAATATCCTCCACATAATGTTTTAATCTATGCCCATTAACAGTAAAAATTTTGTTTGTGTGTGGATTTTTAATTTCTATAGCTCCATTTAGAAATACTCTATTTATAATAGAAGGTCCAGTCCATCTAGATCATAAGTTTTCAGGGAAAAGACGGAATTTAGCATTAAAAAGCCAAACTTTTTGCCCAACAATAAAAGTCCTCCTTGAAATAGGTTTATCATGGAAACTAAATTTGGCGAATAAATTTTTCCTTTGTTTTGTCTTTATAAATTTTGTGAATTTCCTTAAGTTCACATAAACT
This sequence comes from Narthecium ossifragum, assembly GCA_963920575.1. NCBI lineage: Eukaryota > Viridiplantae > Streptophyta > Magnoliopsida > Dioscoreales > Nartheciaceae > Narthecium > Narthecium ossifragum. Next base: position 14,945,132 of record OY986968.1, read on the forward strand.
AAATTTCCTATGTTCCGTGGCAGCATTAGTATCAGGGTTCAAATTTTTAATGGCCCACATAACCCGATGTTCTAATTCAACTGGCAGATGGCATGGTTTACCAAACACTAACTGATATGGGAACATACCAATAGGTATTTTATAAGCTGTCCTATAAGCCCAAAGCGCATCATCTAGTTTAATAGCCCAACCTGTGCAGTCTATGTGAACAGTGTTCTCTAAAATACGTTTTATTTCCCATTTAGAGAGCTCTACCTAGCTACTAGTCTGAGGATGATAAGGAGTGGCTACCTTTTGTGTAATAGAGTACTTTCTAGGAAGGGAATCAAAATGTTGATTATTAAAATGAGAACCACCATCGCTAATAATTGCACGAGGACAAGAAAATATATTACTTTGAAGAAATTTAACCACAACTTTATGATCATTTAACTTGGTTGCTCTAGCTTCTACCCATTTAGAAACATAGTCAACAACTACAAAGATATACTGAAAACCAAAAGATGGTGGAAAGGGACCCATGAAATCAATACCCCAAATATCAAAGACATTGGCAACTAAAATCGGAGTCTAAGGCATCTCACTCCTATGAGAGATATTTCCAGTTTTTTGACACCTATTACAAGCTTGGCAAAAATTATAAGAATCTTTAAAAATCGTAGGCCAATAAAATCCGCATCAGTTTTCTTTCCTGAAAAGTAACCATCACAGGCATATGTATGACAGAAAGTGAGAATGTCATGAACTTCGGACTCAGGAACACATCACATCTTCTAATTACTTGATTAGAACAATGTTTAAATAACTCAGGACCTCCCCAAATATAATATTTAATCTAAGAAAAGAATCTATCTTTCGTATTTTTAGACCAAGAGTCAGGAAGCTTGCTTGATACAAGATAATTGATTGTATGAGCATACCAAGGCTGTGAAATGCGAGTAACCTCAAAGAGGGTCTCATCTGGAAAAGAAGCACTGACAAGAGTTCTGTCAAAGATATGATCCAAAGGAAGGCGAGACAAACGATCAACAACTACATTCTCTGAACCTTTCTTATTCCTAATCTCAAGATCAAATTCTTACAAAAGCAAGATCCATCGAACCAGTCTAGGTTTAGCATCCTTTTTAGCTAAAAGATATCGAAGAGTAGCATGATCAGTATAGATAAGGATTTTAGAACCTAGGAGGTAGAGATGGAATTTTTCCAATGCAAAAATTATTGCATATAATTCCTTCTCAGTAGTCGTATAATTTAATTGAGATTCAAAGAGGGTCTTACTAGCATAATAAATCACATGTGGAATATTATTTACTCGCTATCCTAATACAACTCCTATGGCAGAATCAGAAGCATTGCACATGAGTTCAAAATATAAAGAATAATCAGGTGCATGAACTATGGGTGCGGTTGACAATAAATCACGAATGGTCTTAAAAGCAGTCAAACAAGCATCATTGAAGACGAAAGGAACATCCTTGGCTAGGAATTCACACAAGGGTCGTGAAATTTTAGAAAAGTCTTTGATGAATCGACGAAAGGATCCAACATGACCTAAGAAAGAACGAATCTGACGCACAGAAGTCGGTGGTGGTAGATCAGAAATTAATTCAACTTTGGCCCTATCAACCTCTATACCATGTTTTGAAATAATGTGACCTAATATGATTCTTTCTTGAACCATGAAGTGACTCTTTTTCCAACCAAGAACAAGAGATTGGTTTCAAAGCATCGATAAAGAACTTTAGAAAGATTATCTAAATGGGATTCGAAAGAATTTCAAAACACAGAAAAATCATCCATAAAGACTTCAAGAAATTTATCAATCATATCAGAGAAGATGACTATCATACACCTTTGAAAAGTCGCTACTGCATTACAAACACCAAAAGGCATCCTACGATAAGCGAAAGTATCAAAAGGACATGTGAAAATAGTCTTCTCTTGATCTTAAGGATCGGCTGTAACTTGATTATATCCTGAGTATCCATCTAGAAACCAATAATAACTCTCACCAGAAAGTCTTTCCAAGATTTGGTCAAGAAAAGGTAAGGGAAAATGATCTTTCCTAGTCAAGCCATTAAGTTTCCTATAATCAATGCACACACGCCATCCTGTAGTCTGACGCATCGGGATCTGCTCACCGATCTCATTTTCTACAATTGTTAAACCTCACTTCTTAGGAACTACTTGTGTAGGGCTGACCTACTGGCTATTAGAGATTGGGTATATAATTCCTGCATCTAGAAGTTTTACCACCTCTTTCTTAACTACCTCTTTCATGATAGAGTTAAGGCAGCCCTACATCTCCCTAACTGTTTTAGATTCATCCTCAAGATGAATCCTATGCATGCAAATTGAAGGGTCGATGCCTTTCAGATCGGCCACTGACCATTCTATGGTTTTCCTATGGAGTTTCAGAACCTCTAAAAGTTGACTCTCCTGATCGCTCGAAAGGGAAGAAGAGATGATAACAGGAAGAGAGGAATCTGGCCCTAGGAAAACATATTTTAGCGTTTTATGCAGTGGTTTTAATTCTAAATCAGGTGGAGTTTCTAGTGAAGAAGGTGCAGGTGTAGAAGAGAGCGGTGGAAGGGGTTCAACCAATCAAGAAAAATTTTTTGTATCCGCTCTGCACTGACCGATTGATCGGCCATCTTGTCGATCGATCTGTTCTAGGATGATTGATCGGTCCTCTGGATGATCGATCGGTTGAGCCGAGTTGTGTGTTTCAATGTCATCTATTGATTGTGAAGTGTCTATAGCATTCTCAACATCATTATCAAATTCATAATCTTTCAAAATATTAGATATTTTGAAAGAAATCATAGCATATGATCTAGCATCCACACATTTAGTCAAAGTATTAACATTAAAACATTCATCATCATCAGACTCAGGCAAACATGCAGTTTTAAAAATATTCAATTTAACATGCATGTGACCAAAACAAACGTCCATCAAACCAATTCGACAGTTTATACATGCATTTGTTGTGGCCAAAAAGGGACGTCCTAAGATAATGGGTATAATCTTTTTGCAGCAGACAACAGGTTACATATCTAAGACAACAAAGTCAATAGGAAAGAAGAAATTATCCACTTTAACTAGAACAACTTCTAAGATACCTTTAGGAGTCTTAATGGATCTATCAGCTAATTGCAAAATCACTGGTGTCTGTTTAAGTTCTCCCATCCAAAATTCCTTATACATGTAATAAGGCATAAGGTTAACATTGGCACCTAAATCAAGTAGGGCACCATCTATATGATAGTTTCCTATACAACAAGGTATGGTAGGGGTACCAGGATCTTTCAGTTTGGGATGTGTGTTATGTTTAAAATTCAAACTGACTGGCTCGGTAAGGAAGATCGTTTTAGACACTTTGGATTTTGCCTGGCATTTATTGGTACACAGATCCTTAAGAAACCTGGCATAAGAAGGAATCTATCAAATGACATCAAGCAAAGGTATGTTGATATTGACTTGTTTGAAGGTTCCAAGGATCTCTTCAACAGTTTTCGGGCTTTTATGGTTGAAGATGGATCCTTAAGAGCTGCTGGAAAAGAAACTTTTGGAATATATTTAGCTGGAACATGTTCTCTAGAATAAGTTGGATCATAATCAGGTGGAAAAAAAGAGTCCTCTCGGATTGGACAATTGATGGGCTGGGAAGCCGATCTATCGTCGGACGCATGATTGATCATCGATATGCCCGATCGATCGTTCGTACTGACAGGCTCATCTATTTGATTATCTATTGTTTTACCACTTTTAAGGGTCACAACGGCCTTAGCACTCTCAATGTTTTGGCTTTCTACAGTGTTGGCCTCTAGGGTTGGTGGCAGGTTGACTTGGTAAGTGTCCTTCCTCTTCTTCTGGCTATAGTGTTAGAAAGTTGACCCAATGAATTCTCAAGTTTAGCAATGGATTGTGTCGCGCCCCGACCTGCGAAAGCCCAACCGGGCCGGGCGAGGCGAACCGCAACCTAACAAACGCGGAAGAAAAGCTGGCGAGGGTTCCCTCTAACCTATTGGTCTCCCTAGCAAGTCACCAAAGCACCCTCAATTAAAAGACATTTATTTAAACACAACCTCGAACCACAGATTACAAACCCAAGTGAAATTTAATATACAAATCCTCGGAGAGGGGAAGATTCAAATACAACATTACTCCCGTAGGAGACTAACTAACATAGGGTAAAAGCAGTAAACGATCACCACCTCTCAAAGTCCACCAGGCGCCGCCGCACCGCCGACCAACTGCCCAGTAGGGGCCACAGAAGAGGAACTCACGCCTGCACCTACAAAACGCAGCCCCTGGTAGGTGTGAGCACTAAGCTCAATAGGGATCTACACTACGCCACATAGAAGGAAGAGGGAAACGCAACAGTGTCGCCCTCAAGCCAGGCTCGAGTGAGCTACAATGGTCCCATTACCATTCACCGGTGATCTCTAGGCATATCTAACCATGGTCACCCCAACGGACTGGGCCCATCCTGGATACACCTAGTGTCGCAGGGTTCCAGCTGTGGTCACCCGTTCTTCACTGGGCCCACACTGATGCCCCTGCTGGCAGGAACGGACACTGCCCAGAGAATAAGACCCGCCACCGGTGGCATCCTCAACCCCTGACTTGAGGCCGACACGACCTCTAATCATCATCAAGCAACAGGTGTACCAGTCCTCCAAGCCTATCATCGAATCGACTGGACACCACAATTCAAACCGGGTCCAAACAGCCCAACCCCGGAACTAGGGCTAATTCCAAGCTTCCAGCCTCGGGACGGCGACCCAAGGATCACCCACGCCCTAACCAATGCAACTAATGCACAAACAACAATGCATGCTATGACATACGCAAACAGAAGATAGGCATGCAACAGTATGACAAATATCATATAAGTCTACTGGATCGCTGCAGCGGTACTACCGACCGTTGCCATCCGATCCGCAGCGGGTCCCGGCATTACGACGGTACCACGACCGTCAGCCGCGAACTCCTGCAACGGGAAGCAACCCCGAAAACCGCTGATGAACAGAACACAATATAATATTATATTCCAAAATATAATATTATATTCAAAAACACCCAAAGCCTCTACTTAGGGGCTAATTGATCCCGTCGATCCGACATCCAAACGATGTCGGATTCAAGATCCAACTTAGTCACCAGTAGGTGAATATACCAGGATCAACATATCCAAAATTCATAATCATCCAACGGTTGGATTAACGGGAAATCGCTAATCAAAATCATTAATCAAACTAACTTACCCATTAATTGCTGCAACGCAGCCCTCCAGAAAACAATTCATACGAAATCGTAGAAAACTCTGAAAATTACGAAACAAGATGTAATGGAAAGCTAACAAATAGATCTACAACTCTTATGTTTATGAAAAGCCAAGATCATGTACTCGCCGGCCGGAAAACTCGCCGCAAGCCGGCTGTTTCTCAAGAACAGCAGAAACTTAAATCATCCATAAAACCTACTCAAATCTCAACTGATTAACATGAAACTTAGATCAGTAATTCTACAAGGCATAAGGAATCCAACAAAGCAAGGATCAACAAGATCCAACGGCTAGATCTCAAGAAAACTCGAAAAGAACATCAGTAGGTATAACCCTACCTAGCTGCGCTTTCCTCAGCTGATTCCCCGCGATTTGATAACTAACAAGCCTCCAAACCACTTCAGAGATCTTCTTCTCGTTGCCACGAATCCAACGAGCCTAAGAACACCCATTTTGGCGGTCGGAGGAGGGAGAACGAAGGAGAAGAAGCTCGCCGGCGGAGAAGGGAAGAAACAGAGCACCGTGGGAAAGAAGAGAAAGAAGGAAGAAGAAGAGAAGAGGAGGAAGAGGAGGGGAAGAAAAGAGGGGAAAGGGGGAGGGGAAAGCCGGGAAAGAGGGGGAAAAGTGAGGGGAGGGGAGGGAAAGTCCTCCCCCCCTCTGACAGGGGAGAACGACGGCCAGCGGTGGCCGTCCTCGCGAAGCAGAAAAGCCACCGACGCGAGTCTGATCGGTCGCTCCAAGGAGCGATCGATCGTTATCGCCCCGGATCAAAACAAACCGACTCGCTCACGAGTCCGACAGATCGCTCCAAGGAGTGATCGATCACTCCAAGGAGCGATCGATCGCTCGAGGGTCCATCTAGCCATTCTAAACAAACACTAACACATACAAGGTCAGTGTGTGCACACGCGGGTGTGAAGCAAACCAACGAGCCATGGGCCTGACCCAGCCGATCGACCCAGGAGTAGAGGGACGGGTCCTTACAGATTGGGTATTAGAATTACATTGGTTCTCTATTCTAGACACATAATTTTGCATTTTGGAAATCTCACTTGTCATTATTCCACTAAGATTTTCATTCATGGCAGTCATGGCTGAAAGGATGGAACTCAAAGTAGGTTCAGAAGTGGTTTGGACTGGAGGGGCTGAATGTGAATGTGGAGGGTATCCAGGGTTTGAATTTGCAGAAGGTTTAGGTGGGTACTTGAAAGCAGAAGGATTAATTGTATTTTTTTGTCCTTGAAAAGTACTTGACTATTGTGGCTTCCAACTAACATTATTATGATTTTTCCAACCTGGATTGTAGGTATTAGAATACGTGTTGTTCTGAGGTTTGGAAAAATCATAAGTTGCATTGACATGTTCCTGAATAAAGTCAGGGAAATTGGGAGCTAAGTGACAGTCAATTATAGAATGATCAGAACTAAGCCAAAGGGCACATGTCTAAAGAGAAGTATTAGGCAATTTTTGAGCAAAAGATTGACCTATTTTCAACTGGTTTAAATCTTTAGCTACGAGGGCTACTTGTGCGAAGAGACATTAGAATTCAGAAATTTCATGAATTCCCCGAGAATTATGAATAGTGGTAGGTTGACTCCAAGAAACTGAGGCATTGTGTTGTGAATTTTCAACAAGGTTGTCATACATTTCCCAAAGAGTAGTCCAAGGTTTACTAAGGACAACACCCTCGCAGCAGGCTTCGACCATTGTTCTATAACGATTATTCAGACCATTATAGAATGAATGGGATATGCCACTCAGGTACCTCATAATGTGGACACTCTCTAAGAAGATCCTTAAATCTTTCCCATGCTTCGTGAAACATCCCATCCTCATTTTGCTTAAAAGAGATAATCATTGTACGATAATTTTGAGTTTTAATGATAGGGAAATATTTTTTAAGAAAAGCATCCTGAAGTTGGTCCCGTGTTGAAATCGAATTTGGAGCTAAGGTTTGAAGCCAATGTTTAGCCTTGTCTTTTAAACAAAAAGGAAAAAGCTTGAATCTAAAGACATCATCATTAAAATGCTGGAGTTTAAACATGGAAAGTATTTCAAGAAATTAGCAATGTGTCTATAGCGATCCTCATTCTCACGCCCATAGAAAAAAGGTAGAGCTGTAATCCAGTTAGGCTTAATCTCATAATGTGTGGCATTAATGGTAGGTGGGTTGATACAAGAAGCATAGGTATAAGGTCTAGGTAAGAAGTGATTCCTAATTGGGACATCTATATTATTGTTATTATTTCCACCCCCGTAGATATTAGCATTAGGGTCAATGACATATTCCTCATTTTCAGCCATTAAAGATTGCAAGTTACTTATGGCTTCCCGGTAATTACTTAAAGATTTCCGTCCTAAGGTTCTAGCTGTTCTGACTGTGGCCTTTATTTCTAGATCCAAAGGTTCCAAATGGATGTTCAAGGATTGTCTGCCTTGCATACACGATCACAAGCCAAAAGGAAAAAGGAAAAGAAAACATAATATTTGGAAGAGAGGAAAAAACCACGGAATACCACAACTGAAATGAAATTTGTAAGCTAGAAGACTTACCTGGCTGCGCAGTCCCTAGACAGTCCGATTCAAGTCCGACTGAGCGTTCTAGGCAGCAAGCAAGCTAGTTTCTTCAAGAAAAATCCGTTTTCTTCACTAACACCTGGACGATTGATCGGTTGGGTGGCCGATCGATCAATTTCCATACGATGGATCGGTCATCTGACCGATTAATCATTCGTCTGAAGATTGCAGATCCTTCTTGTCACGAACTATGAACTTCAAGCTGCAGAAATTCAGAAATTGTAAGGAAAATTCCTAAGAAAAAATGGAAATAAATTAAATAAAAATAAAACTCTAACTATGCTTAGAAAAGAGTAAAGAGAAATCAATGCTTTCATTGAAAATCAGAAATTTCCCCGGCAACGTCGTCAAAAATTGATCACTTACGAACGATGTTGTTAAATAGTACGCAAAACGTAATTTAGAAATTTATAAACCCTTATTTCAATATTAAATTCAAAGGATAGTATAATGATAAAATACGGGGTCAATCCACAGGCAATCTAGTGATTCAATGCTATGAAAACAAAACTAACTCTCAATACTCTATTCTAAAGCGACAAAAGGGTTTATGGGTTTTAGAAATTAAGTAATTGAAACTAACTAAGAAAGAAATGGAAGTTAAGATTAAGATAAATCAATGAGTGAAAACCTAGGGATTACTCAATCCATTTTAGTTTCACTTCCTGTACTCTCTAGTTATCCTTTTGTTTTCTTATCTAGACATTATAGATTCACAGCTTCTTAAGCTTACATTAATCCCTAAAATAAGATGAGTGTTTTCCAAAGGCATACTTTATCTTCGATTAGCATAGCTTGTCTTCGAGGTAACTTTAGCATAACCTATCATCACTAAGCATAAAGTATCTCATCGGTTAGTTCACAAACCACATAAAAATCATCGTATAGATCATTACTATTAATCACTGAGATCAAGTAGGTCTAAAAATACGTCAAGAAACTCTGTTCCCTCAACTCTTTTATCATCAAACTGAAATCCAAAAGATCATGTATAGTATAAAAATAGAAGATTCAACTAGAAAAATACAATGAAGATCTACTAAAGCTTCATGAGATCCCTACATATAAAAATCAGCCACTCATCTTGGGGATGGAAGCCATAGATTTGATGAAGAATTCCAAGGATCCACGTCGCATCTCCACTGTCTTGAGAAACCCTAATCGTCTATTTTCTCTCTATGGTAGCTCTCAATTTTGGGCCAACAAACACCTTTTTATAGGTTAACTCCCGGTATTAGGGTTATAGGCTAAGTTGGACTTCTACTACAACTCGGATTCCCAAGATTAATTCTGATCAGTCTATTCCGGGCGCAAATAGGTCCCATCAATGTGGAATTTGAAAATGTGTTAAACACAAAAGATGTAAATTATGAAGGCTTATATCATATCCCGAAGATTTGATAATATTCGGACTTATCTGGAATATTTAGCGAATATTCTCCTGAAAGTCGATGAACCAGTTTTTTCCAAAATCTGTATATCTTCATAGTCTTCAAAACCGGTATTAATATCTCGGGAATCTCACTAAGTGTCCAACATAAAAGTTGTAGCTCTTGATGTCTTCTAGACGTCCTCCAAATTTCAGGAATTTAAGATTTATCTGGAGAATTTAGCGAATTCTTTCCAAACTAACAACATAGTGGCGTAATTTCAACATATTAGTCTTTTTCTGTATTTTCTAACTTCAATTTTCATTAAACTTGAAATCAACTAACAAAAAATCAAATACAAATACTCTCGGGATAAAAAAGATAATTTAAGGGGTTTAATTATAAAATATTTAGTGACTGATCAGTTGCTCATTTCTACACGGGCTGCGTTTTGCAGGTGCAGGCGTTAGCTCCTCTTCGGTGGCCCCTACTGGGCAGTTGGTTGGCGGCGCAGCGGCGCCTGGCGACGTTTGACGAGAAGTGATCTTTCTGTCTTCAGAACCATTGTATAGTTAGCCTCCTTCGGGAGTGGGTTGTATAATTTACCCTTTTTGAGTAGTTTGACGAAATGAATTATTTTACTATATCTGTTGAGGTTTCTTTAATTATTGATTTAATAAGGGTGTTTTGAGGATTGTTTAGGGAGACCAGTAGATTAGAGGAAACCCTCGCCAAAACCTTTCCGCAGTTAGTTAGGTTTCGATTCGCGTCGCCCGGCCCAGTTGGACCAACGCGGGTCAGGACGCGACAACTTGGTATCAAAGCATAGGTTGTAGATCCCAGGGATATGATCAAAATTCGGTTGAAATTCAGCGTGGGATGGGATACTTCTATGTCTAGAACATCCGTGCATACTCTCCTGTGATGTGTTGTGCTTTCATTTTTTTTTGTTCTGCTTTGTTTGTGGTTTCTGATGAGTGGACGCTCGTTTGTCGCTGGGGATTGCGCAGATGTCGGGAGCTCTTTGAGCCTTAGAACATCCACACTGTATTTGGCATCACTTTTGATCTTATCTCTTTCAGCCTTAGACAAATCAGAAGGTAACATATTAGTAACCAAATAATTCACAATATTTGCATACCAAGGTAATGTCACATTTGCGGAGAACAGTTGTTCATCAGGGAATGTTTCCTCCAGACGAATTTCATCCTCCACATGAATTAAATGACTCAGATGATCTGCGACCCTATTTTCTGTTCCCCTTTTGCCTTTGGTCTCCAAATCAAATTCACTCAAGAGAAGTATCCATCGTATTAATCTAGGCTTTGCCTCTTTCTTCGTCATTAAATAACGAAGAGCTACATGATCAGAGTAAACAATGACTTTAGTACCAAGTAAATAAGACCGAAATTTTTCTAAAGCAAACACTACAGCTAAAAGTTATTTTTCAGTTGTAGAATAATTTTTTTGGGCATCATCCAAAGTCTTGGAAGCATAGTAAATTGCATGAGAAGATTTTCCAATCTTTTGACCCAAAACCACACCTACTGCATAATCACTTGCGTCATACATTATTTCGAAAAGAACGCTCCAGTCTGGGGGCTGAATAACTGGTGTAGAAGTTAACAATTCTTTCAGTTTATCAAATGCCTTTTTGCATGTTTCATCGAACTCAAAAACCTTGTCCTTTTGTAACAACGTGGATAGCGGTAATGCTATTTTGGAGAAGTCATTGATGATTCTTCGATAAAAACCAGCATGTCCAAGAAAAGAACGAACTTCCCGCACACTAGTGGGATAAGCTAAAGATTGAATAACATCAACTTTAGCTTTATAAACCTCAATTCCTTTAGATGACACAACATGACCCAAAACTATACCTTGTTCGACCATGAAATGACATTTCTCAGAATTTAACACAATGCTAGTTTCTATATATCTTTGAAGAACAAGTGTAAGGTTATGTAAACAATTATCAAAGGAGTTTCCATAAACTGTGAAGTCAACCATAAAAACATCTATGATATGTTCAATATAATCTGAAAATATACTAACCATACACCTTTGGAAAGTAGCTGGGGCGTTGCAAAGGCCAAAAGGCATGCAACGATATGCAAAAGTTCCAAATGGGCACGTGAACGTCGTCTTTTCCTGATCTTCAGGGGCAATTGCAATCTTAAAATATCCTGAGTAACCGTCAAGAAAACAATAGTAAGACTGATCAACTAACCTTTCAAGCATCTGATCAATAAAAGGTAAAGGAAAATGATCCTTGCGGGTTATAGCATTTAATTTTCTATAATCTATAAAAACCCTCCACCTATTCTGAACACGGGTAGGAACTAACTCATCTTTTTGATTTCTCACCACGGTTATTTCTGTCTTTTTAGGAACCACGTGAACTGAACTAACCCAAGTGCTATCTGAAATAGGATAGATCACTCCAACTTTAAGAAGTTTGAGGATCTCCTTCTTTACTACATCCATCATGGGCGGGTTTAACCTTCTTTGTGGTTGGCGGGAAGGTTTGGCTCCCTCTTCAAACAAGATACGATGCATGCATGTACTCGGGCTGTTTCCCTTGATATCTGCAATTGTCCAACCAATAGCTGTCTTATGCTTCTTAAGAACCTGCACAAGTTTTTCTTTCTGTGCTGCTCTAAGGTTATTGGAAATAATCACTGGTAACACTCCTTCATCTCCAAGAAAAGCGTATTTTAGATGATTAGGAAGATGTTTCAGATCTGGAATAGGTGCTTGCAACACAGAAGGTAATAATTTCTCATTACAAACAGGTAATGGACTATAAGAATCGTTACCTAATTGCTGAAGTGTTGAAAAATCATTCAGTGTTGCAATAGTTTCCTGCAAATTAGTACTCAAATATAGCTCCTCATTTTCTTCCTCAAGAGATTTACTAATTGCCACTTCCAATTCACCTTTGTCACGAAGTTCAAAAACTTCTTGTGATAAATAATCAATCACATCAATTGAATACACAAGACCATCATCAGCATGATATTTCATGGCATCATAAATATTAAACTTAACAGTTTCACCATCAAATGCCATGGTAAGTGTACCACTATAAACTTAACAGAATCTCAACTTCTTTATCACTTCATAAAATGATTGCACTTGCATTCTCTCTTGGATTTATTACCGTTTAAGAGGGTAATTTTTCCGAATTTTGCGCCTCTAGCTTACTAATTGCAGTCACCATCTAGCCCAACTAGTGTTCCAAACCTTGAATACTAGCCTTTGCCTCCTGTTGAAATTACAAAGTATTAGTAGCAAGGGATTTAACAATATCTTCTAAAGACATACCAGAATTAGGAGTTGGGGTTGGTTGTGGTCTCGGGGGGTATGGTGATCTATATTGTTGGTATTGCTGGCCACTTGGACGGAATTGAGTTGTGGGCTGATTTACTTGGGGATTCCCATAATTGAGATTGGGGTGATCCCTCCATCCCGGATTATACGTATTTGAATAGGGATCATACTTCCTTTGTGGTAGTCTAGGGAAACTACCCGTTGCATTCACTTGTTCACTGGATTCCTCTTGAATAGTTGGGCACATATCGGTTGGATGTCCTGCCACTGAACAAATTCCACAAACCTTCGCTGTTTGCATATTACCTACAACCAATTGATGAACAAGAGAAGTTAGACTCGCAATCTGTTGCTCAAGGGATGAAACATTTACCTCATTAACATGTTTTGAATAAGAATCAAGTCTAGTGTTAAATTGTTGAGAGTTAGCCGTCATATTTGCAATCAAGTTCCTTGCGGCTTCAGGAGTTTTATCCACCAAAGCTCCTCCACTAGCGTCATCAATCATACTCCTGTTAGTGGTTAGTAAGCCCCAATAAAAATATTGGATAAGTAATTGCTCACTAATTTGATGATGGGGACAGCTTGCACATAGTTTCTTGAAACGTTCCCAATACTCATGTAGAGATTCTCCGTTATATTGCCTTACACCACATATCTCTTTTCTAATGTTGGCCGCCCGTGAAGCTGGGAAATACTTCTCCAAAAACAACCTTTTCATCTCATTCCATGTGGTATTACTACCAGAGGGTAAATAATAAAGCCAATCCTTAGCCGAATCCTTCAAAGAAAACGGGAAGGCTCTCAATTTGATCTGATCTTCAATCACCCCCATGGGTTTCATACTTGTTCAGACAACATGAAGCTCTTTTAAATGCTTGTGAGGATCCTCACCTGAAAGTCCATGAAAAGTGGGTAAGAGATGTATTAGTCCAGATTTCAATTCAAAAGTAGTAGTAACATTCAAAGCAGGGAATGTAAGGCATAAGGGTTGTTGATTCAAATCTGGGGCTGCAAGTTCTTTCAAAGTCCGATTTCCAGCCATGACTTCTTCCTCTAATTCAGAATCACTACCAAATAGGTGGTCAAGAGCCAAATTGTCCTCCTCAGAATTGATCCGAGCTTCCCTCCTTAACCTGTGTATAGTTCTTTCTATCTCTGGATCGTACTGCAATTTGCCTTGATTAAAAGATCGAGCTATACTCATAAACAATCAAGAAGATTCCGATAAACGAAGAGAAACATTTTAAGAAAAGTTCTATAGTAATGAAGACAAATAAAAATCCTACGCTAAATCACTGATAAACGAAGTAAACTTTTTTTTTATGAAATAAAGATCACAATAAGCACAAAAATCAACTAGAATCACTCCCCGACAAGGGCGCCAAAATTTCATGTGCTGTCGTAGACACTCAAAAATAAAACCAATACTCTTCAAAATAAATGTAGCAGTGCGAGTTCGAGTCGATCCCACGAAGAGTGTCTAATATAAGTTTTGTGCTATGTGAACAAAGATGGTGGGTTTTGAGCGTGAGGAAAACCGTAAACAAATAAGAAACAATCTAGAGCAAAGAAACGAATTGAATCAAGAGAACAAACTATGGTCTAAGTCAACATCCACCATCGGAATCTAACAACTGATCATTGATGCAAGTATATATCAATTCATACCATGAATATTCACCGTTCGAATTAAATTCGAATTTCTCCTCGATCATAGTTAATTAGAAACAAGCGATCTAATCAACCCTAACTACTAAACAACTTAAGACAAGCGCTGTAGATTTAATCCAATAGCATCATTAAGAATAGGGAAATTGATGAAGCTAAACAACACAAGCACAAGAGTTTGCATTTAATTTAGTCGAACGTTCTTCCTAAGATCAAACCATCTCTGAAACGCAGTAGATCATTAAATCCTAGTTGCTTCGCAGATTAGAGGGATCAAAAAATTACGGATTTGATATCTAACCTATCAGTAGATTGCGATGAATAATATACTAGTAGGCCTCCTAGCAATTAGATGAAACAATCATGAAGATAATCACAGAATAACATTCAATACTCAAGTATAAACTGAACAATAAAAATAGATTAAATCTCACAGTTTCATTGATTCTGAGGTTTCAGCTTCCTTGACCAAGAATCAATATTTAGCCACGCAGGGCCATCAAGAACAATCCTCCAAAAGATTCCATAAAGTTAGAGAAAACCTAGGAAAAATATAAAACGGTAGAAAATAGCAACCAAAAGTATCCAGCCAATCCCCCTCAAACCCTAGAAACAATCCTATTTATATCCTTAAGTATCTCCATCCTCAGATTAAATATGAACCATTGATTTTCTCCACTAGGAAAGTAGAATCGATCCTTCGCATCAAAATCTTCAATTTCTGGCTACGCCCGAGTCGGATCGATCATTCTCTGGGTGTAGGATCGATCTTGCTCAGTAGGATAGATAGTAGGATCGATCCTTCCATGATCATCTGAAAAGTATGTGTTCTGTCAGGTCTGCGCGTAGACCGATCGATCCTACTAGGGAGATGGATCGATCTTTCTTTCCCGAGTATTTTCTGTTTTGCCATCCAGACTGCGCCATTGGTACTACAATTGCCGTAACTTCCTCTCGGAAACTCGGAATCACGAATCGTAAAATTCTCCAGAAACTAGACTTCAAGAGCTTTCCAACCATATATGGCACATCATCTGGTTCTTCATGAGCAGGTCCATTTTAATCTTTAAAGTTGATCCATATACTCTTTTCAGCTTCTTTTCGAACTTATGGACTTCAATTGCATCCTAAATCAAAATATAAGAATAATGAGTGTATTTAGGTACCAAATAAGCACAGGTAACTAAGTATTAAGGGATAAAAATATAACATTATGCATCATCATCACGGCGCCATCAGGCGTTTCGGCCGCAGTTCCCGAGTCCGGAGTGCCAGTTTCTCCCGACGACCGGGCCATCTGGGCAGCCTCCGTTAGGAGGAGGCCAGGGTTAGCAGCTTGATGATCCGTCGGTCACGCGCTACCAGTGCGGGCAGTTGGGACACTTCCGTAGGGACTATCACCTGCAGGGTAGTAGAGGCGAAGGGTCCAGTGCTTGGTAGGGGAGTAGTGGTGGGTGCGGATCAAAGGGCTGGACCGAGGCACACCAAAGGTAGCGACGGGCGGCGAGGGCATGTGTTCACCCTATTAGAGCGTGAGCAGTCGAACACCGTGCAGCAGTACCAGCATGCCGCGACAGAGCCATCCGTACTCAGAGAAATCTTTCAGCTTTCTAGTTCCTTAGTAGATATGCTGATAGATTCAAGGGCGTCTCATTCCTATGTTACTAGCATCCGTGTGGCATCGCTAGGATTTGAGACGAGTTGGCTAGAGGTGGCATAGTCTATGGACTCCCCGATCGGCGGGGGTCAGTCATGGTAGATCGGGTCTACCGATCGTGTTCGTTACAGGTTGGAGGCCTCTGTATCTGTCTAGACTCGTGGGTGCTAGACATGACCGGCTTTGGCGTGATACTCGATATGGACTGGTTAGCAGCATATCGAGCCTTCATCGACTGTAGTCGTCGGAGGGTCGTCAGCTGGACACCCGTCTGGATATGGTTTGTGTTGTTGGGGGATCGGTTCTCAGCCGATTGCTTCGTTAGTGGTGTGGGAAGGCGTGGCGGTGAGCTTTCAGCCTTGCTGGCTAGCCTGTCCCTGTTTGGTTCTTAGGGCGTGTAGTAGAGCAGTTTTTCCAAGATCATGTGCGACATTACAGACGTGTTCCCCGATGTGTTTCCAGGGCTTCCACCGTCCAGAGAGGTTGATTTTGAGATCGAACTTAGTACCAGGTACTGCACCGATTTCTCTCCCAGCTTTCAGGATGGCACCAGCAGAGCAGAACGAGTTGAAGACCCAGTTGGACGAGCTGACGAGCAGAGGCTTCATCCGTCTCAGCATGTCTCCCTTGGGGGGGGGCTAGTGTTGTTAACAAAGAAGAAGAATGTTACTCTTCGACTTTTCATAGACTACAAGTGGCTCAATAGGGTGACAGTGAGGAACAGGTATCCAATGCTACGGATCAATGACTTGTTCGATCAGTTGCGAGGATGTTCAGTCTTTTCGAAAATCGACCTCTGCACAGGCTACCACCAGTTGTGAGTTCGGGATTGAGACATCCCGAAGACGGCTTTTCAAACTCGGTACGACATGTACGAGTACGTGGTGAAGTCATTTGGACTGATGAACGCACCAACAGCGTTTACAGATCTGATGCAGAGGATTTTCTCGCAGGGATCTCAATTGACCCTCCAAGGTCGAGGCAGTGGTACAAAGGCATAGACCAAGGATAGTGTTCGAGGTACACAATTTCCTAGGCTTGGTGGGATACTCCAGGTGGTTTGTGCGTGACTTCTCCAGAGTTACCGGGCCGATGATCAGACTGACACAAAAGGCCGTCCCGTTCGTGTGGGATGATGCTTGTGAGCTAGCCTTTGTAGAGCTAAGGATGTGGTTGACCAGTGCACCGATTCTGATCGTCCCCGAGCGAGGCGTGTGTTACAATGTCTACTGTGACGCCAGTGGTGAGGGTTTGGGGTGTGTCCTCATGCAGGAGGGACACGTAGTTGCCTATGGTTCTTGTCATATGAAGAACCCCAAGAAACATGAGAGGAACTACCCGACCCATGACTTGGAGCTAGCAACAGTGGTCTTCGCCCTGATGACCTGATGGCATTACCTCTATGGCGAGAAATTCTATCTTCTCGGACCATAAGATTTTAAGGCACGTTTTCACCCAAGATGACCTCAATCTAAGGCAGCGACGCTAGAAAGAGCTACTAGAGGACTACGACTTCGAGTTGCATTACTATGATGGTAAGGAAAACGTCATAGCGGACGCGCTGAGCAGACAGGTGACAAAGACTAGAGCAGCAGTGGCAGGGTTATCAGCGCGACTGTGGCTGGCATTGGAGACTATGGGACAGTTACGGATCGAGTTTGAGGATCAGGGCTCCAGCAGCTTCCTCTACACAATGCAGAGTATGCCAGCCGTTCTAGCCAGAGTGATGGAGGCGCAGTGCAGGGATGCAGAGCTTGAGGAGTTACGCACATCGATGGGCATAGAGGGCGCAGACGGGGACTGGAGAGTGTCGTTGGATGGAGGGCTACGATTCAGAAGCAGAGTAGCGGTTCCTGCAGATCCAGTTCTGCGAGATGACGTCCTACGAGAGTTTCATCATTCTTGTTTTGAAGTTCATCCCGGGGCACGTAAATGTACCAGGACCTTCGGTAGCAGTTCTGGTGGTGCGGGATGAAGAGGAAAGTTACGGAGTTCGTATCGCGCTACCTTATCTGTCAGAAGGTCAAGGCCGAGCACCAGCGAACTCCAGAGTTACTTTAGCCCCTTCCCAGATCTTAGAGGACATGCTGAGAGCATGTGTTCTCAATGCGGAGGCAGCTGGGAGGAGCACGTCCCTTGGTGGAGTTCGCCTACAACAACAGCTACCAGTCCAGTCTTGGAGTAGCACCTTTCGATGCATTGTACGGTAGGCTGTGTCATTCCCTAGTGTGCTGGACAAAGGTTGGAGAGGCGTCACTCACTGGTCCAGACATCGTCAGGAGGTCGTCAGAGAGACTAGTGCAGATCAGGCAGAGACTTCTGATGGATTAGACCCAACAGAAGAGTTATGCAGATCAGAGGCAACGACCGCTAGAGTTTCCAGTCGGCGACAAAGTGTTCCTATGAGCATCACCGTACAGAGGGTAAGTCAGGATTGGCAGTGGTGGTAGGTTGCGCAGAGGTTCGTCGGGCCATTCTAGATCCTAGAGAGGATTGCTGAGGTAGCATACAGCTTGGACCTTCCTCAGCACATGTCAGCTGTTGATAAAGCTAGAAACGTGTCATGGCCTAACAAGTCTAGTCAAAATTATAAATTTATAATCAAACTACTAACTAACTACTTTAGGGGTAGCTAGCAGTGAATCCGAGTTGATCCACAGGGAAATAGGATTGAGTTGAGATGCTTTGTATAGTCTCCTACTAATGAGTTAAGGAAAGGTTTGAAAATTGAATTAAACTAGCTTGAAACTAAAGGAATTATAGATGCTAGAAAAGGTACCAGGGAATTCTTAATCCGTAACACGGGTTCTACCAGGTCTTCCTAAGATTTGGGCACTCTAATCACATTGAATAGCTTTCCTAATGGTTGATAGGTGAATGGCTAGTTCTCCCTATCACTCAACAAGTTCTGGTTAGGGTCCCTTGTTGGCAAGAGCAATTATCTAAAATTCGGTGATCTAATGGTTAGTTATGATCACCACTAATAAATCCTCTGATTAGGATGAATTTATCACGAGAAAATAATTATAATATGGATTTAGGTGTAAGATTAAGATGATTCTCACACCTTGATGGGCCAAATCTAGAAAGATAGGACAAATGGATGATTAGGAATAGAGGTTCTAGCAGTACTATAGTGGTTCTAAGACTATACAATCCTTGATCACGGAGAAGAGTTCATCTGAGATATCATGGTTCTAGCATGATCCTCCTATTAGATGAGTCCAATCCAAGCCCTAACATGCAATAGCTCTAGATCTATCACGCATTAGAACAATCCAAACATCCAACAATAAATCAACACCAAAATTATAAAATAATTAACATCAATCCATGCAAAAAGGGATACAAGCCCTAGATCTTAGAAATCCCTAGTAGAAACCCTACTTAGATCATAAGAACCCCTTGACGAGGAGTTTAGCTACTCATCTTTAGGGTTTGATCGGTAGGTGAAGGTTGATGAAACTCTTCTGCCATGGATCTCCTCCAAAAGAATCTCCAAAGAAAATTCTAAAAGAAAAGAAAACTGTTGGTTGTTTCCCCTCCAGAGAGGCCCCCGGAAACCCTAGAAACTGCCTATTTATAGCCAAAGAACATCCCTCTCCCGAATTAGATCTGGGACTTTGATTTCTTCTCTGGCAAACAAATGATTGATCATTCCCTAGGGTGAAGATCGATTATTTGAATTCAATTGCTAGATACGCCCATAAAGGATCGATCATTCCTATAGAAGATGATCGATCATTTACTTGAATTAATGATCACGCCCCGTGGATGATCGATCATTCCATGAGGGAATGATTGATTCTTTTAAACCTTGCTCTCTGTCAGTGTTGTCGCGCATAACTGATCGATTCTTTGAAATGGTGCTCTCTGTCAGGTCAATGCACTTAAATGGTCGATCCTTTCCTGATGTGATGATTGATCATTCATGCTGGAATTGCCTAAATGAGCTCGTTTTAACTCGAAACTTGATCTAACTCGTATTAGGGTCTGTTGTACCTGAAATAGGATAAAAATAGTCAGTGAAGCATTGCTCGGAAACTAACAAAGCCAAATTATAAGGGTGATTTGTGCAGTTTTCAAGTCTTATAACAACCCTCACCTTGATCTTTGCAAGTCCTCGAACAAAGCAAAAGATAAAAAATAATTTTAACTAGCCACTTTCGTAGGTCTCAAAATTACACTTAGCATGTGTAACAAGCCTGTAAACCCCTAGGTGGCCCCAGTTGACAAGTTATAGTCTCATGAGGGTTTCCAGTAATTATACACACAAACATCTATACATCCCCTTGATATATCATCATAAATTAATTACAATATTCATTAATTCAAATGCATCAAATAGAAATACTATCTATAAATATATTCTTTAACTCATAATCACATAAGAATAAAGTAAATTAAAACATGTTATTACACATTTCCAATACTTTAACATACTTAATCATGATTCAAAAATAACTTTAATACTCTAGTGTGTGAATAATGCTCCACATGCATCGGAGTATCCATTATATCCAAACATTCAACCATTCAAGATTACAATCCTATGTAAGCACATGTTTTCCACTATCACATAACAATAATTGTTCTTCTTCTTTTTTCTTTTTTTTCTTCTTTCTTTTTTATCTCAAGGAAATTCAACCGTTTTACTCGAACAACATGCTGGTCAAGAACATTGCCTGGTTACTAAGTATGAAATCCTCATTTTCTTTCTTTCAAGGAGTTCAACTATTTTACGCAAACAACACGCTGATCAGGTGTCCTACCCAGTTACTAAGTTGAAAACCCTACACTATTCATACAAATACCTTTTGCAAACAGAAAATTGCATATGTTTATGTATCTTCTTTGTCATGACAGAGAACTGTAAATCTATCCTAGTCTCATGCTCAGAATCTAACTTCAACTCTCAAACATGTGAAAGTGCTCAATTGCATTAAGATATGTCAGGCCATTTCTAAATCATGGTAAAAGTGTTAAAATACAGAGATAATGCCATCCATAACTAAATTTACTAAATCTTATATGACATATAAATTTCTGAATAATTCATAAGACAAATTTCTAAATCAAGCATCTTTATCAATAAGTATCATAATTTCATTCTTCTAACGTATGTCAAGGGATGTATAATGTCGGTTATCAAAAAATTAAGCATAACGATGAAATTTATGAACGCTACCCCCCAACTTAAGCGGGATTGTCCTCAAGCACGGAAATAGGGTAAGGGATAAAGATAACTGATGTGCTGTCGCAGGCACTCAAAAATAAATCCAGTACTCGTTAAAATAAATGTAGTAGTGCGAGTACGAGTCGATCCCACGAAGAGTGTTTATCCTAGTTTTGTGCTCAGTGAATAAAGATGGGGGGTTTTAAACGTGAGGAAAACAGTAAAGAAATAATCTAAAGCGAAGAAACGAGTTAAATCAAGAGAACAAACCTTGGTCTGAGTCAACATCCACCATCGGAATCCAACAACTGATCATAGATGCAAGTATCAATCAATTTATACCATGAATATTCATCGTCCGAATTCAATTCGAAGCTCTCCTCGATCATAGTTAATTAGAAACAAGCGATCTAATCAACCCTAACTACTAGACAACCTAAGACAAGCGCTGTAGATTTAATCTAGTAGCAGCGTTAAGAATAGGGAGATCGATGAAGCTAAACAACACAAGCACAAGCGGTTGCATTTAATCTAGTTGAATATTCTTCCTAAGATCTAACAAGATCTGATCAGCAGTAAATTATTAGATCCTAGTTGCTTCGCAGATTAGAGGGATCAAACAATTCCGGATTTGATATCAAACCTAGCAGTAGATCACCATGAATAATAAACTAGTAGGCCTCCTAGCAATTAGACAAGGTAATCATGAAGATTTAATCTCAGAAGAACATCCAATACTCATGTATAAACTGAACAATAAAAATAAATTAGATCTCACAGTTTCATTGATTCCGAGGTTTCAGTCTCCTCGACCAAGGATCAAGATTTAGCCACGCAGGGCCATCGAGAACAATCCTCCAAAAGATTTCATAAAGCAAAAGAAAACCTAGAAAAAATATAAAAGAGGAGAAAGAGTAGCCAAAAGTGTCCAAGAATCCCCCCTCAAACCCTAGAAAGAGTCCTATTTATAGCCTCAATTGTATCCACCCTCGGATTAGATCACAATCGTTGATTTTTGTTACTGGGAAAGTCCGATCGATCGGACCTTGGATGCTGGATCGATCGGTCTCATTAAAATCTTCAACTTCTATTCACGCCCGAGCCCGATCGATCGGACTAAGGGAGTCGGATCGATCGATTTCGTAAAAATCTTCGTCTCTGGCTCTTCCCGAGTTCGATCGATGGTCCGATCGATCGAATTCGGTTCCTCTAAAAAGCATACGCTCTGTCAACTTTAAGTCCCAAGTCCGATCGATCGAACTTTAAGTGCTGGATCGATCGGAGGCATAAAAATCCACATTCTCTGGGTATTTTTGAGTCTGATAGATCCAACTCTAGGAGTCGGATCGATCGGGCTCAGTAGGAGTGATGGTTCGATCGATCGAACCATATTCAGCCAAAAACTACATGTTCTGTCACGGTTTTGCCAGGTCCGATCGATCGGACCTTCGCTCGGACTTCCAGCTTATTTTCCTTTCTGCCATTCAGACTGCGCATCGGTACTGAAATTGCCGTAACTTCCTCTAGGAAACTCGGAATCACGAACCGTAAAATTCTCCAGAATCTAGACTTCAAGATCTTTCCAACCATGTATGGCACATCCTCTGGTTCTTCATGAGAAGGTACAGATAAATCTTTAAAGTTGATCCATGCACTCTTTTCAGCTTCTTTTCGACTTAAGGACTTCCATTGCATCCTAAATCAAACTATAAGAATAATGAGTGTATTTAGGAACTAAATAAGCATAGGAGACTAAATATTAAGGAATAAAAATATAACATTATGCATTCTCATCAATAACCGTATTTGCTGATCAAGGTTAAGCGTGAAAACCAAGTACATGTGTGATGTTGTAATGCATCGCAGCAATATGCACACCATAGGATAGAGACCCTGAAAAATAGTAGAAGAAATTCCCCGTGCTGGCAAAGAAGGAAAGAATAGAATAAGCATGAAAAGTTAGAGAACAATTGGGTAGCATCTCCTCTATTTATTCAATAAGCACAAGAGCTACAAATTTTCATTATTTACCTCCACAATACATCCACATCCACATACATAGCGCCACATACACATGGGGCACACCCCAAAAGACAAAAACCAACATGTGTATATCTATCTCCAACCAAAAATGTCAACCATGTAGAAAAGTGGAGCAATGGAGCACAAAAATCAACCAAGTACACACCAAAATCAACCATGCATTAATTAGAGAACAAGCAAGCATGCACAGAAGAATTCTCCAATAAACTAATCAAAAGGCAAATCAGAGATGGGTGGCCTCCCACCAAGTGCTTTGTTTACTGTCGCTAGCTCGACACATTCCAAGCTTATTCATTAAACTCCAATGCTCCATCTACGTGATGGAAGCATTTGAAAACCCACGATAAAAGCCATCTTCTAACGACTTTACTTACATGCCAATGGTAAAACCATATTTCTTTCAAAAGAAACCATTTTAAAATTTTGTCACAACTCACATAAAAAGGGTTACGATCTTTCTTATATATATGCAAGATTAAAGCCAACGACTTGGAACATGCAGTGGGTGTTGTGAACAACTTGGCGATAATCATGGATGTATGTGGTGTGAATAATGGTAAGTCGCATCCGTGCCTCCAACAAGGAACCATGTCAATATTTCCTAATTCAAAATCTCCAATCATGGGCAAAACCTCATCCAAAATCTTTCTCATATGACGTGTTGGCACAACATCAAGACATATGCCATCACAGGTGTTAGGGTTTGGTAAATCTTCATACAATCCAAACAAGATCGGTTCAACACTATCAGAGATATCCTCATTAAATACCTCATAAACCGGTAACTCCATCTCATAATCATCCTCAAAAATAGGTAGATTTTCAGCAAAAACTTCATACACCGATGAATTGATATTACAATTATTATTATCCTCAAGTATTTTCTCGCAATAACTCATATTGCTTGGTATGTCCTCATAGAATACTTCATATATCGGTAAGTCAATATCACAAGGAGCATCATTGCATAAAATATCATTACCGTATAAAACATTCTCAAAACAGTAAGCCTCATCATTATTATCCACCATTGATGGTACATTATCTAAACTCTCATCATTAGAATAATCTGTCCATGCATCGACCATAAAACATTCTTTATCACACGCATGATTCTTAGATGTATTAAAGATATTCATTCGTATCTCCATGTTACCAAAAGTGACAGTCATGACACCATTCCGACAATTGATTAAGACATTTGCGGTTGCAAGGAAAGGTCGACCTAGAATGATGGGGTTGGATTTTTTATGTCGTGGGTCCGGCTCCATGTCTAAGACAACAAAATCGACCCGAAAAAATGCATTGTCTACTTTGATCAACACATCTTCAATTATACCTCTAGGTTTCTTCATTGATCTGTCTGCAAGTTGATGGTTCATCCTTGTGAGTTTGAGCTCTCCTATTCCAAATTGGCAATATAAGGAGTATGGAAGAATGTTGACACTAGCTCCCAAATCAAGTAAGGCTCCCAAATTAGATTATTACCAATTATGCAAGGAATGGTGAGAATGCCTGGATCTTCAAGTTTAGGGGGGAAGGTCACACCTAAGGATGGAGCTCACTTGTTTGGTCAAGAAGATTTTCTTGGAAACATGCGATTGAGATTTCTTCTTTTGAGTGCAAAGATCTTTGAGGAACTTAGCATATGACGGAATTTGCTTAATGACATCAAGAAGCGGAAGATTGGCATGCACTTTCTTAAATACTTTCATCATCTCATTAGTTTTTGGATTCTTGCATGGAGTTGAGGTAGGGTCTACTAGGGCCTCAGGAAAAGGAACGTTAGGTATGTAGGTCCTAGGGTTTGGCTCAGATGCAATTGGTGTGGGCTCATGAGGTGGCGGTGTTGGTTGTGAAGATGCATGCAAATCAATTGAATGATGTGAATCATGTGATACTTTAGAATGTTTTGATACATGCTCATCTTGTAATGATGTATGTGTGTCATGCTCATGCTCTAATGATATGTCATTGGGGTTCTCCACATTTGTAAATGATTTTTCACTCCTAAGGGTCATCACTGAATGAACTTGTTCAAAGTTAGAATCAATAGAATGTTGGCCTTTGGGGTTGGGAACGGGTTGACTAGGTAGTCTCCCCTCTTCTCTCCTAGACAAATCATTAGCAAGTTGACGCAATTGAGCTTCTATTTTAGCTAAGGTTTGAGAATGGGAATGAACTAATTGGGTTATCTCATCACTGTTTGGACTTTAATTCGGTTGTGGTGGAGGATGAGAGGGTTGATTTTGAATCTCTTGAGGTTGTTGTGGCCCATATGGTTGATATTCCCGAGATTGAGATGCTTGAGATTGATAAGGCACTTTGGAAGAATAATTTTGAGGAGGTCGATATGGAGGCTGAAATTTAGGAAGGTAATTTGGCGTTTGAGTATTCATCGGTGGCCTTGGATTGAAAGAAGTTGGTTGTTGACCATGTGTTTTCCATGAGCAATTTGGGTGGTTTCATAAACCGGGGTTGTAAGTGTTGGAATAAGGATCATAGGCCGGCTTAGATTGACCATAAACTGCATTTATATGTTCCTGTACTAACTCTGGGTAACGACATGCAATATTACAATCGGTGACATCATGACTGGAAGAAGAACACAAGAAACAAAGCTCCCCTGAAGATTGAACCATAGGAGGATTCGAGGAAGCAATTTGATTTGTCGTTTGGGTAAGAACTTGATCGAGCTTCCTACTCAATACATCAACTTGTTGGGTAAGTCGTGTTGACTCATTTAGTTCAAGGACTCCTATCAGAGTAGGTTGATTTGAAAATCCTT
Organism: Narthecium ossifragum; assembly: GCA_963920575.1. NCBI lineage: Eukaryota > Viridiplantae > Streptophyta > Magnoliopsida > Dioscoreales > Nartheciaceae > Narthecium > Narthecium ossifragum. The sequence goes on from OY986968.1 coordinate 14,971,040, forward strand.
GGTTGTTTCTAGAATAGGTAACATAATCTTGGGAATTCTCAGCAAGTTTTCCAAAAAGTTTCCAAGAATCATCAAGTGGATTGTTTATGAAAACTCCACCACATGTGGCATCTATAGTCAATTGATGTTTCTCCTTAAGACTTTTATAAAAATGTTCTACTATGGCCCATTGAGGAAATTGATGATGATGACACTTCCTAAGGAGTTCTCTATAACGATCCCAAGCTTCATGAAAAGCTTCGTCATCGGCTTGTCTGGATGAAGAAATTTCATGACGAAGGTCACTAGTCTTAGTGCTCGGCAAGAATTTTTCAAAAAATTGGGCTTGTAATTGAGGGCGGGTAGTAATAGATCGAGGTTCCAAAAAAGTAAGCCAACGTTTGGCTTTACCCTTAAGAGTAAAAGGAAACAGTTTGAGTCACCAAGCATCTTCAGTAAAATTGTTGACTGTCATTGTAGAACTTATCAAAATGAACTCCTTAATATGATTATAAGAGTCTTCATGAGACAATCCGTGAAAGGTTGGTAGAGATTGTAAAATTTGTGGCTTATATTCGTAATGGGTTGCCCCAATCACTAGAGGTTGAATGCAAGAGTTGGAAGTGAAAGAATTAGGAATATATAACTCATTCATGGCCCTATGACCTTGATCTTCAGGTTGGTTAGGATTAACATTGGGTTCAGGATGGTCATTAGGGTTATCCATGGTTTGATGAGGAGGAGAAGAAACTAAAGGTTTATGTGATGCCCCACAAGAAGCAAAAAATTCTTTCAATATAAGAGAAAGATCTGGGTCCTTATCGTCATTCAATGACACATCACAAAGATCTAAGAGAGTTTAGAAATACAAACAGTGCAATCTCGATGGCATGTTTGCTGGCGATCACTCCTTCACCGCTCGAAAAGATGCTTCTTCGTTCTCCCCCGAGTGATCACACAAAGATATGGAAATATTAGCACTAAAACTATTTTTGGTCTTTTATATAGTAAGCAAAAGAAAACTATACTAAGTAAACAACTCAAAATATTTTTTCTCGACAACGGCGCCAAAATTTTGATAAAGCTTGTAAAGTGTCATGGCTTAACAAGTCTAGTCAAAATTACAAATTTATAATCAAACTACTAACTAACTACTTTAGGGGCAGCTAGCAGTGAGTCCGAGTCGATCTACAAGGAAATAAGATTGACTTGAGATGCTTTATATAGTCTCCTACTAAAGAGTTAACGAAAGGATTGGAAATTGAATTAAACTAGCTTCAAACTAAAGGAATTATAGATGCTAAAAAAGGTACCAGGGAATTCTTAATCCGTAACACGGATTCTACTAGGAATCACTAAGATTAGGGCACTCTAATCACATTGAATGGCTTTCCAAATGGTTGATAGGTGAATGGCTAGTTCTCCCTATCACTCAATAAGTTCTGGTTAGGATCCCTTGTCGGCGAGAGCAATTATCTAAAATTCGGTGATCTAATGGTTAGTTATGATCACTGCTAATGAATCCTCTGATTAGGATGAATTCATCGTGAGAAAATAATTATAATATGAATTTAGGTGTAAGATCAAGATGGTTCTCACACCTTGATAGGCCAAATCTAGAAAGATAGGACAAATGGAGGGTTAGGAATACAATGTAGTGGTTCTAGCACTATACAATCCTTAATCACAGACAAGAGTTTATCTGAGATACCATGGTTCTAGAATGATCCTCCTATTAGATGAGTCCAATCCAAGCCCTAACATGCAATAGCTCTAGATCTATCACGCATTAGAACAATCCATCAATAAATCAACACCAAAATTATAAAAGAATTAAGATCAATCCATATAAGTCATGCAAAAAGGTAAACCAACCCTAGATCTTAGCAATCCTTAGTAGAAACCCTAGCTACATCATAAGAATCCATTGGTGAGGAGTTTAGCTACTCACCTTTAGGGTTTGATCCGTAGGTGAAGGTTGATGAAACCCTTCCGCCATGTTTCTCCTCCAAAAGAATCTCCAAAGAAAAGTCTAAAAGGAAAGAAAAATGCTAGTTGTTTACCCTCCAGAGAGGCCCCCGGAAACCCTAGAAACTGCCTATTTATAGCCTAAGAACATCCCTCTCCCGGATTAGATCTGGGCCTTTGATTTCTTCCCTGGCAAAGAAATGATCGATCATTCCCTAGGGTGAAGATCGATCATTTGAATTCAATTGCTAGCTATGCCCGTAAAGGATCGATCATTCCTATAGGAGATGATCGATCATTTAGTTGAGTTATTGATCACGCCCCGTGGATGATCGATCATTCCATGAGGGAATGATCGATCCATGAGAAACCTTGCTCTCTGTCAGTGTTGTCGTGCATAACTGATCGATCCTTTGATGAAGTGATGATCGATCCTTTGAAATGGTGCTCTCTGGCCGGTCAGCGGCGAGGAAGATCCAGACGACTACCAAGACCACCACGACCATGTATTCGTTGAACGTCCATCGGCTGAACTTCAAGTCATTGCTTCTAAACCACGAGGTGTATTTCCTATGTTTATTTCATCTCCTTGGATAGTTAAGAAGAACATGACCTTGATAGATACTTTTAGACTTCGACGGATTTATTTTAGATTTTGTGATCTTAACATCCTTGACCACGAGCATGGCACTATGAGTCACTAACACTTGAGCACAATGATGACACATATTTCTATTTGAGAGACCCAGCTATCTTGTTTATTGGTGTTAGAATGCAAAAGTTATTTCTCCTACTTGTAATATGCCACATGGATTCACACGGTGAATTACTTGTCGCGCCCCGACCCGCGTAGGCCCAACCGGGCCGGGCGACGCGAACCGGATCCTAACCTACTGCGGAAAATTTTGGCGAGGTTTCCCTCTAATCGTAGTGGTTACCCTAACAAGTCATAATCATCATGTATTAACAACAATTACAATCCTCAAACACTGGAACTGGAATAGATACAAAACCTCAAACAGGGAAATTATACATTTATCACTCCCGTAGGAGACTATCTATAACAAAAAGGGTAAAACGGTATGATCGCCACCTCTCAACCACCGCCAGACGCCGCCACGTCACCAAATACCTGCCCGGTAGGGGCGACCGAAGAAGAGCTCGCGCCAGCACCTGTAAAACGCAGCCCGGGTAGGAGTGAGCACTAAGCTCAGTAGGGACACGACACTACGACACTCACAAGGGAGGGAACACAACAGTGTCGCCCCCAAGCAAAGCCTAGGTGTATCACAGGGGTCCCATAACCCCACCGGATGCCCCTGAGAGCCCCAGCCATGCTCTTCCAGCGAACTGGTCACACACTCTCAGTAAGGCAGGAAACGGCACTGCCAACTCACAACAGGATCCTGGGCACTGTTGGCGGATAGCACCGCTGGGTAGTCACACCTGCCACCCAAGAGTTCAAGAAGGACTGGGTACCGGCTACACCTCGACTTGGCTCGAGGCCGACACGACCTCTAAACATCAAGCAACATCAGTATTCATGTCATCTAACCCTATCATCGAAACCGAGTGAATACTACAAATCGAGTCCTGGACCAAGCTACCCGCAACGGTCCTCAGAGATAGATCCGGGCTACCCGAAAGCCCCGGATCGGCAACACCCTAAACAGATGCAACTAATGCGCAACACAATGCATGTTATGGACATGTACAGAATAAAACAGATAAACATGCAACAGTATGTGATGATATATCAAACAAGGTCTGGGCGCGGCACCCTGCCGGCCCGAGGTGGTGAACAGGTAAACAAGGTCTAAGGAACTGCTGCAGTGGTACCACCACCAACTGCCAGCAGTCCACCACAACACCTGCACCGGGAAGCAGCACCACAAACAACAGCATACAGGTATAACAGATAAAGCCCTCGGCGCACGCCGGCATGCAAGGCTAGGAAAAGCTGTAGGGCTACCCGCCCGTTTATTCTAAACTTCCCGGGAGTCATCACTCCCCCGGTTCACCACTGCCCGATTATAGGGCTAACATGCTTAAACCTATGTACCAGGTATTAAGACAGTAGAGAAAACAAAACATGCAAAGCTCCGCGAGCAAAACAAGCCGGATATCTCTCTCTGCCATAGTCGGATCGATCCCTTCCCAAGGGAAGGATCGATCCCGCTATCGACAGAGAACAAAAGCTCCCATCTCACCAAGTCCGATCGATCCGTCCTCCCAGGACGATCGATCCGACTCGGGACGGATCGATCCATCTCAGGACGGATAGATCCAACTCGCAACGATGAGAAGGAAACCATGCTACCCAAAGCACCGGGATCGATCGCGCTCACCAGGGGCCGATCGATCCTGCTCGGGTTCAGCGTGCCCAACAAGAGAGATCGATCCATCTCACAGACGGATCGATCGGATGGGTTCTCCGGTAAGCCGACGGCGAGAAATAGAGCCCGAAAACTCCACCAAATCCCACCAAAACCTGGGATCTAGTAGTACGAACGATCACGAATCCAAAACCGGCGGAAAAACAATAATCTAACATGTATACAATGAGTTCTAAGCATAAGAACATCGACAGCCGAAAAAACCTCCGAAAAACCCAAAGAAGGTAGGTAGGAATCCCTACCGGAGCAAGAGCAGCTTCAATCCCAGCTGCTATGCCTTGGATCGTCCACGAACTCTTCGAAATCCAGAGAAGATCTAAGCCAAGAAATCAGATTTCTAAAAAGATCTGAGGAAGAAGGTTCCGTTTGTTTTATAGGCAAATGAACCGACGTAGCAGGATGGATCCGTCCAAGGAGACCGATCGATCCAGCCAAGAGAGTAATCAATCCAGCCAAGGAGAAATCGATCTAACTAAGAGACCGATCGATCCAGCCCAAGAGGCGGATCGATCCGGCCAAGAGAACGATCGATCCAGCCAACGACCTATCGATCCTTCTCTGAGTCCGATCGATCGGACCCAAGGGGCCGATCGATCCGACCCAACGATCCACGTTCCTTTCAAAGACCGATCGATCCTTCTGGCAAGGAAGGATCGATCCGTCTTTCGTAGGAAGCTGGACTTAGGCTAAAACTTAAACCCAAGTCCGGATCTTTCGATCCCGGGTCCCACTAACCATTTTAAGCAAACATTATCACAAACATGGTCAGTGTGTGCACACGCGCGAGTGTGAAACTAGCCGACAGGGTGCAATTTACAAAATTGCCCATGCGGTCCACAGCGAGCCACAGGAGGGGAGGGACGGGTCCTCACACCCTTAGTGATACTACTAAGGTTAACCCTTCAGGTCATGGCACATACTGATTTTGTATATCATCGTGCTAGGACACGGCCGCCAAAGGCGCGGTTAAAAATCCTTGTCTTGTATATATAGTAGTTTAGTTTGCTCGATTTGCTTTCTTTTATGCTTGAGAATGATGGTGTTATTTTTATGTTGTGTGCTTGCATGTTTGATTTTGTTTTTGGTTTGTTTTGCTTTTGTTTCTAGGTGATCGAGCAGTCCCTGCTTTCCGTTGGAGATTTTGGCCAGCCATCATTGGGATGGAGATTTCGGCCACCATGGAGATTTCGGCCACTCTATCAGGTGGTCTCACTCCTATATCGATTTATAATTCTTATCTATTCTATTTCAAATTTAAACCTCTTTTATTCTCTTGCCATACTTTGCACACATTGAGGACAATGTAAATTTCAAGTTGGGGGGTGTAGGCATACATTACCTCATGCATGCTAACCTATTGAGTTTAATAGTGTTGAATTGAACATGTTACTAGAAATTGTACATGAGCTGAAATTTTTATACTTATTATACATGCTGCTTCACATGGATCGACCTATACATTTATTGCATGTGTGATAACCTGAAGGTAGAACATCATGTGATTCACACACAAAGACTTTATGTGTAGTTGTAATTATACTCACCAGAGGAATGAGCATGCTAATGTTAATCTGGACCATGATTTCAACTTTAGCTAGTATGTTGAGTATTAAATTTGGAGCTTGATCAAGCTGTGCCTAAACGACAATTAAGTAATCTACTGAGTAACCGGGTGTTCTTGCCATAGGAAGCGGGGAGCTTGTGTAAAAAGGTAGAATCACTGATAAAAAAAAACTATTAAGTGTTTTGCTAAGTAATCGGGTCTCTGTGCGTCAAGAAGCGGAGAGTGCTCGTGTAAAAAGGTAAAGTGTCTGATAGTTTGAAAAAAAAAAGAAGAAAAGAAAACGTATGTTATAGTTAAAGTGCGAGGGTTGAATGATTAGTGACGAAGACAATAGTGTATTTGGACTAATGCTGGGTAGAAGTAGCTTATGTATGTAACATTTATTTCTCACGTCGCATGTGCTCGTCTGGATGTTGATTAGCATATTGGAGGTGTAGATGTTAATTTCATGTGTTGGTAGCATGTGTATGAGTATAAGAAGTTACTTTCTTGATGTGATGATCGATCATTCATCCTGGAATTGCCCAAATGAGCTCGTTTTGACTCCAAACTTTATCTAACTCGTACTAGGGTCTGTTGTACCAGAAATAGTATAGAAATAGTCAGTAAAGCATTGCTCGAGACTAACAAAGCCAAATTATAAGGGTGGTTTGAGCAATTTCAAGTCTTATCAACTATGCATCCGACATTCCATATGTTGATGCTGAGGAAGTATCACACAGACTCGTCTCATATCATCAGGGTGGATGACATCGAGCTTGAGGCGGATGCGACGTTCGTTGAGTAGCCAGTTCTGGTACTTGACGGAGGGATTAGGTCTTGCGGGGCAAGACGATTTCCTTAGTTAAGGTACTGTGGAGGAATAGAGGAGTCGAGGAGATGACTTGAGAGCGTGAGGCGCACATGCGGCTGAAGTATCCGCATTTTTTTCCTTCTTGAGGTAGCTTTTGTCCTGTCTTCTAGTGCAGCTGCTTTGTTGTTTCCAATGTCGTGCCCTAACCCGTGAAGGCCCAACCGGGCCGGGCGACGCGAACCGGAACCTAACTAAATGCGGAATAATTTTGGCGAGGGTTCCCTCTAACTTATTGGTCTCCCTAAACAATTCAAAAGCACCCTTATCTAACAATAATTTTGAACCCCAATAGATATAATATAATAAGATTTCAAAACCTCAAAGGGTACATTCATATACATTACACTCCCGTGGAAGACTATCGAACAAAAAAAGGTAAACAGACGATCACCGCTCCTCAAACACCGCCAGACACCGCCACGCCACCAAGCACCTACCCGGTAGGGGCCACTGAAGAAGAGCTAACGCCTGCACCTGTAAAACACAGCCCGAGTAGGAGTGAACACTAAGCTGAGTAGGGTTCTACTCTACAACACACAGAAAGAAGGGAACTCAACAGTGTCGCCCCCAAGCTAGGTCTAGGTGTGCTACGGGGTCCCATAACCCCACCAGTGTCTCTAGGTATCCAACCATGGTCAACCTAACGAACTGGGCCCATCCCGAAAACACCTAGTACAGCAGAATGAAGACACTACTGGGCAGGGCAAGTCTCTGCCGGGCAGGCACACTCTCTGCCCAAGGATGAAACGACAACACTGACTGCACCCTCAACACCTGGCTCGAGGCCGAAACGACCTCTAAAATCATCGATCAACATGTATTCAAGTCATCTAAGCCTATCATCGATATCGACTGAATACTACCATCCAACCTGGACCACGCTACCCGCCACAGTCCTATAGCTAAATCCGAGCTTCTCGAAAGCCTCAGATCGGCGATCAACCCATCCCCCATGTCCTATCCTTATGCATCTAATGCACAAAAAAAATGCATGCTATAATCATGCACAGGTAAGAAGTAAGTATGCAACAATATGATAAAATAACAACCGGGTCCAACTGGATTGTTGTAGCGTTACCGACGACCATTGCCAGCCAATCCGCAGCGCGTCCCGACATTACGACGGCACCGCGACCGTCAACCGTGAACCCCTGCAATAGGAAGCAACCCCGAAAACTCAGATGAACATATAATATAATATTATATGTCTTGAACATATAATATTATTTAAATCATCAAGATCCTTTAATTAGAGGCTAAGTGACCTCGTCGATCCGACATCCAAACGATGCCGAATTCAAGAACCAACTTAGGAAAACGCTGGAAAGCATACTGGGATCAACATATCCATAACCGGAAAACATCTGACTGCTCGATTACCCGGAAAACACTACTCAAAACCATAATATGGCTAATTACCTCTAATTGCTGCAACGCAGCCCATCCATTGGAAACTCATACCAATTCATAGGACACCGGTTGCATCGAAGAGCAGATCCAAAAATCTCCAACTCTCATGTTCATCATAAATCAAGATCATGCATGTACAGACCGGCAAACACGACGTAAACCGGCTGTTCTTCAAGAACAGAGAAACCGGAAAAATCCGAGTTCCGGTAAATCATCTTGATTAAAAGATCGAGCTATACTCATACACAATCAAGAAGATTCCGGTAAACCAAGAAAAACAAATTAATAGAAGGTCTAGAGTAATGAAGATAAATAAAAATCCTATCCTAAATCACTGATAAACGAAGTAAACTTTTTTATGAAATAGAGATCACAATAAGCACAAAAATCAACTAGAATCACTCCCCGACAATGGCGCCAAAATTTGATGTGCTGTCGTAAGCACTCAAAAATAAAACCAATACCCTTCAAAATAAATGTAATAGTACAAGTACGAGTTGATCGCACGAGGAGTGTTTAGCATAAGTTTTGTATTATGTGAATAAGATGGGGGGGTTTTGAGTAAAATGAAAACAAAATAAAAATAATCTAAAGCGATGAAACGAGTTGAATCAAGAGAACAAGCCATCGGAATCCAACAACTGATCATTGATGCAAGTATATATCAATTCATACCATGAATATTCACCGTTCGAATTAAATTTGAATCTCTCCTCGATCATAGTTAACTAGAAACAAGCGATCTAATCAACCCTAACTACTAATCAACCCTAACTACTAAACAACCTAAGACACGCGCTGTAGATTTAATCTAGTAGCAACCTTAAGAATAGGGAGATCGATGAAGCTAAACAACACAAGCACAAGTAGTTGCATTAAATTTAGTCGAATGTTCTTCCTAAGATCTAACAATCTCTGAAACGTAGTAGATCATTTAACCCTTGTTGCCTCGCAGATTACAGGGATCAAATAATTACGGATTTGATATCCAACCTAGCAGTAGATTGCGATGAATAATATACTAGTAGGCCTCCTAGCAATTAGACAAAACAATCATGAAGATAAGCACAGAATAACATTCAATACTCAAGTATAAACTGAACAATAAAAATAGATTAGATCTTACAGGTTCATTGATTCCGAGGTTTCAGTTTCCTTGACCAAGAATCAAGATTTAGTCACACAGGGCCATCAAGAACAATCCTCCAAAAGATTTCATAAAGTTAGAGAAAACCTAAGAAAAATATAAAAGAGTCGAAAATAGCAGCCAAAAGTATCCAGAAATTCCCCCCTCAAACCCTAGAAAGAGTCCTATTTATAGCCTTAAGTGTCTCCATCCTCGGATTAGATCTAAACTGTTGATTTTCTCCACTGGGAAAGTAGGATCGATCCTTCCATAGGTGTATGATCGATCCTTTGCATCAAAATCATCAATTTCTGGCTACACCCGAGTCGAATTGATCCTTCCATGGGTGTAGGATCGATCCTACTCAGTAGGATGGATAGTAGGATCGATCCTACTGAGATCATTTGAAAAGTATGCATTCTGTCAGGTCTGCGCGAAGAAGGATCGGTCGTACTAGGGAGAAGGATCGATCTTTCTTTCTTGAGTATTTACTGTTTTGCCATCCAGACTGCGCCATTGGTTCTAAAATTGCCGTAACCTCCTCTAGGAAACTCGGAATCACGAACCGTAAAATTCCCTAGAAATTAGACTTCAAGAGCTTTCCAACCATATATGGTACATCATCTGGTTCTTCATGAGCAGGTCCAATCTAATCTTTAATGTTGATCCATGTACTCTTTTCAGCTTCTTTTCGAACTTAAGGACTTCAATTGCATCCTAAATCAAAATATAAGAATAATGAGTGTATTTAGGTACCAAATAAGCATAGGAGACTAAGTATTAAGGACTTCAATGAAAGCATCGGTTTTGGACTCGTGGTCCTTCGTATTACCAAATCCCAATGTTTTGTGGGATTTAGTAGAGTTTTTCGACAGTATTTCTAATAAGTGCATAAAATTACACTCTGAATATGACTAAGAGCAACTTATTTATTAAGTTTTAATGATTTATATAGATGATTTCGTCCGTATATGTTGCTTCACAAAGTTATTTGTATTATGTAGGAAATTGAAGCAAAGATGGGTCTTTAACGCCAAACCTGTATCTTCTCAGCCTGTAACAGATGAAGTACCATACATGGTTGGAACGCTCTAGAAGTTTAGCTTCCTAGAGTTTTTACGGTTCATGATTTGGAGTTTCCTAGAGGAAGATATGTCATTTTTAGTATGAGAGGTGCAGGAGCAAGCAGCTACGGAAGAAGAAGATCGATCTGATCCCAAAGAAGATTGATCTATTTTTGTGCTTAGATGCTGACAGAGAGTTGACAGAGGACCAATTATAGAAAGATCGATCTGAACCTGGGCGATCTGGAAGTGACCCAGTCTACGGAGAAAGAAGATCGATCCTTTCCCAAAGAAGATCGATCTTAGTCGGGGCGATCCTAGTTAAGGAAATTGAGAAAAGGAAGAAAATAGATCTTTATCCTTAAGAAGATCGATCTCTTGGCGAACGACCTGAAAACGAACTGACCAGATTTGATCCAATGGTTAAAATAAAACCTAGGGTTTCATACCTATATATAAGGAGGACATCCAGCTCTCCCAAGGGGGTGTTCTAGAGAGTTTTGGAGAGGAGAAAACAAGGAAGAAGATGAAGAAATCTCCATCTATGGCCGAGTAATTCACGGGCATGAAGAATGGATAACCTGGATAAGTTTAGGGTTTCTTCTTCATCATGGTTCATAGTTTTAATCTTTATTGTTAAACTCTTTTCTATGTATTGAATCTTCAAAGATTATTTTCAAATTATAGATTTCTATGTGGATAATTAATATTATGAATCCAGTCATGCTTCTTTCATAATCTTCTAATCCCATAGTTTTATCTGTTGTTTACCTACTTTATCCTGTGAAATCTTTGCTATGCATTGCTGATTGTGAGAGTTGGTATTGTGTATTCTTAGAGATCTTGTAATATAGGGCTAGGGCTTTGTCCCGATGAACTTTTGCTATACGTTGCCTATAGTGACAGCCAGTATCGTATATTCTTAGGTTTTGGTAAGATGAAGTTAGAACTATAAAAAGGAAGAATCAATCGTAGGAAGAGACATTTATATATTTTGTTAAGTTTATAGTTCCATATCTTCCGGTTAAGGTGATTGAGATGTGAAACCCTTAACTGAGTATTGAATGAACCGTTGGTAGAAGAAGAACCTAAATCCGAGTGAAGTGATTCCCGATGCCTAGCCTTATCAAAATCCTTTGATCTAATTTAGTTAATTCTTAAGTTCTCGTTTGTCTTCAATTCATTATTATTTACGTTTTGGATGTTTTTTGCTTGTCTCTCTCTGGGTTTGACCTCTCTTATGTTATGCTGCACTGCACCGCTGTGTTGTGACACATTTGAGCTATATCAATTTCTCGCCGGCGGTTCGCCGATGAACCTATTCGAATCGATCTTTCTTGACGAAAGATCGATCATTTGTGGGACGTCATGCCCAGCCCGTGCATGATCGATCTTCTGGTGGAGAAGAGCAATCTTTTCTTGGCTGGCATGGACGGGTCCCGGGTCTCGAGGAAGATCGATCTTTCTGATTGAGAAGATCGATCCTCTTCGGCTTGACCGGGACGAGGACTTCCGAACACTAAGAAGATCGATCTTCTTTGGTGGATAAGATCGATCTTCTTTGGTGGATAAGATCAATCTCTTTGGTGGTTGAGAGATGTTTTCAATGGTTTTTGCCCACGGGGCTTCGCATGTATGGATTTTCTTTATTGCTTTATACCTTGCACATATTGTTAAGCATGTTAGCCCCATAATGAGGGGTAGTGGTGAACCGGGAGAGTGATGACTCCCAGGATTTGTAAATAAGATGTTGTATTGTTAGTGGTGTTTGTCGGGGTTGCTTCCCGTAACATGTTGTACTTTTGTGAACTGGCTGCAGTTGCTCGTGTTATCACTGCAGCAGTTCCTTTACTTACTTATGTGTTCACCACCCTATGTGTTCACCACCCTGGGTCGGTAGGGTGCCGAGCCCATACTTTGTTTATTATATCATCACATGTGTTGCATGCTTACTTGCTTATCTGCTTGTGTGCATAACATGCATCTGATTGTGCATTAGTTGCATAAGGTTACGGTGTGGCGATGGGTTGATCGCCGATCCGGGGCTTTCGGATAGCTCCGATTCAGCTCTAGGACCGTGGCTAGGTAGTGTGATCCCGGTTTTAATGGTAGTATTTCCGTCGATCTTGATCATAGGCTTAGATGACTGGAATACTCTTGTTGATCGAGGTTTAGAGGTCGTGTCGGCCTCGAGCTGGGTGCTGAGGTGTAGTGGTGTCCGGTGATCTACGACTCTTGAGTAGAGAGTGTGTCTACTCAGCGGTGCAATTTCCTACCGGTAGTGTTGGTTTCCTACTTGTGAGTCAACTGTGTTGGTTTCCTACATTCAAGGACACTCGGTAGGGTTATGGAGCCCCTGTGTACACCCAGGCTTTGCTCGAGGGACACACTGTTGTGTTCCCTCCTTGTGTGTGTCGTAGTGTAGTTTCCCTGCTAAGCTTAGTTGCACATTCCTATCCGGGCTGTGTTTTGCAGGTGCAGGCGTTAGCTCCTCTTCTGTGGCCCCTACCGGGCAGTTGGTTGGCGGCGTTTAGGGAGCGGTGATCTTTTTGTCTTCAAAACCCCTGAATAGTTAGCCTCCTTCGGGAGTGGGTTGTATAATTTACCCTTTTTGAGGAGTTTAATAAAATGAATTATTTTACTAAATCTGTTGAGGTTTCTTTAATTATTGCTTTAATAGGGGAGTTTTGAGGATTGTTAGGGAGACCAGTAGATTAGAGGGAACCCTCGTCAAAAAATTTCCACAGTTAGTTAGTTTCTAATTCGCGTCGCCAGGCCCGGTTGGGCCTACGCGGGTCGGGGCGTGACATAGGCGGTGTTCGTAATTTTGTTTTCACCTAGGGATGAGATGGAACGTAGGACTTTACTATTCCCTTTCCTTTCAGTGTGATGTAGAGTAGAACCCTACTGTGCTTTATTGCTCACTTCTACCTGCGATGCGCTTTACAGGTGCATGCATCAGCTCTTCTTCCGTAGCACCAGCTGGACAGTTTCTTGGTGGCGCGTCATCCTTTTGAGATGTTTGAGGACTTGGGATTCAGTTATCATGTTGGATTATGTACATCTATAAATTTCTTCTTTGAGGAATTTAATGTATCTATTGCCTAATTGAGAAATAATTATACTTTTGAATCTTGTATCATGCAATAGTAAATTATTAGATTATAGTTTTTCTCTTAGATCAATATTGTTCAAATTAATTGTGATATTTGCACCTAAATCCGCTAGAGATGAATTGAATAGGTTTCGATCCCTCATGCCCCAGACCGGATGGGTTTTCTGGCTCGGGGTGTGACACGGGATCTGCCACTCCCATCCCGCCAAACCAGCATTAAAACCTCCGCCAACCTTCCACCTACCATCCTCTAGCTTTCTTTTCCATCCGTATCACCCTTTCCGACGCCGATGAGCCCCTCCGCTTCCGTCGGCCATCGTCGATCTCCTCCTCCACAACCTCCCGCGCGCCCCTTACCACCTCCAGAAGCTACCCAACTCTGGTGAACTCCACATCGCTGACCACCACCGTTCCACCACTTGCAGACCTCAATCCTTTAATCAAACACCATAGATCGCTTCCTAGAGCTTCCATGATCCTTTCTTCAGCAATCATGTCCTCTGGTGCTGATGTTTCACCGTCGATGCGTCGTCGGTGAGTTCTTAGCCGTCCGATTGCTGATGGACGCATTTCGGGTGCTACAATGCTCCGATTTCCGATCGAACGGTCTTGATCTTTAATCAGGACAATATTATGGATGCTAAATAATTTGGTGCTTTGCATGAATGCTTTTATGTAGTTTAAGGCTTTCATGAATATCTTTTATATAGTGTGGATGAATGGTGGTACACGTTTCCTTCTCAATAAATACACAGGAAACATTGCCGACATTTTTACTAATTTTTATGCCTTTCTGTAATTCTTAATATATTTTTCATGTGATTTTCTTTCATCTTTTGGGAAGGTACTTTTATGACAGGTTTTCCTTTGAAATCAATCCCGGGCGAATATTTACGAAACTCATCGCTATACCGATCAGAGGTTTATTTTTATTTCTTTATATTGTCTCTCATGTTTTATGGTGATTTTATTAGGGGTGAGCAAAACCGAACCGAATTTTTAGAACCGAACCTTCGGTTTTTCGGTATATTCGGTTCGGTTCGGTTTTTTTTTTCAAAAATTCGGTATTCGGTTCGGATTCGGTTTTTATTTTTAAAATTCGCTAAATACCGAAATACCGAAATTTTTAAAATTATATAGCTTATTTCGGTTCGGTTTTATATTGTAAGTAAAAAAATTATGAATTATTTCGGTTTTTTCGGTTCGGTTCGGTTTTTTCATGAATTCGGTTCGGTTCGGTTTTTAAATTAGTGTACCGAATTAATTCGGTTCGGTTCGATTTTATGCCCTAATTCGGTTCGGTTCAGTTTTTTAAATCATGGAATTTCGGTATTTCAGTATTTCGGTATTCGGTATTTCGGTTCGGTATTTACCGAATTCTCACCCCTAGATTTTATTGCTTTATTCTTTTCTTATTCTTCAAGAGACATGAATTTCTTAAGTAGTGATGAATAAATTTTATATCTCACAAGTATACGAATCGGTGTGATCAGTATAGCACCAAGACGAGTATCGTACCCACAGAGATTTGTGAAGATTATTAGAGTTAAATACTAAAGCATAACAGAAAGTAAAGAAAATAAGGAAAGTAAAGTAAGAAATATGAAGTATTGAAAATAGAAGGTCTAATAATGAAATAAGAAAGCGATGAAGACTAAGGAACCGATTTCACCATAACATCCTAATTCTACGTATTGAATCAACAAAATCTCAGTTTAATCCAAGGGTTCATTCTTCCGGTATGATGATCCATAAGGCCACGGTCTTCACCAAGTACCCTTAATTAACTCTTGCTAATGTACCCATAGCTAAGTGTCAATCAAGAATCCATTAAGCTCTGAAGAGCAATTATGAACCAAGAATTGTCTTAGCTTGAACCCAGCTTCGACATCAACTCATTCATTCATAGATCCTGGAAGATTAGGGAATAAACCCTTGACCAATCTCATATAAGAAAATCCATAATACTTCTATTGGTCAGATAAAGGTATTTAAGATCTCAGTTATAATAATGAATGAAACAAGCAAAATAAACTGATTAAATAAGCATCATTCAATAACATAGAATGATTCTATTAGGCTGCATCGGTACCTTAGAAAAGAAACCAGCCACTCATGTTTATCATGAAGACGACAAAAGTGTTCAAGGAAAAATAAAGAAAAAAAGACAAAGAAAACAAAACCCTAAGGTAGCTTCCTCTCCTCCAGATCCTCGTCAAAAGTCCTCCTAGAAGTCCTCAATAATCCACCTTTTGATAACCCTAAGTATCCT
Source organism: Narthecium ossifragum (assembly GCA_963920575.1). NCBI lineage: Eukaryota > Viridiplantae > Streptophyta > Magnoliopsida > Dioscoreales > Nartheciaceae > Narthecium > Narthecium ossifragum. Next base: position 14,986,787 of record OY986968.1, read on the forward strand.
ATTTATAGGCTTAAACTCGGGTTAAATCTGGATCCGTTATATGCTCACGGCTGATCTGGCGGTCGACCGTGAGACCTGATGGTCGACCGTCAACTGTACAATTTTATTTGGAAGAGCGGCGGTCGATCATCGCTTCAACCCTAAGAAGTGTTTTCCTTGACAGAGGCAGACAGTCAATGCGACGGTCGACCGTGAACACGACGGTCGATCTCATGGATGATGTGACAGTCGACCATCACTGTTCATTCAACACTGCGCATTGGTACCCAAAATGTTGTAACTTTCTCTAGGAAACTCAGAATCGTGAACCATAAAATTCTCCAAAAACTAGACTTCAAGAGATTTCCAACCATATATGGTATATCATCTAGTTCGTCATGGGTAGGTACAGTTTAATTTTCAAAGTTGACCCATGTAATACGAATCAGCTTCTTTGCTCATTTTAATTCCAATTTCCTATATTTTTCAACCAATATTTGTAAAAATAGTACTAAAGAGGTTGATTAAGGGTGATAATCTAGCAATTGAGATGGTCATAAGACTATTCAGATTGCACTTTCATGCACTCATCACACCCCCCAATCAGCTTATCGCTAGTCTCTAGCAATTTAAACGTATAAAAATATAATTAGGCACACCAATGGTCTAAGCCTGTAGACATGCATGATAGAGTTCTACCTTTTCAGGTCAATAGTGTTCTATATAGTATAGAGCATGAAAGCTTCTTATACTCATACACATACTACCAACAAATGAAGTTAACTTCTACACTTCAAACATGCTAATCACCATCCAGATGAGCACATGCGATGTGACAATTAAAAGATACATATAGAAGCAACTTCTACCCACCATTAGTCCAAACACACCACTATCTTCCGGACTAATCATCCAACCCTCGCATTTAAACTACAACATGCTTTTTTTTTTCTTTCTTTATTCTTGTTTTTTTGACTATCAGACATTTTGCCTTTTTACGCGAGCAGTCTCCGCTTCTTGAGGTGCAGAGACCCGAATACTTAGCAAAACACTTAATAGTTTTTAGCTATCAGTGGTTCTACCTTTTTACGCGAGCTCCCCGCTTCCTGAGGCAAGAGCACCCGGTTGATCAAGCTCCAGAATTTTTTTTTTCTTTTCTGCATGCAATAATCATCATACTAGCTAAAGTTGAAATCATGGTCCAACTTAACAATAGCATGCTCATGCCTCTGGTGAGTATAATTGTCACTGCACATAAAATATTCGTGTGTGAACCACATGATGTTCTACCTTCAAGTTATCACACATGCAATCAATATAAGTCAATCCATGTGAAAGCAACATGTATAATAAATATACACATTTCAGCTCATGTACAGTTTAACACTATTAAACCCACAAGTTAGCATGAATAATGTGAGGACCTGCCCCTCTATTCCTGGGGTGACCGCTTGGTCGGGACCGTGGCTCGTTGTGGACCGCAAAGGCAATTTGGTAAATCGCGCCTTGTCAGTTTGTTTCACACCCGTGTGTGAACACACTGACCATGTTTATGATAATGTTTGATTAGAACGGTTAGGTGGACCCGGGATCAAAAGATCCGGGTTTGGGCTAGCGTTCTAGCCCAAGTCTAGCTTTCTGCACCCAAATGATCGATCCTCCCTTGCTAGGAGGATTGATCATTTGGTGAATGATCGATCATACCCTGCTGGAAGGATCGATTATTTGATGCCATGCAGTTGCGATCGTCATGGAGGATCGATCATCCCTCCTTGTATGATCGATCATCCTTACGTCGGTTCGTTTGCCTATATAACGAACGTGACTTTCTTTTTTCAACCCTTCTGAAATCCGCGTTCTTGAGCTCAGAGCAGCTAGATTTAGAAGAGATTGAAGTCGATCCTTGACTTGGCAGCTGAGATTGAAGCTGCTCTAGTCTAGGTAGGGATTCTACCTACGTTCTTCCGGGTTTTCCGTGAATTTTGAGTTGTTTGTGGTTTGTTTTGCTTAGATCTTGCTGCTTACTCATTGGTTTGAAGCATGCTTACCGATTTTGGACTCAACGTCCTTCGTACTCCAGATCCCAATGGTTTGTGGGATATGGTGGAGTTTTCTGGCGGTATTTCTCACCGTCCGGTGGCCGGAGAACCCATCGGGATCGATCATTCTGGAGGAATGATCGATCTTCCTGGGCTGGTCATGCCTAGCTCGAGAAGGATCGATCATCTGGTTGGAGATTATCGATCACGTTCCTTGGCTGGCATGGCGAGCCGTTGGTCACGAAGGCGATCGATCGATCCTTTGGCTTGGTGATCAATCTTCCTGGAGGGAGGATCGATCCTTTGTAGCGTGATAGGGGTTGAATCTTCCCATTTACGAGGGTGATCGATCCTTCCTCTGAAAAGGATCGATCCCTCTTGCGACAGTGAAGAGTTTTCAATGGTTTTTACCTGCAGGGCTTCATTATGCAGTTTTCTTACCGTCTTATAAACTGGTACATATTCTTAAGCATGTTAGCCCTATAATGAAGGGAAATGTGAACCAGAAGAGTGATGACTCCTGGGATGTTTAGAATAAGTGGACGGGTAGCCCTACAACTTTCCTTAGCCTTCCATGCTGGTGTGCGCCGAGGGCTTATCTGTGTGGTCTGTTAGCTGTTGTTTGCGGGGCTACTTCCAGATGCAGGTTGCTGGTGAACTGGCTGACAGTTCGTGGTGGTACCACTGCAGCAGTTATTGAACTTAAATACCTGTTCACCACCCCGGGCCGGCAGGGTGCTGAGCCCATACCTTGTTTTGTTATCATCACAAATGTTGCATTCTTACCTGCCTTATATGTGTATCTTCATAGCATGCACTCTGGTTGTGCATTAGTTGCATAAGGTTAGGACGTAGGCGATCTGTGGGTCGCCGTCCCGAGGCTTGGAAGCTCGGATTTAGCCCTAGGACCGGGGTCGGGTAGCTTGGACCAGATTTGAATGGTGGTGTACAATCGATTTCGATGATAGGCCTAGATGACTCGTACACCTGTTGCTTGGTGCTTGTAGAGGTTGTGTCGACCTCGAGCTGGGTTCTGAGGTGTAGCCAGTGTTCGGTTGTGACGGCTCTTGAGTAAAGGTTGTGCCTACTCAGCGGTTTCATTTCCCGCCAGCAGTGTCTGCTTCCTGCTTGTGAGTCAGCAGTGTTGTTTCCCTGCTTACTGAGCGTGACCCATCATGTGACCAGTTCTTCTGGAAGATCATGATCGTTGACCTCAGGGACACGCTGTGGGGTTATGGAGCCCCTATATACACCTAGGCCTTACTCGGGGGCGACACTGTTGTCTTTCCCTCTTCCTTCTCTGCGGCGCCGCCAGGCAGAGTCTGAGGAGTAGTGATTTGTCTTCCCTGAACTTATGTTGTACTTGATCTTCCCCACATCGAGGTTTTGTACATTAAATTTGGGTTTTGTAATCTTCAGCTTGAGGTTTATGAATTTGTAGAATTGTTAATTGAGGGTGGTTTGATGAATTACTAGGGAGACCAATAGGTTAGAGGGAACCCTCACCAAAATTTTCCGCAGTTGTTAGGTTCCGGTTTGCGTCGCCCGGCACGGTTGGACTTTCACGGGTCGGCGCGCGACAGCTTGGCATAATATACCCATAACTAAGTGGTAATCAATAATCCATTAAGCTCTGAAGTACAATTATGAACCAAGAGTTGTCTTAGCTTGAACCCGGCCTCGACATAAACTCATTCATTCATAGATCCCGCAAGATTAGGGAATGAACCCTCGTCCAATCTCACATAAAATAATCTATAATACTTCTATTGGCCAGATAAAGGTATTTAAGATCTAAGTTATAATAATGAATGAAACAAGGAAAATAAACTGATTAAATAATCATGATCCAATAAGATAGATTGATTCAGTTAGGGCTACATCGGTTCCTTAGCAAAGGGATTAGCCACTCATGTTCATCATAAAAACAACCAAGATATTCATAAGAAAGATAAGAAAAAAAAACCTAGATCTTTGTGCGGTCTTCTCCCCTCTTTCCGGCCTTCAAAACTCCTCCAATAGTGCTGGCCGACCCCCCAAACCCTAGCAAGAGTCCTATTTATAACTTTGAAGTATCTCCATCCTCGGATTAGATCTGAACCGTTAATTTTCTTCACTGTGAAGGTAAGATCGATCCTTCCATAGGTATAAGATCGATCCTTTGATATCAAAATCTTCAATTTCTTACTACGCCCGAGGAAGATCGATCCTTCTCAGTAGGATGGATAGTAGGATGGATCCTTCGATAGGAGAAATATCGATCCTTCTCCTCGACGATTGCCTCAATATTCTCGAGTGAAAGGAGGATCGATCCTTCTGTGATCATCTGAAAAGTATGCGTTCTGTCAGGTCTGTCTGCATAAAACAATCGATCCTTTTGGTGAACATGATCGATCCGTCTTTCCTGAGTATTTACTGTTTTGCCATCCAGACTGCGCCATTGGTACTAATATTGCCGTAACTTCCCCTAGAAAACTCGAAATCACGAACCGTAAAATTATCCAAAAACTAGACTTCAAGTGCTTTCCAAACATGTATAGAAGATTATCTGGTTCATTCTGAGCAGGTACAGATTCGATGTTGAATATGACATATCTTTGCTTCTTTAGCTCCTATGTCCTGCATATTCCAAATAACTTTGTGAAGCAAGATATAAGTATAAAAATAGTACTAAAAAGACTAATTATGGATGAAACATCCAGTAATTAAACTAGTTATAAGGCTATTCAGAGTGCACTTTCATGCACTCATCACACCCCCGAACCAGCTTATTGCTAGTCTCTAGCAATTTTAACCGCATAAAATAATAATTACGCACACCAAGGGTCCAAGGTTGTCGACATGCATAATAAGAGTTCTATCTTGTCTAGTCAATAGTGTTTTATATAGTACAGGGCACAAAAACGTTCTATACTCATACACATACTACCAACACATGAGATTAACTTCTACACTTCAAACATGCTAATCACCATCCAGACGAACACCTGTGACATGAAAAAGAAAATTTACATGCAGAAACAACTTCTGCCTACCATTAGTCCAAACACATCACTATCTTCCGGACTAATCATCCAACCCTCGCATTTAAACTACAACATGTTATTTTTCTTTTTCTTTTTGAACTATCAGACACTTTGCCTTTTTACACGAGCACTCTCCGCTTCTTGAGGCGCAGAGACCCTGTTACTTAGAAAACCACATAATAGTTGCTTAGGCACAACTTGTTCAAGCTCAAGAATTTTTTCAGCTATCAGTTGCTCTACCTTTTTACGCTCCAAATTTTTTTTTTTTTTCTGCATGCAATACTCAACATACTAGCTAAAGTTTAAATTATGGTCCAGATTACAATAGCATGCTCATTCCTTTGGTGAATATAATTTCCACCGCATATAAAGTGTTCGTGTGTGAATCACATGATATTCTACTTTCAGGCTATCACATATGCAATCAATGTATAGGTCAATCCATATGAAAACAACATGTATAATAAGCATAAACAGTTCAACTCATGTACAATTTAACACTATTAGACCCACAAGGTAGTATGAATAAGGTTATGAATGTCTACACCCCTCAACCTGAAATCAACATTGTCCTCAATGTGTGCATCATAAGCAAGAAGATATGTAGGAGGTGGCTATCCAAAAATTCCATGTAAAGGACATAAAATATAGTTTAAACAAGAAAGAGGCCACCAGATAGAGTAAGCGAAAACTCCTCAAGAATCATCAGGGTGGTTTAAAACCTAAAAAAAAACAAAAGAGAAAACATAAAACTGAAAACTGAAACATAAAAACAGGTTACCTTGGTGGGTTGCCTCCCACCCAGCGCTTTATTTAACGTCTAGGCAAGACGTATTGCAAAGCCTGAAGGTTCAGCCAAGTTTGTATGGTTGTAATGCTTCAAGCGGTGCCAAGACCTCCTTTGCTCTCTTATAACTGTGCTAGTCATCCACCACCATTGTCAAATCCGCTTCCAATGTAGTCTTCACTTGCTCCTGCCTGAAATTAAAGAACACCAAAGAATCTACAACATCTATTGAAAAACAATCAAAAGAGTTTGAAGTACAGAACATAGACTCAAACACTTTAAATTCAACTGTTTCACCTAAAACTGTCATGCTAAGCTTACCATCCTTCAAATTAATCATAGTCTCAGCTGTAGACATAAATGGACAACCCAACAAAATAGGTAAACTTCTATCCTTCAACGGTGCATGATCCATATCTATTATCACAAAATCAGCAGTGATAATTAACTTATCAACTTGTACTAAGATGTCTTCTACAACGCCTAATAGATATTTAATTGAACGATCTGCAAGTTGTAGAGACATAGTATTAGGTTTTAATTCACCCACACCTAACTGACAAAAAACAGAGTAAGGCATCAAATTAACACTGGCTGCTAAATCAAGCATTGCCTCTCCTATTTTTGTATCACCAACAGTAACACTAATGTTAAAACTTCCTGGATCCTTAATATTGGGTGGAAGCTTTTTTTATAGCACCGTACTTGTCGTTTCTGAAATCATCACCTTTTCATGAGGTTCATACTTACGTTTATAAGTACATAGTTCCTTGAAGAACTTTGGAAACGCTGGCATTTTCCTAATCACATCAAGCAATGGTAAGTTTACATTAACCTTAGATAGAATATCATAAATTTCAGAATATGACTTATCCATTTTGGCTTTCTTCAAGCGGCCTGGAAAAGGAACTGGTGGCACATATGGTGGAGGATTGTTGTGATAAACCTCAGAATCTGAAATTCCTGTCTTCTCATTCTCAGAAGCAGATGTGGCCTTCGGTGGCCTTTTCGAGGGCTCCTCCCTCTCGACTTCCTCAATTTTTTCATCACTACACTCATCAGTAACTTTACCATTAATCTTATTATCAATTATTTTACCTGAACGAATAACAGTAACTGCGTTGGCTTGCTCAGGTTGGCTTGGAAATTTGCCTGGAACATGGGCTCGAGCAGCATCTGCAATCTGTCCTACTTGAACTTCCAACTTCCCAATGGAAGCTGCCATATTCTTCAGGGCTGCTTCATGTTGAAAAATTACCGAATCTTGTCGTTCCATCTTTGAGTCTATTTTCTGCAAAAAAGCTAACATAGTCACTTCCAAAGACGACTTAAGAGGTAGGTTAGACTAATTAGCAGAAGGCATACTAGCATTAGCAAAAATTTTCCATGAAAAATTTGGATGCTACCTCCAATCAGGATTGTAAGTATTTGCATAAGGATCAAATCTAGGTCTCGGGTTATAAGCATTCATCAAATTAGCTTGTTCTTGCACATATTCAGGAAATTCATTACCAGAAGGACATGAATCAAACCTATGACCAACTATATTGTAAATTGAACAAACCTCAACCGGTTTTGCTTGTGTGGACATTATCGCGTCCATCTTCTTGTTGAGGGCTGCAATCTGCCATGCCATGTCATCATCGCGTCCATCTTCTCGTTGAGGGCTGCAATCTGCTACGAGTTGGATCCTAGCATTTCAGAAATTTCTTATGCCTCTGGTGGTGTCTTTTTGAACATCGTTCCACCTGCAGCATTATCTGCCATAGTCTTACAAGAAAGTCCATCATAAAAATATTGCATCTGATTTTCTAAAGAGTAGTAATGATGGGGACACTGCATCAAAAGCATTTTAAATCTATCCCATGCTTCATGGAATGGTTCTCCATCAGCTTGCTGAAAATTTGGAATCTGTCTCCTCAAGTTGGTAGTCATGACATAGGAATGAAATTTACTAACAAACTTGTTATAAATTGAATCCCAATTGGTTAGTGATCCAGGAGGCAATGACATCAGCCATCTCTTACCTTTATCCTTCAGGGTATAAGGAAAACATCGCATCCTCAGTTGATCTTCAGTAATGCCACCTAAAGGAAAAGTCTGAATATTAGCATAATAATCTTTCACAAAAGTCAGTGCATCTTCAGAAGATAAACCATGAAATTCAGGAAGCATAGAAAAATGTAGATTTTTAAGTTCATAATTCCTAGCCTCTGCGGGTAACACGATGGATGAAGGTGAGGTAGAAATAGTAGGCCTCGCGTACTCCTCCAAAGAACGTACATTGTTATTAAACTCCAACTCCTCTTGCTCTTCTTCTTGAACTCCTAGATCTGATGTGGACAAATTGTCTTTGTTAGAGCCCTTCTTACTCCCAATTTCATCAATGTTATCGTTCACGGGCAACAACTTTTCTTTCCGTGATCGACGACCTTGCATTCACTACTAATAAACTCTAATCAAATACCCGGCAATGGCGTCAAAAACTTGATGAATAAATTTTACATCTCGCAAGTATACGAATCGGTGTGATCAGTATATGATGAATAAATTTTATATCTCGCAAGTATACGAATCGGTGTGATCAGTATAGCAGCAAGACGAGTATCGTATTCACAGAGATTTGTAGAGATTATTAGAGTAAAATGCTAAAGAACATAGAAGAAAGAAAATAAGGAAGGGAAACTAAGAAATATGAAGTCTCGAAAATAGATGATCTAATAACGAAATAATAAAACGATGAAAATATGATGGATGAATACTAAGGTTCCGATTTCACCATAACATCCTCATTCTATGCATTGAATCAATCAAGATCTCAGTTTAATTCCAAGGGTTCGTTCTTCCGGTATGATGATCCGTTCGGCCGCGGTCTTCACCAAGTACCCTCAATTAACCCTAGCTAATAAACCCATAACTAAGTGTTAACCAAGAATCCATTAAGCTTTGAAGAACAATCATGAACCAAGAATAGTCTTAGCTTAAACCCAGCATTGACATAAACTCATTCATTCATACATCCTGTAAGATTAGGGAATGAACCCTCACCCAATCTCACATGAAACAATCAATAATCCTTCTATTGGCCAGATAAAGGTATTTAAGATTTCAGTTATAATAATGAATGAAACAACGAAAATAAACTGATTAAATAATCATGATCCAATAACATAGAATGATTCAGTTAGGCTACATCGGTACCTTAGAGAAGAAACTATCCACCCATGTTTATCATGAGGGCAACAAGACTAATGAAGAAAAAAGATGAGGAAAAAGAAAAAAAAACCAAGACTTGAACCAGTCTCCTCTCCTCCAAACACTGCCAAAAACCCCCCCACCAAACCCTAGAAAGAGTCCTATTTATAGCCTTAAGTGTCTCCATCCTCGGATTAGATCTAAACCATTGACTTTCTTCTCTGGGACAGTAGGATCGATCCTTCCATAGGTGTAGGATCGATCTGTTGCATCAAAATCTTCAATTTCTGGCTACGCCCGAGTCGGATCGATCCTTCCATGGGTATAGGATTGATCCTGCTCAGTAGGATGGATAGTAGGATCGATCCAACTGAGATCATCTGAAAAGTATACGTTCTGTCAGATCTGCGCGTAGAAGGATCGATCCTTAGGGAGAACGATCGATCTGTCTTTCCTATGTATTTACTGTTTTGCCATCCAGACTGCGCCATCGGTACTAAAATTACCGTAACTTCCTCTAGGAAACTCGAAATCACGAACCATAAAATTCTCCAGAACCTAGACTTCAAAATCTTTCCAACCATATACAGGACATCATCTGGTTCTTCATGAGCTGCTACAGTTTAATCTTTCAAGTTGATCCATGTAATCTTTTCAGCTTCTTTGCTCCTTTTTCCTGCATTTTCCAAACAACTATGTGAAGCAACGTATAGATATAAAAATAGTAATAAAGATGTTGATTAAGGATAATAATCTAGCAATTGAGATGGTTATAAGATTGTTCAGAGTGCACTTTCATGCACTCATCACACCCCCCAACCAGCTTATTGCTAGTCTCTAGCAATTCAAAGCGCATAAAATATAATTAAGCACACTAACGGTTCAAGGATGTATGTGCATGACAAAAATTCTGCCTTATCAAGTCAATAATGTTGTACACAGTACAGAGCACAAAAACTTCTTATACTCATACACATACTACCAACATATGAAATCAACTTCTACACATTAAACATGCTAATCACCATCCAGAAGAACACATGTGGCGTGACAAATAAATGTTCCGTACAGAAGCAACTTCTACCCACCATTAGTCATAGCACACTACTATCTTCATGACTAATCATCCAACCTTCGCACTTTAAGTACAACATGCTCTTTTTGTTTTTTTTCTTTTCTTTTCTTCAACTATCAGACATTTTGCGTTTTTACGCGAGCACTCTCCGCTTCTTGAGGCGCAGAGACCCGGTTACTTAACAAAACACTGAGTAGTTTTTTTTAGCTATTAGTGGTTCTACCTTTTTACGCGAGCTCCCAGCTTCCTGAGGCAAGAACACCCGGTTACTTAGTAGATCAGCTAATAGTCGTTTAGGCAAAGCTTAATCAAGCTCCAGAACTTTTTCTTTTTTTTTTCCTTTTTTTTTTCCTTTTTTTTCTGCATGCAATACTCATCACTAGCTAATGCTGAAATCATGGCCTAGATTGACAATAGCATGCTCATTCCTCTGGTGAGTATAATCGCCACTGCACAGAAAGTGTTCGTGTGTGACTCACATAATATTCTACCTTCATGTTATCACGCATGCAATCAATGTATAGGCCAATCCATATGAAAGCAGCATGTATAATAAACATAAAAATTTCAGCTCATGTATAATTTAAAACTATTATACCCACAAGGTAGCATGAATACGGTCATGAATGTCTACACCACCAACCTGAAATTAACATTGTCCTCAATGTGTGCATCGTAAACAATAACATACGTAAGAGGTGGCTATCCAAATTTCCATAGAAAGAAGAGACAAGATAATATAAATAACAAAGAGGCCACCTGATAGAGTAAGCGAACATCTGCTCAAGGATCCTCAGGGTGGTTGAAAACCTAAAAGAAAACAAAAGAGAAAACATAAAACTAAAAATTGAAACTTAAAATTGTGCAAGACGTACTGCAAAGCCTTAAGGTTCAGCCAGGTTTGTACGGCTGTAATGCTTCAAGCGGTACGAAGTCCTCCTTTGCTCTCTCATAACTGTGCAAGTCCTCCTTCACCATTGTCAAATCCGCTTTCAATGTAGTCTTCACTTCCTCCTGTCTGAAATTAGAGAACACCAATGAATCTACAACATCTATTTAAAAACAATCAAAAGAGTTTGAAGGACATGACATAGACTCAAACACTTTAAATTCAACAGTTTCACTTAAAACTATCATGCTGAGTTTACCATCCTTCACATTAATCATAGTCTAAGCTGTAGCCATAAATGGATGACCCAGCAAAATAGGTAAATTTCTATTATTTAACGGTGCATCATCCATATCCAATATCACAAAATCAGCAGGGATAATTAACTTATCAACTTGTACTAAGATGTCTTCTACAATGCCTAATGGATATTTAATTGAATGATCTGCAAGTTGTAGAAACATAGTAGTAGGTTTTAGTTCACCCACACCTAACTGACGAAAAACAGAGAGTAAGGCATCAAATTAACACTGGCTCCTAAATCAAGCATTTCATCCCCTATTTTTGTATCACCAACATAATACTAATGGTAAAACTTCCTGGATCCTTAAGCTTGGGTGGAAGTTTCCTTTCTAACACCGCGCTTGCCGTTTCTGAAATCTTCACCTTTTCATGCGGTTTATACTTACGTTTAGAAGTACGTAGTTCCTTGAAGAACTTTGGGAAGGCTAGCATTTTCCTAAATACATCAAGTAATGGTAACTTCACATTAACCTTAGATAGGATATGATTAATTTCAGAATATGACTTATCCATTTTGGCTTTCTTCAGGTGGCCTGGAAAAGGAATTGGCGGCACATATGGTGGAGGATTGCTGTGATGAACCTACGGATTTGAAATTGCCCTCTTTCCATGCTCAGAAGAAGATATGGACAGCGGTGGCCTCTTCGAGGGCTCTTCCCTCTCGACTTCCTCAATTTCATAATCACTACACATATCAGTAACTTCAGCATTAATATTATTATCAATTATCTTACCTGAACGAAGAACAGTAACTGCGTTGACTTGCTCAGGTTGGCTTGGAAATCTGCCTGGATCATGGGCTCTTACAAGATCTGCAAGCTGTCCCACTTGAACTTTCAACTTCCCAATGGATGCAGCAACATTCTTCAATGCCGCATCATGTCGAGCAATGGCCGAATCTTGTTGTTCCATCCTTGATTTTATTTTCTGCATAAAAGCTAACATAGTCGCTTCCAAAGACGACTTAACGGTCGGTTAGACTGATTAGCAGTAGGCATACTAGCATTAGCAGTATTTTTCCATGAAAAATTCGGATGCTCCCTCCAACCAGGATTGTAAGTATTTGCATAAGGGTCAAATCTAGGTCTCGGGTTATAAGCATTCATCAAATTAGCTTGTTCTTGCACATATTCAGGAAATTCACTACCAGAAGGACATGAATCAAACCTATGACCAACAATATTGCAAATTGAACAAACCTCAACAGGTTTTGCTTGTGTGGACATCATCACGTCCATCTTCTTGTTGAGGGCTGCGATCTGCCTTTCCATGTCGTCGTTCTGGTTAAGCTCATAGTTGCCCTTCGCCTTATTCCTCGTGTCTCTCTGCTGCGAGTTGGATCCTAGCATCTCATAAATTTTGTATGCCTCTGGTGGTGTTCTTTTTAACATCGTTCCACCTGCAGCATTATCTGCTATAGTCTGACAAGAAAGATTTAGTCCATCATAAAAATATTGCATCAGATTTTCTAAAGAATAATTATGATGTGGGCAGTGCATCAAAAGCATTTTAAATCTATCCCATGCTTCATGGAATGGTTCTCCATCAGATTGCTGAAAATTTGCAATTTGCCTTGTCAAGTTAGTAGTCATAGCATGAGAATAAAATTTTGCTAACAAACTTGTTATAAATTGCATCCCAAGTAGTTAGTGATCCAGAAGGCAACGACATCAGCCATCTCTTCGCTTTATCCTTCAGGGTGTAAGGAAAACATCGCATCCTCAGTTGATCTTCAGTAATGGCACCTAGAGGAAAAGTCTGAATAGTAGCATAATAATCTTTCACTAACGTCAGTGCATCTTCAGAAGGTAAACCATGAAATTCAGGAAGCATAGAAAAATGTAGATTTTTAAGTTCATAATTCCTAGCCTCTGCAGGTAACGCAATGCACGAAGGTGATGTAGAAATAGTAGGCCTCGCGTACTCCTCCAAAGGACGTACATTGTTATTAAGCTCCATCTCCTCCTGTTCCTCCTCTTGAACTCCTAGATATGATGTGGACAGGCTATCTTTGTTAGATCTCATCTTCCAACCAATTTGATCTACTTTATCGTTCAAGGGCAATAACTTTTCTTTCCGTGATCGGCGACCTTGCATTCAATACTAATAAACTCTAATCAAGTACCCAGCAACGACGCCAAAAACTTGATGAATAAATTTTATATCTCGCAAGTATACGAATCGGTGTGATCAGTATAGCAGCAAGACGAGTATCTGATCGCTCACAAACGTCGTCGTTAAAACGGATGTAAAACTCAATTTAGAAATTTATAAACCTTTCTTTCCGCACTAAATTAATAAGATAGAATAATGGTGAAATACGGGGTCGATCCTCAGGGAAAACTCGTTTAACAAACGAAGAAATCAGAATTAACTCTCAACACTCTAATCCTAAAGCGAAGAATGATTGATTTAGGTTTTTTTAGAACTTGATTAATTAAAACTAACGCAATTAACGAAATTAAAATAGATCAATGAGAGAAAACCTAGGGACTACTCAATCCACTTTAGTTTCACTTTCTGTATTCTCTAATTATCATCTTGTTTCTTATCTCGACATTATGGATTCATAGCTTCTTAAGCTTACATGAATCCCTAAAATAATGCTATTGCTTCCCTAAGGCATAACCTATCCAAACTTAGCATAGATTGTCTTTGAACTTAATCTGAGTACAACCTATCTTCATCTAGCATAGAGTATCTCAAAGGCATACACAAAAGCAACATGAAAACCATCCTACGAATCTCTACCATCAAGCACAGCGATCAAGTAGGTCTGAATATACGTCGAGGAACTCTATTCCCTCAACTCTTTATAAAATAAAACCATATTCATAGGATCATGTCTTTGAAAAGATACAATAATCAAACTAGAAAATACAAGAAAGCTACACTAAAGCTTCATGAGATCCCTAAGTAAGAGTTTAGCCACTCATCTTTTGGATGAGATCCATGTATTCGATGAAGAAAGTGAGGGATCCACTCCGCATCTCCGTCTTCTTCTCCAATCTGAATTCCTCTGTTTCTCTCTATGGGGGCCTCCCGTTTTCCAGCCACAAAACCCTTTTTATATCTTAATTCCCGGATTAGGGTTTTAGGGTTAAGTTAGCCCTCAAGTACAACTCGGAATTCCTGGTCCAACCCTGACAGCTCCTTCCAATCGCGACTAGACTCAACTGGTTCAGAATTTGAGAATGATTCCAACACAAAAGATGTAGATCTGGAAGTCTTCTGTCCTGTCCCGAAGAGTTTTCAATATTTAGACATAAAAAGAATATTTGGTGAATATTCTCCCGGGCGTCGACGGACTAGTCTTCCAGCAGCTAAATATCTCCATCTTTTCCCAAACTGCTATCAATCCATCTGGAATCTCTGAAAGTGTTCAACATGAACGTTGTACGTCGTAATGTCTAATAGCTGCCATTCAAATTTCAGAATATTTGGAGATAAGCATAATATCTGGTGAATATTATGCTAACAGTCGACAGAGCAGTGTATTTCAGCATATTAACCGAATATCTTGCATTTCTTCTCAAAGCATGATTAAACCTGAAATCAACTAACAAGCTATCAAATACAAACACTGTAGGCCTAACAAAGCTAAGTTAAGAGGTTGAATCATGAATATTTAGTGACTTATCACACCCCCCAACTTACACTTTGCTAGTCCTCGAGCAAAGAAAATATAAAAAGAAAGCAATAAATCTAACTAGCCACTTTCGTAGGTCTCACGATTGCACTTAGCATGTGCAACAAGCCTTTAAACCCCTGGGTTACCCCAGTGGAGGAGTTATAGTCTCCTGAGGGTTTTCAGTGATGACACCCACAAACATCTATACATCCCTTAAATATATCATCAGAAATCAATTATAATATTCATCAACTCTAATGCATGAAATAGAAATAAAATCTATGAATACATCATTCAACTCACAGTCACATAAAAATATGGTAAATCAAAACATGTCATAACATATTTCCAACACTTCAACATATTTAATCATGATTAAAAATAACTTTAACACTCCTGTGTGTGATTAGGGTTCCACATGCTACAGAGCGTCAATTATATCTAAACATTTCCACTATTCAAGATCACAATCCTATCCCAAGCACATATTTTTCACTTATCACATAGCAATATCTATTTTTTTTTCTTTTTTTTTTCTTTTTTTTTCATCATTTTTTCTCAACTATCAGACACTTTACCTTTTTACGCGAGCACTCTCCGCTTCTTGAGGCGCAGAGACCCGGTTACTTAGCAAAACACTTAATAGTTTTGTTTAGGCACAGCTTTATCAAGCTCCAGAACTTTTTCTTAGGAAATTCAACCGTTTTACGCGAACACCACGCTGGCTAGGCACACTGCCCGGTTACTAAGTTGAAGATCCCTTTTTTTCGCATACTCTGATAATTGCATGTGTTCATGTATTTTCTGTGTCATGACATAAAATTGTAAATCTATCCTATTATCATGTTTAGAATCTAATATCAACCCCTTAACATGTGGAAGTGAACATGTGCATTAGGATATGTCAAGTTATCCTTAAATCATGGTAAAAGTGTTAAAGTATAGAAATAGTGTCATGCATAGTAAAATTTACCATCCCTTATATGACATACGAATCTCAGAATAATCCATAAAATAAATTTCTAAAACCTGCACCTTTGTCAAATCATATCATAATTTCATTCTTTTGACATAATTCAAGGGATGCATAAAAATTAAATTCCTAGAATCAACCCCCCAACTTGAATGTAATTGTCCCCAATTACACTAAGTCAGAAAAATAAAGCAAGGAAAAGGGTAGAGATCACCGTAAATATCGCGCTATAAATAGTTGGCTTGCATAAAAGACGACCATCACACCGCCCATACGAAGAATACGTCATCATGGAATAAAGTCATGTCTCTAGAAGAGATGAAAAAAAGAAAACCATAGAAAGCACCATTAAACAATAGAGACATATATAAAGACGGAAAAATCACCCCCTGATGGATCACATAGGATTTGTACATGCGCCCTTTAATAAGTTCCCAAGGAATACCTGTCATAAAAATATACCTTTCCAAAAGATCAAAGAAAATAGAATAATAAATATAAATAATAGAAAAAAGGCATGAGAATTGTTCACAATTTCGGCAGAATCCCCTTTGTATTTCTTGAATATGTAGCATCTACAATCATTCACCCACATGATTAAAAATATAGACATTAACATAATAAAATACTGTAAATCTTCCATATACAGCACCAACATAATCAGTATCAAAATCATGATCCCGGTTAAAGGTCAAGACCTATAGATTTCGTCCATCAGCCAACGGACGGCTGAGAACTCGCCGACGACGATCAACGGGGAAACGACGTCGCCGGAGGATGGGACCAGTAGGGATGGAATCGTGGGAGGCCAAGGAGTCTATCTACGTCGTCTGATCTGTGACTGGTGGTCGCCAGGCGGCGGAACGACGGTGGACGGCGCGGAGGAAGATGGTCGGAGTTAGAATCCGGCGGCCGGAGCTTCAATCGAGGTGAGTAAGGAGCAAGGAAGCATCGCAGAAGGCCTGAGAACGCACCTAGGTGATTTAATTATAGAATCAGAGGGCCAAGAGGCGGATAGAAGATGGCCGGCGCGGTGGAGGATCGTCGGAGGTGGAATCCGGCCAACCGAGCTACAAGTTTGAGTTTTGAAGGTTGCAAAAGAGTCGTGACGGCCAGAGGAAGGTGCTGGAGGTGGTTAGGGACGGTGGGAAGCAGTGGAAGAGGTGATCGGAGATGGCGGTAGGAACAGGGGACGTTTGCCGGCGTCGGAAGAGATGAAATTGGGGGAAGAAGAGGCCGGGAGGAGGTAGAGGGGAAGATTGCGACGGTGTTGGAGGTGGGTTGGAGGGCGGGGAGCGGCCGGAGAGGTGAAGATGGCCGGCGGTCGGTGATGGGGAAGGAAGAAGATGAAGTCCGATCGACCGTGGGCGCGGGTGACTTGAGAACAAAATCAGACGGTCGATCGATCGATCGACCGTCAACCAAGCAATTTGGAAAAATAAATGGACGGTCGATCACTCGATCGACCGTGACCCACGTTACCTGTTTGAGGAGCTGACGATCGATCCTTCCATCGACCCTGAAAAGCTTTATTTTTGACAGAGATGCACGGACGCTCTGGCGGTCGATGGGACGGTCGACCGTCCTCCAGGAAATTTGATTTTCTAGATATTATGATTATTCTTAAAGAAAAATCATGGAAAATAAAGGAAAAATTGAAAAAATCATGGAAAAATTCCTAGAAATCAAAACAATTCTAAAAAGCTAAGGAAAAATCATAAAACTGGGTTGCCTCCCAGAAAGCGCGTAATTTTACGTCTTTCGCTCGACGTGCATAAAAGGATCACTTAAAGCATGGATCCGTCAACTTGACGGACTCGATAACCTCACCATGAACGATGTCCTCGACATAATGCTTTAATCTGTGCCCATTAACAGTGAAAATCTCATTCGTGTGTGGATTGCGGATTTCTACTGCACCATGCGTGAATACGTTATTTATGATAAAAGGCCCGGACCATCTAGACCGTAATTTACCAGGAAAAAGGCGTAATTTGGCATTGAAAAGCCACACTTTCTGCCCCACAACAAAAGTCCTTCTCGAAATGTGTTTATCATGAAAAGCTTTTGTTTTGTCTTTATAGATCTTGGAATTCAAATATGCATCATTGCGAATTTCCTCAAGTTCACATAAACTAAGCTTCCTATGTGTTGTGGCGGCATTGATATCAGTATTAAGCTTTTTAATGGCCCACATAGCCCGATGCTCCAATTCAACAGGTAAATGACAAGGCTTACCAAAAACTAATCGATATGGGGACATACCGATAGTTTATAAGCAGTCCTGTAAGCCCACAGTGCATCATCTAGCTTTATGGCCCAATCTGTGCGGTCAATGCGAACGGTTTTCTCTAAAATACGCTTTATTTCCCTATTAGAAAGTTCTACTTGACCACTGGTCTGAGGATGATAAGGGATTGCGACCTTATGAGTAATAGAATACTTTCTAAGAAGGGAAGCAAAATGTTGATTATTGAAATGAGAACCACCGTCACTAATAATCGCACGAGGACAACCAAATCGAGAAAAGATATTACTTTGAAGAAATTTAACCACAACTTTATGATCATTCGACTTGGTTGCTATAGCTTCTACCCATTTAGACACGTAGTCGACAGCTACAAGGATATACTGAAAACCAAAGGAAGGTGGAAACGGACCCATGAAATCAATGCCCCAAATGTCAAAAATATCGGCAACTAAGATCGGCATTTGAGGCATCTCATTCCTACGAGAGATATTTTCAGTCTTTTGACACCTAGTACAAGATTGGCAAAAATTATGAGCATCCTTAAAAATCGCAGGCCAATAGAATCCAATTTGTAAAACCTTTGCAGCAATTTTCTTTCCTGAGAAATGACCACCACATGCATGTGTATGACAGAAAGTGAGAATATCATGAACTTCAGACTCGGGCACACACCTACGGATAACTTGGTCAGAGCAGTGCTTAAATAACTTAGGGTCTTCCCATATATAATATTTGATCTGAGAAAAGAATCTATCTTTGGCATTTTTAGACCAAGAATCAGGAAGCTTGTCGGAAACAAGAAAATTAACTATATGTGCATACCAAGGCAACGAAAGACGGTTCACATGGAAGAGATGCTCATCGGGAAAGGACGTGTCAACAGGAGTTCCATCAAGAATATGTTCCAAGGGTAGGCGAGACAAGTGGTCAGCAACTACATTTTCTGAACCCTTCTTATCCCTAATTTCTAGATCAAATTCTTGCAAAAGCAAGATCCAACGAATCAGTCTAGGTTTGGCATCCTTTTTGGCTAAAAGATATCGCAGAGCAGCATGATCAGTATAGATAAGGATTTTAGAACCTAGGAGATAAGACCGGAACTTTTCCAACGCAAAGATGACTGCTAATAACTCCTTCTCAGTAGTTGTATAATTTAATTGTGATTCAGAGAGGGTCTTACTAGCATAATAAATCACATGCGAAACTTTATTTACTCGCTGTCCTAACACAGCTCCTATAGCTGAATCAGAGGCGTCACACATTAACTCAAAAGGTAGGGAATAATCAGGTGAGTGAACGATAGGTGCGGTAGACAGTAAATCACGAATAGTCTTGAAAGCAGTCAAACACGCATCATTGAAGACAAAAGGGACATCCTTTGCCAGTAATTCACATAAGGGTCGACAAATTTTCGAAAAATCTTTGATGAAGCGGCGGTAAAATCCAGCATGACCTAGAAAAGAGCGGATTTGACGCACAGAAGTCGGTGGAGGTAATTTAGAAATTAACTCAACTTTAGCCCTATCGACCTCTATACCATGTTTGGAAACAATGTGCCCTAACACGATTCCTTCTTGAACCATGAAGTGACTTTTTTCCCAACTAAGAACAAGATTGGTTTCAATGCAACGATCAAGAACTTTAGAGAGATTGTCTAAACAAGATTCAAAAGAATTTCCAAACACCGAAAAATCATCCATAAAGACTTCAAGAAATTTATCAATCATGTCAGAGAAGATGGCCATCATACACCTTTGAAATGTCGCAGGTGCATTACAAAGACCAAAAGGCATCCTACGATAAGCAAAAGTACCGAAAGGGCAAGTAAAAGTAGTTTTCTCTTGATCTTGAGGATCGACTGCCACTTGGTTATACCCTGAATATCCATCTAGAAAACAATAATAGCTCTGGCTGGAAAGTCTTTCTAAGATTTGATCAATGAAAGGAAGAGGGAAGTGAACTTTTCTAGTCAAAGCATTAAGTTTCCTATAATCAATACAAACACGCCATCCTGTAGTTTGGCGCATCGGGATTTGCTCTCCTTTATCATTTTCCACTACGGTTAGACCAGATTTCTTAGGTACTACCTGAGTAGGGCTAACCCACTGACTATCAGAAATTGGATATATAATACCGGCATCTAACAGTTTCACCACTTCTTTCTTCACTACCTCTTTCATATTCTGATTCAGACGACGTTGCATCTCCCTAACAGTTTTAGACTCATCCTCTAAGTGAATTTTATGCATACAAATCGAGGGATCAATACCTTTCAAATCAGGGACCGTCCAACCTATTGCTTTCTTATGATCCTTAAGAACATTAATAAGTTGACTCTCCTGAACAGAAGACAAGGATGACGAAATGATAATGGGAAGAGTAGAGTTTAGTCCAAGGAAAGCGTATTTGAGAGTTTTAGGTAGTGGTTTAAGTTCAAGTTCAGGTGGTGACTCCAGTGAGGTAGGAGCAGGAGTTGATGAGAGAGATGGGAGAGGTTCAATCATCCAAGAGACAGTTTCAAGCTTCGGTGTGTCAAGGTCGATTGATCGGTCATCTAACCTATCGATTGGTGTATCTGTGATGGTTGTTGTGATGTCATCTTTCGATTGTGCAATTTCTAAATTAACATCATCATCACTATCAGAGTCATAATCATGCAAACCACCAGATAATTTATCAAAAATCATGGCATGTGATCTATCATCAATACATTCAGTCAAAATGTCAACATTAAAGCATTCATCATCTTCAGGCTCATGCAAGTATGCAGTTTTAAAAATATTCAATTTAACATGCATATGTCCAAAGGAAACATCCATTACCCCAGTTCTACAATTTATGCACGCATTAGCTGTGGCCAAAAAGGGACGTCCTAGAATAATAGGTACAGTCTTTTTGCAGTGGATCGCAAGTTCCATGTCTAAGACAACAAAGTCCACAGGAAAGAAGAAATTATCCACTTTGACTAAAACATCTTCTAAAATACTTCTAGGTGTCTTAATTGACCTATCAGCTAATTGCAAAATCACAGGCGTCTGTTTAAGTTCTCCCATCCCAAACTCTTTATAAAGGTAATATGGCATAAGGTTCACACTGGCACCTAAATCAAGAAGGGCACCATCAATATGGTAGTCTCCTATATAACAAGGTATTGTAGGGGTACCAGGATCTTTTAGTTTGGGAGGTGTATCATGTTTTAAGATAGAACTAACCTGTTCAGTGAGGAAGATCTTTTTAGACACTTTGGATTTAGCCTGGCGTTTATGGGTGCACAGGTCCTTAAGAAATTTGGCATAAGAAGGAATCTGTCTAATGGCATCAAGCAGCGAAATGTTGATGTTGACTTGCTTAAAAGTTTCAAGGATTTCTTCGGCAGTTTTTCGGGCTTTGATGGCTGAAGAAGGGTCCTTAAGAGCTGCTGGAAAAGGGACTTTAGGGATATATTTATCTGGATCAGGCTCTCTAGAATCAGATGTGTCAATATTAGAAGAAAAATGAGAATTATCTTGGGCTGGACGCTTGGTTGTCGGATCGGGTGTTTGATCATCCAGATTGACAGGTTCACCTATTTGGTTATCTACTGTTTTTCCACTTCTAAGGGTCATAACGGCTTTGGCACTCTCGAAGTTTTGGCTTTCTACATAGTGCTGGCCTCTGGGGTTTGTGACCGATTGACTTGGCAAATGACCTTCCTCTCTTTTGGCTATAGTGTTAGACAGTTGGCCCAGTGAGTTCTCAAGTTTACTAATGGATTGGGTATTGGAATTACACTGGTTCTCTATTCTAGAAACATAGTTTTGAATTTTAGAGACTTCACTTGTCAAATCACTTCTTATGCCACTAATGTTTGAATTGATGTTGTCATTCATGGCAGTCATAGTTGAAAGGAGGGCACTTAAAGTTGGTTCAGAAGAGGATTGGGTTTGAGAGGCTAAAGTTGATTGCTGAGGGTACCCAGGATTTGGATTTGCAGAAGGTTTAGGTGGGTACTTAAAAGCAGAAGGATTAGTTGTGTTGCTTTGCCCTGGAAAATTACTCGATTGTTGTGGCTTCCAACTAAAATTAGGATGATTTCTCCAACCTGGATTATAGGTATTCGAATAAGGGTTATTTTGAGGTTTGGAAAAACCATAGGTTGCATTAACTTGTTCCTGAACAAAGTCAGGGAAATTGGGGGCCAGATGACAATCGGTAATATGGTGATCAGAATTAAGGCAAAGGGCACAGATTTCACGAGAAGTATTCGGCGCTTGTTGAGCAAGAGATTGGCCTGTTTTCAATTGGTTTAAGTCTTTAGTTTGGAGGGCTACTTGTGCGGATAGACTTTGGACTTCAGAAATTTCATGAATTCCCCGAGAATTACGAACAGTGGTAGACCGACTCCTAGAGACTGAGGCATTGTGTTGTGAATTTTCAGCAAGATTATCATACATTTCCCAAAGGGCGGTCCATGGCTTACTAAGAACAACACCTCCGCAGCAAGCTTCGACCATTGTCCTATAACGATCATTAAGACCATTATAAAATGAATGGGCTAACTGCCACTCAGGGATCTCATGATGGGGACACTCTCTAAGAAGATCCTTAAATCTTTCCCAAGCTTCATGAAACATCTCATCTTCATTTTGCTTGAAAGAGATAATCATGGTTCGATAATTTTGAGTTTTAATGATCGGGAAATATTTCTTAAGGAAAGCATCCTGAAGTTGGTCCCATGTTGAAATCGAATTTGGCGCTAAAGTTTGGAGCCAATGTTTAGCCTTGTCTTTCAAAGAAAAAGGGAAGAGCTTGAGTCGAAAGGCATCATCATTAAAATGCTGAAGTTTGAACATGTAAAGAATTTCAAGAAAGCTAACAATGTGTCCATAAGGGTCCTCATTCTCACGCCCATAGAAAGAAGGTAAGGCTGTAATCCAGTTAGGCTTAATCTCATAATGGGTAGCATTGATGGTTGGTGGGTTGATACAAAAAGCATAGGTATAAGGTCCAGGTAGGAAGTGATTCCTAATTGGGACTTCCCTATTATTGTGATCATGTTCACCCCTACCCATATTATCATTAGGATCAATGACATGTTCCTCGTGTTCAGCCATTAAGGATTTCAAGGTGGTTATGGCTTCCTGGTAATTACTTAGAGACTTTTGTGCTAAGGTTCTAGCGGTTCGAAGTGTGGTCTCTATTTCTAGATCCAAAGGTTCCGACGGATTATTCAGGGATCGTCTACCTTGCATGCAAGATCAAAGCATAAAGAGAACAAGAAAACAGAATGTTCGGAGGAGAGGAGAAAATCCGGAAAACAAAGATTGAAAGGAAAGAAATTTAAAACAATAAAACTAACCTGAATGCACTCACGGTCGATCTCGCGGTCGACCGTGGATGGCTCGCGGTCGACCGTGGCTTGCTCGCGGTCGACCGTGGAATTATGCAACCTTATTTGAAGACGCGACGGTCGATCCTCGTATCGACCCTGAGAAGCTTTTTCCGTGACAGAGAGCGACGGTCGATGTCACGGTCGATCTCGCGGTCGACCGTGACTATCGTAGAGGGCGACGGTCGATCCGGCGGTCGATGTCGCGGTCGACCATCAATGGTCTTCAACGTAAGATCGTTCCAGCGCTGCGAAAATTCCAAAAAATTATCAGAAAAATCCTAAAAAATGTAAAATAATGTAAATAAAAATAAAAATCAAACTACGCTCAGAAAAAGAGTTAAGAGAAGATTAAATCGATACTCCGTTGTAAATCAAAAGATTATCCCCGGCAACGGCGCCAAAAATTGATCGCTCACAAACGTCGTCGTTAAAACGGATGTAAAACGCAATTTAGAAATTTATAAACCTTTCTTTCAGCACTAAATTAATAAGATAGAATAATGGTGAAATACGGGGTCGATCCTCAGGGAAAACTCGTTTAACAAACGAAGAAATCAGAATTAACTCTCAACACTCTAATCCTAAAGCGAAGAATGATTGATTTAGGTTTTTTTAGAACTTGATTAATTAAAACTAATTAAGAACGCAATTAACGAAATTAAAATAGATCAATGAGAGAAAACCTAGGGAATACTCAGTCCACTTTAGTTTCACTTTCTGTATTCTCTAATTATCATCTTGTTTCTTATCTCGACATTATGGATTCATAGCTTCTTAAGCTTACATGAATCCCTAAAATAATGCTATTGCTTCCCTAAGGCATAACCTATCCAAACTTAGCATAGATTGTCTTTGAACTTAATCTGAGTACAACCTATCTTCATCTAGCATAGAGTATCTCAAAGGCATACACAAAAGCAACATGAAAACCATCCTACGAATCTCTACCATCAAGCACAGCGATCAAGTAGGTCTGAATATACGTCGAGGAACTCTATTCCCTCAACTCTTTATAAAATAAAACCATATTCATAGGATCATGTCTTTGAAAAGATACAATAATCAAACTAGAAAATACAAGAAAGCTACACTAAAGCTTCATGAGATCCCTAAGTAAGAGTTTAGCCACTCATCTTTTGGATGAGATTCATGTATTCGATTAAGAAAGTGAGGGATCCACTCCGCATCTCCGTCTTCTTCTCCAATTTGAATTCCTCTGTTTCTCTCTATGGGGGCCTCCCGTTTTCCAGCCACAAAACCCTTTTTATATCTTAATTCCCGGATTAGGGTTTTAGGGTTAAGTTAGACCTCAAGTACAACTCGGAATTCCTGGTCCAACCCTGACAGCTCATTCCAATCGTGACTATACTCAAACGGTTCAGACTTTAAGAATGATTCCAACACAAAAGATGTAGATCTGGAAGTCTTCTGTCCTATCCCGAAGAGTTTACAATATTTGAACTTAACTAGAATATTTGGCGAATATTCGCCCGGGCGTCGACGGACCAGTCTTCCAGCAGCTAAATATCTCCATCGTTTCCCAAACTGCTATCAATCCATCTGGAATCTCTGAAAGTGTTCAACATGAACGTTGTACGTCGTGATGTCTACTAGCTGCCATTCAAATTTCAGAATATTTGGAGATAAGAATAATATCTGATGAATATTATGCTAACAGTCGACAGAGCAGTGTATTTCAGCATATTAACCGAATATCTTGCATTTCTTCTCAAAGCATGATTAAACCTGAAATCAACTAACAAGCTATCAAATACAAACACTCTAGGCCTAACAAAGCTAAGTTAAGAGGTTGAATCATGAATATTTAGTGACTTATCCGTATCGTACCCACAGAGATTTGTAGAGATTATTAGAGTAAAACGCTAAAGAACATAGAAGAAAGAAAATATGGAAGGGAAAATAAGAAATATGAAGTCTCGAAACTAGATGATCTAATAACGAAATACTAAAATGATGGAAATATGATAGATGAATACTGTTGCGCCCCGACCCGCGAAAGCCCAACCGGGCCGGGCGACGCAAACCGGAACCTACAAGACGCGGAAAAAGACGGCGAGGCTTCCCTCTAACCTATTGGTCTCACTAGCAATTCACCAACCACCCTCAATTAAGACAACAATTAGCAAAACCTCGAACCACAGATTTCAAACTCAAAGTGTTTAATATACATATCCTCGGAGAGGGGAAGATTCGAATACAACATTACTCCCGTAGGAGACTAACTATCAAAAGGTATAAAAGCAGTAAAGATCGCCACCTCTAAAAGTCCACCAGGCGCCGACGCAACGCCGACCAACTGCCCGATAGGGGCCACAGAAGAAGAACTGACGCCTGCACCTGCAAAACGCAGCCCGGGTTGGTGTGAGCACTAAGCTCAGTAGGGATCTACACTACGACACACAGAAGGAAGAGGGAAACGCAATAGTGTCGCCCTCAAGCAAGTCCTGGGTGTATACAGGTGTCCCATAACCCCACCGCGTGTCCCTGAGGCCCAGGGGCAGCACTCCAACACTGTCGACACACAAGCTAAGTAGGCAACTTCACTACTCTCGGGTCACCATAGTGGGACACCGGCTACACCTCAGCTTCCGACTCAAGGCCGACACGACCTCTATAATCATCAAGCAACAAGTGCACCAGTCATCTAGGTCTATCATCAAGTTTGACTGGACACTACAATTCGAACCGGGTCCAAACTACCCAACCCCGGTCCTAGGGCTAAGTCCGAGCTTCCAGCCTCAGGACGGCGACCCACAGATCACCTACGCCCTAACCAATGCAACTAATGCACAACAGAGAATGCATGCTATGAACATACACAGATAAGAAGTAAAGCATGCAACAGTATGACAAACATCATATAAGTCAACCGGATCGCTGCAGCGGTACTACCGACCGCTGCAAGCCGATCCGCAGCGGGTCCCGGCATTACGACGGTACCGCGACCGTCGACTGCAGACTCCTGCAACAGGAAGCAACCCCGAAAACGATGATGAACAGTAAACAATATAATATTATATTCCAAAATATAATATTATATCCAAAACACCCAAAGCCTCTACTTAGGGGCTAATTGATCCCGTCGATCCGACGTCCAAACGACATCGGATTCAAGATCCAACTTAGCCATCAGTAGATCAACATGCCGGGATCAACATATCCAAAATCCATAATCATCCAACGGTTGGATTAACGGGATAACATTAATCAAAACCACTAAAAATAGACCATAAAACGCCACCAGCCAGCTTTGGGATCGATCCGAAATGTTTGGATCAATCCAGAAAATATTGGATCGATCCGAACCATTTGGATCGACCCGAACAGCTTCAAACCAGCTTCAGATCAGCCTCGTCGAAGGTCACGAGAAAAATCACCACAATTCATAGAAAAATCAAAAAAATACGAAATAAACGGGAATAGAAAGATAACTAAGTGATCTACAACTCTTATGTTCATAATAAGTCAATATCATGTACGTCCTGGCCGTAAAACTCACCGTAAGCCGACTGTTCTTCAAGAACAGCAAAAACCGGAAAAACCGAGATTAATCATGCATAAATCCTACTCAAATCTCAACCAAAAATTATGAAACTTATATCAGTAATTCTACTAGGGAAGTGGAAGCCAACAAAACAAAGATCAACAAGATCCAACGGCTAGATCTAGAGAACACCCAGAAACAACACAGTAGGTAGAAGAACCTACCGAACTGCACATTCCTCGGTTGATCCCTCGCAAACCCGTCACCAACAAGCCTCCAAACCACACCAGGAGCCTTCCTCTCGTTGCCACGAATCTCACAAGCTTTCAAGCTCCTAAAAAGGTGGTCGGAGGAGGGAGAACGACGAAGAAGTAGGGGGCTGCCGGAAGAAACAGAGGAAACAGGGCTCCGTGGGAAAGAAGAGAAAGAAGGAAGAAGAAGAGAAGAGAAGAGAAGAGAAGGAAAGAAGAGGAAGGAAAGCCAGGGGGAAAGCCAGGAAAGCCGGAGGAAAGGGGAAGGAGGGGAGGGAAAGTCCTCCCCTTCTGACAAGAGAGAGTGACGGCCAGCTGCCATCCTCTCGAAAGAGAAAAAAAAAGCCACCGACTGATTGCTCACGAGTCCGATCGATCGCTCCTTCGAGCGATCGATCGCTCAAGGGCCGTAAGCTGCCCAAAGCAAGCTTCCACGTGCTCGAGCTGGGATCTTCCGATCCCGGGTCCACCTAACCATTCTAAACAAGCACTAACACATACAAAGTCAGTGTGTGCACACGCGGGTGTGAAACAAACCAACAAGGCGTAATTTACCAAATTGCCCTTGTGCTCCAAGAAACAATGCGATCCACCGGATCGCGCGCTCGACGCAAAGTAAACCAACGAGCCACGGGCCTGACCCAGCCGGTCGACCCAGGAGTAGAGGGACGGGTCCTCACAAATACTCAGGTTCCGATTTCTCCATAACATCCTCATTCTATGCATTGAATCAATCAAGATCTCAGTTTAATTCCAAGGGTTCGTTCTTCCAATATGATGATCCGTTCGGCCGCGGTCTTCACCAAGTACCCTCAATTAACCCTAGCTAATGAACCCATAACAAAGTGTTAATCAAAAATCCTTAAGCTCTGAAGAACAATCATGAACCAAGAATAGTCTTAGCTTGAACCCGGATTTGACATAAACTCATTCATTCATAGATCCTGCAAGATTAGGGAATGAACCCTCGTCCAATCTCACATGAAATAATCTATAATACTTCTATTGGCCAGATAAAGGTATTTAATATCTCAGTTATAATAATGAATGAAACAACGAAAATAAACTGATTAAATAATCATGATCCAATAACATAGAATGATTCAGTTAGGCTACATCGGTACCTTAGAGAAGAAGCTAGCCACTCATGTTCATCATGAGGGCAACAAAACTAATGAAGAAATAAGATGAGGAAAAAGAAAAGAAAACCAAGCCTTGAACCAGTCTCCTCTCCTCCAAACACTGCCAAAAAACCACCCACCAAACCCTAAAAAGAGTCCTATTTATAGCCGTAAGTGTCTCCATCCTCGGGTTAGATCTAAACCATTGATTTTCTTCACTGGGACAGTAGGATCGATCCTTCAATAGGTGTAGGATCAATCTGTTGCATCAAAATCTTCAATTTATGGCAACGCCTGGGTATAGGATTGATGCTGCTCAGTAGGATGGATAATAGGATCGATCCTACTGAGATCATCTAAAAAGTATGCATTCTGTCAGGTCTGTGAGTAAACGGATCGATCCTAATAGGGAGAAGGATCGATCTCTCTTTCCTGAGTATTTACTATTTTGCCATCCAGACTGTGCCATTAGTACTAAAATTACCATAACTTCCTCTAGGAAACTCGGAATCAAGAACCATAAAATTCTCTAGAAACTAGACTTCAAGAGCTATCCAACTATATAAGGCACATCATCTGGTTCTTCATGAGCAGGTACAGTTTTATCTTTCAACTTGATCCATGTAATCTTTTCAGCTTCTTTGCTCCTTTTTCCTGCATTTTCCAAACAACTATGTGAAGCAACATATAGATATAAAAATAGTAATAAAGATGTTGATTAAGGATAATAATCTAGCAATTGAGATGGTTATAAGACTATTTAGAGTGCACTTTCATGCACTCATCAGTATAGCTGCAAGACGAGTATCGTACCCACAGAAATTTGTAGAGATTAATAGAGTAAAACGCTAAATGACATAGCAGAAAGAAAATAAGCGAGGTAAAGGAAGAAATATGAAGATTTGAGAATAGAAGATCTAATAACGAAATAAGAAAACGATGGAAATATGATAGATGAATTCTAAAGTTTCGATTTCACCATAACATCATCATTCTATGCATTGAATCAACAAAATCTCAATATAATTCCAGGGGCTCGTTCTTCCAGTATTATGATCCGTTTGATCGCGGTCTTCACCAAGTACCCTCAATTAACCCTAGCTAATGAACCCATAACTAAGTGTTAATCAAGAATCCATTAAGCTCTGAAGAACAATTATGAACCAAGAGTTGTCTTAGCTTGAACCCGGCCTCGACATAAACTCATTTATTCATAGATCCTGCAAGATTAGGGAATGAACCCTCACCCAATCTCACATAAAATAATCTATAATACTTCTATTGGCCAAATAAAGGTATTTAAGATCTAAATTATAATAATGAATGAAACAAGAAAAATAAACTGATTAAATAATCATGATCCAATAACATAGAATGATTCAATTAGGGCTACATCGGTTCCTTAGCAAAGGGATTAGCCACTCATGTTTATCATAAAAACAACCAAGATATTCATAAGAAAGATAAGAAAGAAAAACCCTAGATCATTGTGCGGTCTTCTCTCCTCTTTCCGGCCTTTAAAACTCCTCCAATAGTGTTGGCTGACCCCCGAAACCCTAGAAAGAATCCTATTTATAGCCTTGAAGTGTCTCCATCCTCGGATTAGATCTGGGTCATTAATTTTCTTCACTGCGAAAGTAAGATCGATCCTTCCATAGGTGTAAGATCGATCCTTTTATATGAAAATCTTCAATTTCTGGCTACACTCGAGGAATATCGATCCTTTGATAGAAGCATGATCGATCCTTCTCAGTAGAATGGATAGTCGAATGGATCCTTCTCAGTAGAATGGATAGTAGGATGGATCCTTCGATAGAAGAAAGATCGATCCTTCGCGTCGACGATTTCCTTAATATTCTCGAGTGAAAGGAGGATCGATCCTTCTGTGATCATCTGAAAAATATGCGTTATGTCAGGTTTGTTTGCATATAAGGATCGATCCTTTTAGTGAACACGATCGATCCGTCTTTCCTGAGTATTTACTGTTTTGCCATCCAGACTGTGCCATTGGTACTAATATTGCCGTAACTTCCTCTAGAAAACTCGGAATCACGAACTGTAAAATTGTACAGAAACTAGATTTCAAGAGCTTTCCAACCATATATAGAAGATTATGTAGTTCATTCTGAGCAGGTACAGATTCGATGTTGAATATGACATATATTTGCTTTTTTAGCTCGTATTTCCTGCATATTCCAAATAACTTTGTGAAGCAACATATAAGTATAAAAATAGTACTAAAAAGACTTATTAAGGATGAAACATCCAGTATTAAACTAGTTATAAGGCTATTCAGAGTGCACTTTCATGCACTCATCATGTTCGTCTGGATGGTGATTAGCATGTTTGAAATGTAGAAGTTAATTTCATGTGTTGGTAGTATGTGTATGAGTATAACAGCAAGACGAGTATCATACCCACAAAGATTTGTAAAGATTATTAGAATTAAATACTAAAGAAGAACAGAGAAGAAAGAAAATAATGAAGGTAAAGTAAGACATACAAAGTACTGAAAATAGAAGCTCTAATAACGAAATAAGAAAATGATAGAAATATAATGAATGAAGACTAAGGTTCCGATTTCACCATAACATCCTCATTCTGTGCATTGAATCAACAAAATCTCAGTTTAATTTCAAGGGTTCATTCTTCCGGTATGATGATCGTTTCGGCCGTGATCTTCACCAAGTACCATCAATTAACTCTTGCTAATGAACTCATAGCTAAGTGTCAATTAAGAATCCATTAAGCTCTAAAAAACAATTATGAACCAAGAATTGTCTTAGCTTGAACCCAGCTTCAACATAAAGTCATGCATTCATAGATCCTGCAAGATTAGGGAATTAACCCTCGCCCAATCTCACAGAAAACAGTCTATAATACTTCTATTGGCCAGATATAAGTATTTAAGATTTCAGTTATAATAATAATGAAACAAGGAATATAAACTGATTAAATAAGCATGATTCAATAACATAGAATGATTCTGTTAGGCTACATCAGTACCTTAGCAAAGAAACTAGCCAATCATGTTCATCCTGAAAACAATAAAAGTGTTCAAGGAAAAATAAAGAAAGAAAGACGAAGAAAACAAAATCCTAACGCAACTTCCTCTCCTCCAGATGCTCCAGAAAAGTCCTCCCAAAAAGTCCCTTTCAATAACCCTATGTTTTCTATTTATAGGCCTCAAAGGTCTTCAACTCGGATTATATCTGCACCCTTGATTTTACTTAGTAGCTATATAAAGATCGATCTTTTAGGGGTAAAGATCGATCATTTCATCAAGTAGAAGTGTCACGCCCCGAGAATGACCGATCATTTTAAAGGAGATGATCGATCATTTGCATAGTCCATTTTCTCAATTTTCTCAACTGCGAAGATGATTGATCTTCTTAAGGGAAAAGATAGATCCGAGTAAACATAGCTCTCTGTTATCTTCTTGTGAATAAATGATCGATCTTCATAGAGGAAGAAGATCGATCATCTTTTCTGCATATTTTCTCTTTTGTCATTCAGACTGTGCCATTGGTACTAAAAACGTCATAACTTCCTCTTGAAAACTCGGAATCACGAACCAAAAAATTCTCCAGAAACTAGAAGTCAAGAGATTTCCAATCATATATGGAAGATCATCTGGTTCTTCATGAACAGGTACAGTTTAATCATCCAAATTTACCCATGTAATCTTTTCAGTTTCTTTGCTCCTTTTAATTCCAATTTCCTGCAGTTTTCAACCAATCTTTATGAAGCAACATATAAGTGTAAAAATAGTACTAAAGAGGTTGATTAAGGGTGATAATCTACCAATTGAGATGGTTATAAGACTATTCAGAGTGCACTTTCATGCACTCATCACAAGGTTGGCCGAACCACTATAAAAATCTGGTGCAATCTCTCTTAACTTTCATCCTATCATTCATTTACTTGCTTTAATTATTAACCTCTTCATTAAGAAGCATACGATTTTATTAGACTCCTCCTACTTAGGTTTTCCTCTTATCGATTTTTCATTAAAGGCCCAAATCACCCCCTCTTGGACTTTCAATTGGTATTAGATCCTCGTCTCTATTTTAGTGGTGTAACATCCCTTAGTGGATCCTAAATCGATATGGAAAACATAAAGGGACAATCCACCAATATGCCACCCAATTTCAGTGGATCAAATTATACCTATTAGAAGACTAGGATGGAGATCTTTATACAATCCATGGGTTATGAAGCATGGATGGTGACAAAAGATGGAAATTTTATTCCTATGAGGATTATTGAGGGAAAAGAAGTCCCAAAAACAAAGAGTGAATATACCCCTACTGATTTAGGAAACTTCAAGTCAATATCAAGGTTAAAAACTTTCTATTTTATGCCCTTAGCCCAAATGAATTCAATAGATTTTCAGAATGTAAATTGGCTAAGGAAATATGAGAGATTTTTTAGGTTACCTATAAGGGAACAAGCCGAGCCGAGTCTAAGATTAGCATGCTTGTTAATAACTATGAGTAATTTTCTATGAAGGATGATGAGAATATAAGTCAAATGTTTACTCGATTTACCAATATTATTAATGTTCTTGATTCTCTTGGTAAAGTCTATGCTAATGATGAGATTGTGAGAAAGATCCTTAGGTGCCTACATAAGACATGGGATCCCAAAGTGACGGCAATCGAAAAAGTGAAAGATTTATCATAACTTCCACATGATAAGCTCATGGGTTCTCTCATGACCTATGAGATGAACATGGAGATGAGCAATGATGAAGAGAGAAAGTAAAAGAAAAATATTACCCTCAAGTTCACATACAAGGATTCATCATATTCAAGCAATGAAAATGATGATGAGAAGATGAAAAAGATCACAACAAGAATTCAACGAATCATCAGTCATCAAGGAAAGAACAACACCAAAGGTGAAAAAGGAAACTCCTCTTCTTACTTGAATAAAATTATTTGTTATGAGTGTAGGAAACCCGGACAATACATGTCCGACTGTCCAAAGCTCAAGAAATCTCAAGGAAGAAGAACAAGGCCAAGGAGAATACTCGGAAAGAAAATGACTTGAGCTCCACCTTCGAAAAAGATGAAAAAGAAATTGCAAACCATTGTTTAATTGCGTTCGGAGATAAAGAAAATGAAATTGACATGTGGAGGCTCAAGGTATTTGAAGGTGGATAACAAAATGCTATCAAAAGAAATGGAGGTATGCTTTAATTTTTTATACATGTTCCCACCATTATATCTTGTTATTCCATTTTATAAAGTTATTTTATGTTTAACTTCAAATGGTTTAAGAAAGTCTTTATTTTTGTGAAGAATTGATTACTTTTTCAAATGACTTTTTATTGTAAATCTTCACTTGGTATCATGTTTGAAAAGATTTTAAAACCTTCAATTTTGATTTTAACACTTTCAATTGGTTCTCTTATGATTTTTTTTATGGTTTTATGTGTTTCTTCTTTCCCCTCCACTATTTCTTTTTGATGATGTCAAAGGGGGAGAAATGTGGTTATGTGATCATTTTCAAGCTATTTTGTTAACTTTTGATTTTAAAATCGAAATCTTTGAATTTTTTACGAAAAGTCTCTTCTATGTGTGTTGGCATCAATGGATTTCACTTTAGAACACATCTTATGTGTTTAAATGGATGCATAGATTGAGGAGGAGCTATTGAGGTTTTATCATCATGATTATAATGGTTGTCATCATCGAAAAGAGGGAGATTGTTAGTCCTAGTATTGTTTTAATGATGTCAAATTATTTATGATGATAAAACATTATTTTGCTATATAAATCCCTTAATTTGGAAAGCATTAAAATCATATTTAAGATATTTTGGTACTCGCGGTCGATGCGGCGGTTAATGCACGGATCGACCGTGGAGACTGGCTGTTGATGAACATATCAATCGCGAAAGCTGTTCGTGGGAAATAGGCTGACGGACAATGTTACAGTCGATGGATCGATCGACCGTGATTTATGTGACTTTATATGGAGAAACGACGGTCGAACGAGACATCGACCCTGAGAAGTGTTTTTCACAACATAGGCTCACGGACTATGTGGCAGACGATGCGACGGTTGACCGTGAAACCTGAAGGTCAATGTGGTGGTCGATCCGAGCTATGTTTGAACGCGATGAACGATGTGGCGGATGATGCGACGGTCGATCACCAGTCAAAAATAGAGCCATTAAAGAGCCGTTGGAGAAGGAAAAAATAGCCGTTAAAAGGCTTTGGAGGGCTTTGGAACTCAGCTATAAAAGGAGAGATGCAGCAAATTTGCAAAAAACTTAAGGGGAGCTAAGGGATCATTGGGAAATATTTGTAGCAAGTTTATTCTCCTTATTTGTGAGTTTATCTTTGTAAAACTACTTCAAGTTGTGAAGTAGACTTTGAGAGAGAGATTCAAAAGTAGTTGAGAGAGATTGTAAGGTTGTTAAGCACCCGTAAGCTTGACGGATAGGTTGCCAAGCACCCGTAAGTTTGGTGAAAATCTTGTAAATGTCTTACAAGTAGAGGAACCTCAAGGACGACCCTTGAGTGAAGTGGACATAGGAAAGGTTGGCCAAACCACTATAAAAATCTAGTCCAATCTCTCTTAACTCTCATCTTATCATTCATCTACTTGCTTTAATTATTACTCTCTTCATTTACAAGCATACGGTTTTATTAGACCCTTCCTACCTAGGTTTTCCTCGTATCGATTTCTCATTAAAGGTCCAAATCAGCCCCTCTTGGACTTTCACTTTTGAGATCTGTGGGACACAGGGGCGGACCCAAGTGTAGGCTGCACCGGGCTGTAGCCCAGGCAGCCTACAAAAAAGCCTTTTAAGGGCTACTTAGGGATGTCTGGCTTAGCCCGGTTAGAAAACAAATAGAGCATTACCATCCCAAAGAACAAGCCTGACCAGCCCAAAGAACAAACCCACAAAGGGTTGCAGTCTTGCAGAATGTGAGCATTGACCAACCCACCGGCCCCACCCAAACCTTAAAATCAGGAAACGCTAGAGCTTTGAGCAACCCCACCGGCCCCACCCGAACCCTAAAATTAGGAAACGCAGGGAGAGAGAGAAATCATTTTTCTTCTCTCTATCTTCTCCTTTTCTTCATCTAAATCTCAAATTGTTCCCCTTTTCTCCATCTAAATCTCAAATTGTTCTCCTTTTCTCCATCTAAATCCCAAATTATTTCTTCCTTGAAAATTTTGGAGATCAATTACACACAATTTCATCTCTTCAATCAATTCCATGTAAGGGATAGAGGGAGATTCAAACTCTTCTTCATCTTCATCGAAAAGAGGTAATTTCTTCCTATTTCTCTATTAGATTCTTTAGTGATTTTTAATTATTCTTGAAAAATGGTGGCTTGATTCTTGTGTTTTAATGGTGAAATTGATTCCATATGAGAAAAACCTAGTTTTGTGGGGTTGTGTTATTGCATAGATTAGGAATTAGGGAAAAGAAAAGATTGATGGTATGATGGATTTATATATATATAATTCACCTAAAGCATGCTTAGAAGTCAATAATTAATTAGTTTATGGGAATATGGTAGTTGATGATGAAACATGCTTAAGAGACAAGAGTTAAAAATTAATTAATTGGCTTAGGAGATGGAGACCGGAGAGTTAGGGGCCCATCCTCACATATATAATATGTAGATTGCTAATCTATGAAGTCTCATGAGCTTTATTATGTAGATTGGTTCAATTTAAACCAAAATCTTACTTCCTAGTTTATAAAGCTAGATATGCTTTAAATTTCTCTTCACAAACTCATGCAAATATTCCTAGCAATCTACATAATAATCTATGAAGCCCTCATGAGTTATGTCTTAAAGAATATAGAGTGATGAAATAGAAGTTATGTGTTACAGAATGCAATACTAGCTTGTTTTATTAGTTGCTTTATATTATACGTAAGATTTACATTTTATTGTGATTTTTTGAGTTACTAGATAGTTGAACGTGCATATAAATTATACAGGATTTTGGGTTCTTCATTGTGATGGAAAATCAAGAAAGAAAGAGAAGAAACACACTGTTGTCCTTTTTTAAACCAAGAGATGATACATCAACAAGTGATACACCTTCATCATCAGTTGTGGGCAATTCAAATGCCGGTGAGTCTCCTCCTCCTAAATCTCCAAGAGTTGAAATTGCTAGTGAGTCTCTTGAACGTGATCCTGGTTTGCGTATCCCTATATGGAAGCATCATCATAATGTTCGTGATGAAATCAGACGTGCTTATATTAAATTGGGGCCATATCAACCCAAATTAGACGAGTACCCACGATCTGAATTTGGACGACAATATCGCCGATTTCAACACTCTTGGTTCAACCAATTTCCTTGGTTAGAGTACTCTCCTTCTAAAGATGCGGCATTTTGTTTTCCATGCTTTCTTTTTGAAAAAAATACAACTGCACAACCCACATTTACTGTTGAAGGGTTTAGAAGTTGGAAAAGAGTTAAAGATGGGGAAAAATGTGCGCTTTTGACACATATGGGAGGCCATGCTTCTCCACACAGTAATGCCGTAAAGGCGGCTGATGACTTAATGAATGTCACACGACATATTGACAAAGTCATTAATGCTCAAACTTCAGAAGAGATAAAGAAGAATAGATTGCGCCTAACGGCAACAATTGAGAGTGTACGATGGTTAAGCTTACAAGCTTGTGGATTACGAGGCCACGATGAATCACCAAATTCCCGTAATAGGGGTAATCTCATTGAGATGATAAAACTTATGGGAAGATTGAATGTTAACATTGCAGATGTTGTCTTGGAGAATGCTCCAAAAAATGCAATGTATACCTCACCAAAGATTCAGAGAGATATTTTACATATTCTCGCTACCAAAGTGCGGAATAAAATTCGTACTGAGGTGGGAGATGCTAAGTTTTGCATTCTAGTTGATGAAGCAAAAGATGCATCCAATAAAGAGCAAATGGCTATTGTGCTTAGATTTGTTGATACTCATGGAAACATATGTGAACGTTTCTTTGAAATTATGCATGTTATTGATACATCATCATCAACACTTAAGAAAGAAATATCTGATGTTCTCACTCGCCATAATTTGCACATACACAATATGCGAGGTCAGGGGTATGATGGCGCAAGCAATATGCGTGGTGCATGGAATGGTTTGCAAGCTTTGTTTCTTAGAGATTGCCCATATGCCTATTATGTGCATTGCTTTGCTCACCGGTTGCAACTAGCGTTAGTTGGAGCCGCTGAGAAGGAGCACTCAATTTGGCTTTTCTTTTCAAAGCTCACTACTATTGTGAATCTTGTTATTGCTTCTTCAAAACGTCATACAGAGTTACAGAAAGCTCAAGGCATTGAGATTGCTCATTCGGTGGCTAGTGGGGAACGTGAGACTGGTAGAGGGCTTAATCAGATTGGCTCATTGCAACGAGCTGGAACCACCCGGTGGGGCTCTCACTTTGATTCTATTGGCAGCTTAGTCGATACGTATGGTGCAATAATTACTGTTCTTCAAAGTATTATGGATGTTGGCTCCTCTAACTCTATACGTGGAGAAGCTGCGGGTTCTTTGATGGTGATGAGGTCTTTCGATTTCTTATTTATCTTGCACTTAATGAATATGATTATGGGGATTACAGATTTGCTTTGTCGGGCCTTGCAACACAAATCAATTGACATTTTAAATGCTATGGATCTAGTCTCGACTACAAAAGCATTGCTTCAAACTTTGAGAGATGATGGTTTCAATATTCTCCTTACGCATGTTATATTTGTTTGTGGACAACATGACATTAATGTGCCTGACATGAGTGCTCGTTATAAACAAGCTAGTCGTTCTTCTCAACAAAATGATCACATCTCAGTCCAACATCATTATCATTATGACATATTTAATGCTGCAATTGATTTTCAATTGGAAGAACTGAATACTAGATTCAACGACAATGCAGTGGAACTTCTCACGCTAAGCTCTGCTTTGGAACCCAAGGACAACTTCAAATTGTTTAACATTGATCACATTTGCAGTTTAACCGAGAAATTTTATCCTGCTGATTTTACTGCACAAGACATGCATTATTTGAGATGCCAGCTTGAACATTATAAGCTCGATGTGCTTTGTCATGCAAAGTTTCAGAATTTATCCACCGTTTCCGAATTATGTCGACAACTTGTGGAGACAAACAAGGCACAACACTACAATATGATTGATAGGTTAATTCGTCTTTTGTTAACTCTACCTGTTTCCACAGCCACTACAGAGCGAGCATTTTCGGCTATGAAGCTAGTTAAGACTGTTATTCGCAATAAGATGGATGATGATTTTTTGAAAGATTCTATGGTTATCTATATCGAAAGAGAGCTTGCTCAAGATATTAACACTGATGAGATAATTGACGAATTCTATGATCAAAAGAACCGTCGAGCACAACTTCGCTAGTGTAAGCTTATGCTGCAATATGATCATGATCTCGTATTTCAAAATGTACATCTGCTTTGGATTTTTCATGGCCTATTTAGCTATTGTAATGCTACATTGCTTGTTCCTAGCATTATGACAAGTTCTTAGTATTTATGTCATCAAATTGGTTGAGTTGTTAATTTTGCTCATCTTTAGACTATTTGTCATACATGCATTTGCTATATCATTTGTACACAATTTATTGCATCAAAATGATGATATTTCTTTGTCAATGTTAGACTATTTGAAACCTTAATGGAATTTGTGTTTTGTCAAAACAATAGTTTTTATTGGTATTAAATTTTATGGAATCAAGTAAGGCAGCCCGGACGGACTTCAAATCCTGGGTCCGCCCCCGGTGGGACAGCCGCTTGGATGCGCCATCACATCTTCTCAAGCTCATTGTTCTCGAGGTCTTTTGAGATCCGCGAGATAGGGGATTGGATGCACTATCACAACTCCACTAGTTTCCGCCGGCAAGCGGCGGCAAGTGGCAAAAGTAATTGGAGATTTCACACATGTTGTCGCTAGAAACTGCATAGCATTTTGATGCCCAGCAGAGGCTTGCGATGACAATGCTGCAGCGCCTTGAACGGCTGCAAAACCCTAGAGACCGACGGTGGCGAGTTTTTCACAACAGTGACGCCAAGGACGGTGACAGTGCTCGCTCTTCTCGCACCGAGAATGGCAACAGTCTCTAAGATTGGTTGTTACTGGCTTGCAATGGCTTCGATGCGGCTGGGACGGTGACAACGAAGTGAAGGTAACCTTTCTTGCCGACGAGCTTTAGCGACGTGGCATTTTGGCTGCTCATAAGTTGCTCATAGTGGCTTCCACAGCGACGACGGCGCGCTCTAGCAGCAGCGACACACTCTATCGGAGGCGACACGTGGTCCAAAAGGATGGAAGTAGCGGCCAATCATGGTTTTAGCAGCAGCGGATCCAACCCGACCCAATTAATCTATGTTATTTCTCACCCGTTTATGGGTTGCAGTTTGCATAAATCTTGATTCTTATATTTACGTTGCATGTTTCTATTTTAAAAGCATTGTTTATATGTGGGGGTTTGACTGTTTTTGCAAAATAGTCCCTCACTTTATGATAATTGCTTATACTGCTGCATGAATGTACATTGAGATCACTACTGTTATTGCATAATTCAGTTTACAATTTTCAGAAATTTCATCTAGATTCCTGCATAATGGCATGTTTTTGCATTCTTCATGATACTGTGATATGTATTAGATCTGAAATTTCTCTAAAAATTTCAGAATGTTAATCATTATTGAGATTAACACTTGGCTATTAGAAGAATAAAATGCTCATAGAAAATGTTGACAGTTTTTTTCCTTTGGAAAATGCCTATGATTAAATTTTGAATGTCAACATAGTGGGAGAATTTTTGAATTCTCGTTTATTTTGCACTATTGTTTTTAAACATTAATTGTCTAAATGTGAAGATAGGGGGTTGATTGAATGCTTCCATTGATTTTGTCCCTATATTAAATTTTAAACTATTGGATGTCTAACTTCGAATATTGAGGCAAAATTAAGATATTGTACTTGCCTCTAAGCGTGCATATTTTTTTGGGAATAGTGGCTGCTACCAAAAGCATTGTTGTTGACCTCAATTCAAGAGAAAAGTTGACTGACAAAAATTACAATGTCTAGCATCGTAAAGTTCAATATCTCCTTGAGGAATAGGAATTGCTGGAAATGATAGGCGCAACCGATGGTTGAGCCTGAACATGGCACCACTGAGCAACACAGGCGCGACTTGGAGGCATACCAGGCTTACAAGTGCAAGGATCGTATTGCTCGCATTTTGATGCTCAGTAGCATGAGAAACGGTTTGATATTGCGTTTTGAGAAGCATTGCTCTGCTTTAGCACTTTGGGGTGATGTGAAGCTTCAGTATATATGGAGGTACGTCTACCACAAAACTACACCAACTGACCCTCAACTTTGACAGATATACGAAGCTGCCTAGTCAGAAGATGAGGCAGCATCTTACTGCCATGGCTAATATGATTAGCGAACTGAGGATAGCTGGACATGAAATGATTGATCAACAGCAAGTCCAGGCTGTGATTCGTTCTTTACCATCCTTGTGGGAGAACATGACGGTGAACATCATAAATTTTGATGATATTGCTAAGCATGTAGAGCTAGAAGAGGACCGTCTTCAAGTTGAGTTGTATAGAACCGAGGCCAATATGATCAATAATAAGCGCAGAGCTTCGAGCTCTAGCAACAAGAAAGGAAAGGGTAAGGAGACGAAGAAGGCAAAGGAGAATCACTCAGCTCCCAAAGGTGATGACAGCAAGCGTGGAAAGCGCGGGGGCAAGAAGAACAAGGATAAGATGGCTTGTTATAACTGCAATGAGTTGGGTCACTTCGCTCATGAATGCAGAGAGCCGAAGGTATTATCTGACCAACCTTATCTCTCTCGTTTGTATGTGAGTAGTAGCCTAATGCTAGCTGAAACTGTTCATTTGTGGACTATAGACTCAGCAGCAACGGACTGCATAGCAAGAGATAGAAGAGCCTTTGTAGATTTTCGAAAGATTCCAAAGGGG
The DNA here is from genome assembly GCA_963920575.1 of Narthecium ossifragum. Lineage (NCBI taxonomy): Eukaryota > Viridiplantae > Streptophyta > Magnoliopsida > Dioscoreales > Nartheciaceae > Narthecium > Narthecium ossifragum. Next base: position 15,028,208 of record OY986968.1, read on the forward strand.
AGTTGAAGCATATTCATAGGAAATGATGCTTCAACAAAGGTGCTTGGAGTTGGTACTTGCAAGCTGGTGTTGCAAGGAGGATGCACTCTACTCTTACATGACATGTTATACGCTTCTGGAGTCCGAAGAAATCTATTGTTTGTTTTAGTTCTTAGTCTAGGCTTTCCCTTTGAATTTGAACATGGTTGTCTTAAGTTTTTTCTAAACAAAGTTTATTATGGCTCTAGTTATTTGCTTGATGGATTTATGGTGTTGTAAACCGTTAATAATGCAAGTGAAATAAATGCTATATTTTCTATTGCCTCTTCTAGTGTGAATGTCCAGAATGATAGTATGATTTTGCATGCTTGATTAGGACATATAGGGAAAGACAGAGTCAATCGGTTAGCTCGGGAAGGCCTATTAGGCTCGCTCACTAAGGTTGACTTGCCCACATGTGTGCATTGCTTAGCTGAAAAAGCAACTTGATTGCCATTTGGAAAAGCAAAGAGAGCCATAACTCCATTGCAACTTATCCATTCTGACATATGTGGCCCAATGAATGTGAGGATAAAGCATGGAGCCTCATATTTCATCACTTTCATAGATGACTACATCATAGATCGGAAGCATTTGATTGCTTTAGCTGATTTCTAAGGATGGTTAAGAATCAATTAGACAAGAGTGTAAAAGCTCTAAGGACTAATCATGATCGTGAGTATCTATCTGAACAGTTTAAACAACTATGTGATGAAAAGGGTATAGCTAGACAACTGACTATTCCCTATACTCTGCAACAAAATGGTGCTGCAGAAAGAAGGAATAGAACCCTATTGGATATGGTTAGATCGATGATGGCACAAGCAAATTTACCGATCTCCTATTGGGGAGACACTTTGTTGACTGCAGCCTATATCTTGAGCCGTGTCCCAAGTAAGTCTACAACATCGACTCCTTATGAGTTATGGACCGGTGAAAAGCCCAATTTGGGACATTTGCGGCCATGGGGTTCATCTACCTATATACATATCCCTTCTCCTATGTTTGGGAAATTGGGATCCCGAGGGAAGAAGTGTGAGGGTCCGTCCCTCTGACCTAGCTCAACCGCGTGGGTCGAGAGCCGGTTTCCTGTTGGTTTGGTTCCGCGTCGGGCACGATCGGGCGAGCGTGTGGCGGTTTGGACCCCGGGGGCATTTTGGTAAATATGCCCTCTGGTGGTCGGTTTCACACCCGCGTTCCACACACTGCCTTGGATTGATGTATGTGTTTGATTAGAACCCCTAAGGTGCATCCGATCGGAGGATCGAAGCTCGATCGGGAAAGATCGATCGGAGGATCGGAGCCATGTCCCTTTCTTCTATTTCCTTCTCTCCTTCTCCTGTCGTTTTCTTCCCTTCTCTCTCCTTCGGCTGAGATAGGGTTTGGAGACTTGGGCTTCGAAGCGCGGATCTTGATGGCTTGACCAGCGAGACGCGTGGAGGAGCTACCCTATTTGCTCAAGTAGGTGTTTCTACCTCGATCTTAGGATCGGGTTCTCCTATGATAGGTTTTATGTACTTTCGCTGTAGGAATACTTGTGAGAATGCTTTGTAGCTCTTTGTACATGTGATGTTATTCATTTCCGGTATTCCTACGTTGCGAATTCTGTATTCTAACGGTTGATTTCCGTATTATCGCCGTTTTGTTGGTTTTCGTCCATTTCGACATAGATAGGAGATTTAACCGTCAAAAACTGGATTTCTTCATTCCATTAGCTTCCCCATGGTTAAATACACTTGCTTGCAAAATCTCATTGTTTTCCAACTTGATTTGATCCTTGAAATCCAAGAAATTGGATTTTCGGCACTGTTCTAGGGAACTGTGCCTGAGGCTCGACGATCGATCGGTGCATCGACCGTCAAGCGTTGATACGCTTCTTCGGGGCTCGACGATCGATCGGTGCATCGACCGTCAAGTATCGTTTTACTCTTTTTGGGCCTGAAGGTCGACCGTCGCATCGACTGTCGGGCTCTGTCAGGATTTTAGCTTCCGAGGGTCAATGCATGGATCGACCGCGGGATCTTCTCTTTTTGCCTTCTACCTAACGGTCGACCGTCGGATCGACCGTCGCATCGACCGTCAGGCGCTGTTTGGTTTTAGGCTTCCCAGGGTCGATGAGTGGATCGACCGTCGCCCCTTTGGTTTTCTTCGTATTAGTCTCACGGTCGACCGTCGCATCGACCGTGACATCGACCGCGGCCTCACGGTCGACCGTCGCATCGACTGTGGGCCCTTGAACTGTGTTTTCTGGTTTTTCTTGAATGGCTTTCACTTGGGTTTGATAGTTAACCATGTTGGGACGTTGGTATGTGGTTTTCATGAAGTTTTCAAGGCATTTCCATTAAGATTAAGGATTGAATCGCATGTTGTCTTCCTTTGAATAAATTGATGTTGGGTCTTGCTTTTAAATACAAGTTTGGTTATAGTTAATCGCTTAATGGTGTGCTTAGTCATTAGCTAGCTATGAGTGCTAGCTAATGAGGAATTGTGGAACCTTAGCCTCTTGCCGGCGAGTGCCGAGGGCTATTGTATATCTGTTGGATTTGTAACTGCTGATGTGACATGTAGAGACATTTAGGATAGATGTTTGCCTAGGCCCATGCATTGTGTGCATTAGAGGCATTTGAGGTTAGGCGGGCGATGGTTTGGGTCGCCGATCCGAGGCTCTCGGGTAGCTCGGATCTAGCCTTAGGGCCGTGGCTGGGTAGTCAGGAGTAGGGTGTGATCTTGTATCATTTGAATCTCTGGTTATTTGAGGATTGGCGATAGTTGACTTCGATCAATGTTTGAGGTTTAGAGGTCGTGTTGTCTTCCAAGGCCAAGTGCTAAGGATGGGAGTCGATGTCCCTGACATGGTCTCCAGGCAGTGGTTTCCTGCTGGGTAATGGTGATCCTACTGGTTCTGGTCCCTTTTCCTCCCAGCGTGTTGGTTAATATTCTCAGTGTGGTCGGTTGAGAAGAGTAGAATCCCTTGGGAAGTCGACAGGGGTTGTGGGACCCCGTGGCATCCGTTAGACTTGAGCTGGGGGACAACACTGTTGTTGTTTTCCTCCCTTCAGTGTGCCGTAGAGTAGAACCCTTCTGAGCTTATCGCTCACTCCTATCCGGGCTGCGTTTGCAGGTGCAGGCGGCAGTTCTTCTTCAGTGGAGCCGGCATGATCGGCCTTTGGCGGTGCGAGTACATCCAGAGGCGCTTGAGGTTGTTGGAGGATTACCTGTTGTACCTTTTTGATATATGTATATGTTGTAAACTTTTGAGGATTTTGGGATCATGTATTATATCCTTGCCTTGGAAGTATTAAAATGAAATTTGTAACTGTACAACTTGATGTTATATCAATTGAATATCTGTTCGCCTCTGGAATACAATTGTTTAAATTATCCGTCTTTTCCGCTTTGTATCGCGCCGATTGAAGACGAATAGTGATAGGAACCCTCACGCCCCGTCCTGGATGGGTTTTCTGAGTCGATGTGTGACAAGAAGTGTATCTTTATTAGATATTGTGAGTCTTCCAAAGGATTTGTATTCATTGGAGAGAACAATGAGGACAGAATAACAGAAATTGAGTCACGGGATGTCATTTTTTTTGGTTAAAGAGTTTCCTAGCCAAGGAGAGGTTGAAAATGATTTTCAATTTTATGATATACAAAATTCAGATGAAGGCGCAACCAGTCCCCTTCAATCTCATAGCAACACAATGATTGATTCTATCCCAGTGGAGGATAATCAATTCAAATCTCAACCTCGTTTGAGTATCCGAGAGCAAATCCCCCGTCGTCGATATGAGATTGAAGGGGAGGCATTCATGATATATCCACTGGACGATGAAGAGCCTACAACAGTGCAAGAGGCTCTTTTAGGACTTAAGGCTAAAGAATGGATGAAGGCCATGGAAGAGGAGATGAAGTCGTTACAAGTAAATCAAGTCTGGGACTTGGTTGAACTTCCAACAAACCGCAGAGCGATTGGGAACAAATGGGTTGTTAAAATCAAATGCTAAGCGGATGGGACTATAGAACAATATAAGGCATGATAAGTAGCCAAGGGCTCCACACCGAAAGAGGGAATTCACTATGAAGAAACGTTTTCACCAGTGGTGAGCTTTGCTTTAATTCGCCTCATTTTAGCCATCGCTGCACATTTGGATTTAAACTTATATCAAATGGATATTAAAACCGCATTTCTCAATGGAGAACTGTAAGAGGAGATCTATATGAATCAGCTAGCTGGTTTCATAGTAGAAGGCCAAGTGCAAAGAGTTTGCAAGCTCAAGCGGACTATCTATGGTTTGAAACAAGCATCCAGGCAGTGGAATCTCAAGTTTCATCGACCAATCTTAAAATATGGGTTTACGATGATGGATGAGGATCAATGTGTGTATATTAAAACATTCCAGGGTGATTTAGTCATATTATCCTTATATGTGGATGATATTTTGTTGGCTAGAAACAACAAAGGCTTGATTGAAGCTACCAAAGGGTGGTTGTCACCAAACTTTGAGATGAAAGATATGGGTGAAGCGAGTTATATGCTCGAGGGTGAAAATCCTCAGAGATCACTCAAAAGGATTTCTGTGTCTATCTCAAGAGTCTTACAACAAGAGGGTATTAGAGCGATTCAATATCCAAAACTGTAAACCCATAGACACTCCTGTTGAGAGGAATGTCAGCCTTAAAAGTGATATGGGTTCGATACTCCACAAGAGAAAGAGAAAATGTCTAGACTTCCTTATTCTAGTGCTATTGGGAGTCTGATGTATGTTATTCTGAGTACTAGACCCGACATATGCTACGTCGTAGGGCTAGTAAGCCATTTTCAGTCGAATCCGGGGCTTGAGCATTGGAAAGCAGTCAAAAGGATACTTAGGTACCTGAGAGGAACAAAGGATTACACCCTATCTATCAAGGAAATGATTTACGGCTGGTCGGCTTCACTAATGCTAATTGGGGAGGTGACCTGGATGAGCGCAAATTGACATCAGGATATACTTTTCTTCTCAACTGGGGAGCAATCTTATGGAGAACCAAGAAGCACTCTTGCATCGCCTTATCAAAGATGGAGGCTGAGTGTACATAACATGTTCCTCAGCGATTCAGGAAGCTGTATATTTGAGGCTATTTTTTGCAGTACTTGACAGTTGTCAAATATGCCTCAGAGCCTGTCACACTGTTTTATGAGAATATAGTTGCATTAACTTATGCTAAGGATCCCAAGTACCATGGAAAGACCAAGCATATACAGTTGAACTATCATTATCTTCGAGATATGCTTGCACAAAGAGAGGTGGTTTTGAATAACATTTCTACGGGTGATATGGTTGTTGATCCCCTTTCTTAATGAGCAAGTAATAGGATTCATCTACTATTACTCAAACTGTACTCAAACTCCTTCAATTAATAAGGTTATAACCCACTAAGACTCTAACAACTTTCCTAACAAAATAACTCGCTCATAATAATTAGAACTTAAATAAATAGGAAAGTCACTAGGATAACTAATTAGGAAACTACCTAAGATAGCAAACCAACTAGGAATAGGAATCCCTAGTGGCCGGCTTGGACTCAACCCGCCCCAAGGGATTGGGTCTCACCCGGCCTTGGCTGTGGGCCCGCCCGTGCTTGGGCATGGGCCCGGTCTTGGCTGGCTCAGCTGGAACATGGCTCGTATCATCCCCTCCCCCTTCGGAACGAGTGTTGGCCTCTAGGCTAAGTGGTGGTACTCGGGAGAGGGCATCTGCAACTGTGTTCTCTGAGCCCTTTTTGTACTAATGTCAAAATCATATCTTAGCAGTTTGACAAGCCACCTTTGTTGTCCCTCTATCAACACGATCTGCTCTCAAAAGTGCATGAGACTCCGATGATCAATCCAGACAATAAACTTGGAACCAAGTAGGTAGGGACTCCACTTCTGGACAACTAGCACCAATGCCGCATCTCCTTCTCGTAGGTCGATCTTCCATGCTCTCTAGGAGGTAGTGCTTGGCTAAAGTTGGCAATTGGTTTCCTCTCTTGCTTAAGGATTGCACCAATACCGATAGTTGATGTGATACGAGTCGATCCGACTCGACCAACTGGACCCGAACCCAGAAGAGGAACCAAACTGGTTCAGTCTCTTTCTTAGTTTAACTTGGACTTCCCTAGTTCAAACTAGAGTATTTAATTAGGATTTATTATTATTCTTTTATTGAGTCCTAGTTAATATTTGATTGTTAGGAATTAATTAAGAGTCCATTTGAATTAGGAAGTTGAGTTGAGTTTGAAAGCCTTATTACTTGCTAATTAAGCAAGGGAGTTTTCTAGTTGGATTAGGACTCTGTCAAGGCCTCTATAAAAGGACTCAGTAGTTTGTATGATGAAGGATGAATGATGAAGAGAATTATTAAGAATAGTTGATAGAATATTATAGGAGTAGAATATCATAGAAGTAGAGGTAATGTAGAATCCACTTGAAATCCACCATAGATCCACCTTCTTCCCCGTCGTTCATCTTCTCTGCAGCCAGCACCGCCTCCACCGGTATTTCTCTCCCCCCGCCACTTTCTCTCTCCTCCACGTCATCGCCACGTCAGCGCCACTATTCATCGTCTTCTTCCTCGTCTCTCCCGTGCACAAACCCTAGCCTCACCGCCGTCCAGCCTCTTCGGCCGTTGCAACCTAGATCCGATCCAGCTAGCCAGATCAGCCAATTGGACTTAAATCAAGTCCGATGATGCCAATTCTGATCGATTGGAGCAGTAGAGACCCGATACGAGAGGATTACGAGTAGATCGCTCGTATCAACTTGGTACCAGAGCTCCGTTCCACCGACTGTGCGGCCCAGAACATTCTAGAAACTTCGCCATCATGTACGGAGTACCCCAGGAGAGTTGGGAGGAGCAATTCAAGATTCTGTAGGCCCAGTTGAACCTCTGTTCAACTTTGATGGAACGCCAAAGCAGAAACATGGAGCGTACCAGTAGTGACTTGGAGCAGATCTCCAATAGGTGGTCAACGATAACTCAGACTCCGAGCCAGACCCCTATTCCAGCTGCAACCCAGATTGCGGAACCTGACCCCGTGCCAACTCGGATTAGGACTCCGACTGCAACTCCGATAGCAACTCCAATTGTAACTCTTAGTTCAACTCCAAACCCGGGTGAAACCCTTCCCCTATCTTCCCCTGATTTTTCCAGAATTTTCCTTGGTTTTCTCTCTCTTCCCGGTTTGGCTCGAGCCGCGGCTCATCCCTCACCTTCCGCCTGGCTCACTCTGGAGCCGACTACCCTTCGTCCCGGCTCATCATCCGCGCCGACGGCTCGCCCCCGAGCCGCCACCCCAACGCCGCCCTCTGACGCCGTCCTCTCGACCTACTCACCGAGGAAGCATCGACGTCCTTCCCGGAAGCCACCGTGACCGACCATGACCATGGAGGAAGCTTGGATCGCCAGGTTTCAACTCCGACGAACTCCCCTGTTTCGGCCACCTCCACTCCACCATATTCCGAGGTTGATCCCAAGATCAGACCTCACGAGAAAGGTCCCAAGACCTTCCCGTACCTATTCCCGACGAGCTAAAGCACCATCGCGGCTTAGATCACCGACGATCTCCGGCGATGACATCCACCGCGCCGCCACCTTCAGATCCGGCGTGTACGAGGCTCAATCTGACTATCAGATCGTACGGATGGAACCCCCACGTCCCTGTGAAGCCTCCTGTGTCATTTCCACTCTCCGACAAGCTCGTTTCGCCGTTGATCCAGCTTCGGCAGCTTCTCAGCCGTTTGATCAAGACTGCAACTTGATCCAGCCGTTTGATCAGCGTGATCTTCAATCCAGTGCTTCCTATCCTCGATCAGAACCTGATCAAAGAGCCCCAAGCAATCATGACCATCCAGATCATGTCCGAGTGATCACGATGCATCCTCAGCCGTTGATCATGCATCCGAAGGTTGATATGAGTCATCAAAGGAGCTATCCTCCTTATTCAGATGCCATCTTCAATCTGATCATATCTGACTATGATGGTAACACCGGTTTGGCTCAACTGACTCAAGTCCAGATTGACACCGGTAGGGCCAACCATGTCAGACAGGTTTGGATCAGAGTACGACTCAGCACAGCTGAAGATTCAACTTGGTTCAACCAACTTCAAGCCCAGACTAGTACAGCAGAAGCGTGGTCCAGCCATCCTCATATCAGATTGGACCAAAGCCAGCTTGACCCAGATTCAAGCCAAGTCCCTGCACAGTTGATCAGACCATGGAGATCAGATCCCATCTTATGGTCATGGGCAACACTACTGATGGGACATGATGAGGATGATCCAGGAGAGCCATTGAAGATCTTACTATTGGAGCTACCTGAGCCGTCAGATCGACCTCCAGATGCTCCTTCAGCACTGCCCCTGCTACCCCTGGACCCATCCTACCTGACTTGACTCTGGCCTTGAGGACAAGGCCAATTTCAAAGGAAGGGGGGATGATACGTGTGAGGACCTGCCCCTCAACCCATGTGGTTCGTTGTAGACTGTAAGGGCAATTTGGTAAATTACGTCTTGTTGGTTTGTTTCACACCCGTGTGCACACACTGACCTTGTTTGGTGTTAGTGTTTGATTAGAATGGTTAGGTGGATCCGGGATCGAAAGATCCGAGCTTGGGCTTGTGTTTAGCCCAAGTTTGTCTTTCTGGGCAAGAAGATCGATCTTCCTTGTTAAGGGAATCGATCTTCTTTGGGAAGAGATCGATCCCTCTCTCTTCCCAAAGAAGATCGATCCCTCTGTGCCAGAAAGTCCTGGCGGTGACTCTTGCGAGGACGGCCGCCGTTGGCTGTCGCTCTCCCTTGTCAGAGGGAGAGAGGACTTTCCCTCCTCTCCTCCCCCCCTTTCCCCTCCTTCCCCGGCTTTCCCCTTCCCTTTTCCTTCATCTTCTTCCCCTTCTTCTTCTCTTCTTCTTCCTTCTTCTTTCTTCTTCTTCCGCGGTTCTGTTTTTCCCCTGTTTCCGGCGAGCTTCTTCTTGTCCGTTGTTCCTCTTTCGGCTACCATTTTGGGCGTTCCAAGGCTCGTTGGAACCGCGGCGGCGTGAGGAAGATCTCTGGTGTGGTTTGGAACCTTGTTGGTGACTGGTTTCCGGGGAATCAACCAAGGATTGTGTTTCCGGTAGCTTTTCTACCTATGAGAGTTGTTTAATGGGTTTCTCTTAATCTAGCCGATGGATCTTGTAGTTCTTTGTGTTGTTGGCTTCCTCTTGCTTAGTATAATTTCTGGTTTAAGTTTCATAAGCTTTAGTTGAGATTTTAGTAGGATTTAAGCATGTATAATCTCAGATTTTCCGGTTTCTGCTGTTTTTGAAGAACAGCCGGTTTGCAGTGAGTTTTTCGACCAGTACGTGCATGTTCTTGGGATGTGATGAATATAAGAGTTGTAGATATTTGAATCTACTCTCAAACCCAACTGATTTCATAATTGTCTGATTTTTCTATGATTGGTTATGATTTTCGCACTGGTGGGCTGCATTGCAGCAAACAATGGTAAGTTAGTCTTGATTAGCGGTTTTGATTAGTGTTTTTCCGTTAATCCAGCCGTTGGATGTTTCTATACTTTGGATGTGTTGATCCCGGCATATTGATCTACTGTAATCTAAGTTGGATCTCGAGTCCGACGTCATTTAGATGTCGGATCGACGGGGTCAACTAGGTGCTATGTAGAGAATATTTGGTGTTTTATATAATATTATATGTTCAAACATATAATATTATATTTTTACTGTTCATCGAGGTTTTCGGGGTTGCTTCTCGTTGCAGGAGTTCGCGGTTGACGGTCATGGTACCGTCGTAATGTCGGGACCCGCTGCGGATCGGCTGGCAGCGGTTGGTAGTACCGCTGCGGCGATCCAGTTGGACTTGTATGCTGTTTTATCGTACTGTTGCATGTCTATCCTCTTGTTTGCGTATGTTCATAGCATGCATTTCTCTGTTGTCCATTAGTTGCATTGGTTAGGGCGTGGGTGATCTGTGGGTCGCCGTCCCGAGGCTAGAAGCTCGGACTTAGCCCTAGGACCGGGGTTGGGTAGTTTGGACCCAGTTCAAATTGTGGTGTCCAGTCAAACTTGATGATAGGCGTAGATGACTGGTACACCTGTTGCTTGATGATTATAGAGGTCGTGTCGGCCTCGAGTCGGATGCTGAGGTGTAGCCGGTGTCCCACTTTGTTGACCCTTGAGTAGAGAGGTTGACTACTTAGCGGTGCAGTTTCCCGCATGCAGTGTCATTCCCTGCTTGTGGGGCAGCAGTGTTGTTTCCTACTACTGAGTGTGACCTGACATGTGACCAGCTCGGCTGGAAGACCATGATCGTGGGCCTCAGGGACACGCGGTGGGGTTATGGGACCCCTGTATACACCCAGGTCTTACTTGAGGGCGACATTGTTGCGTTTTCCTCTTCCTTCTGTGTGACGTAGTGTAGAACCCTATTGAGCTTAGTGCTCACTCCTACCCGGGCTGCGTTTGCAGGTGCAGGCGTTCGCTCCTCTTTGGTGGCCCCTACCGGGCAGTTGGTCGGCGGTGCGGCGGCGCCAGGCGGAGTCTGAGAGGTGGTGGTCTTTACTGCTTTTAACCTATGTTAGATAATCTCCTACGGGAGTAAGGTTGTATTTGAATCTTCCCCTCTCCGAGGATATGTATATTAAATTCGCTTTTGGGTTTGTAATCTGTGGTTCTAGGTTTAATTATGTAATTGTTGTTTTAAATTGGGGGTGTTTGATGAATTGTTAGGGAGACCAATAGGTTAGAGGGAACCCTCACCAAGATTTCCGCAGTTTGTTAGGTTTCGGTTCACATCACCCTGCTCGATTGGGCTTTCGCTGGTCGGGGCGCGACAGCTTGGTATCAGAGAATAGGTTGTAAATCCCAGGGATAGGATCAGGATTCGGTTGAGATTGATCGTGGAATGGGTTAGTTCTATGTCTAGAATATCCGTGCATGCTCTTTTACGATGTATTGTGCTTTTTCGCTTTAGCGCTGTGTTGCTTATTTTGCGGTTTCGGACGAGTGGACGCTCGTTTGTCCTTGGTGATTGCGCAGATGTCGGGAGCTCGAGGCCGACCTTCGGTTGTTGGTCGGGGTGGGGCACGACCTGGTCGACCCGCCCGACCAGACAGGGTAGCACCTGTCAGGGAGGTTAGAGCTAGACGGGCTGAGCCATCACCAGCGACGGTTTCGGTCGCACGGGAGGAGACCCTTCTCGCCGAGTAGAGGGTTCTCGCTCCGGTCGACGGGCGGGCCACGGCGGCGATCACGATGGATTTCCAGCGGCTGAACCCGCCTAGGTTCAGCGGTGAGACTGGAGATCCGACCAAGACAGACGGCTGGCTCTGAGGAGTCACGCGCGTTCTCGACACTCTCTTCGTCGAGGATGACCGGGTTCGGGTCACCCTCGCGGCATTCTAGCTCGATGGTGACGCTCGTGACTGGTGGCGCACCACCCAGCACACTAGTGACGAAGAGGTGCCACTGTGGAAGGAGTTTAGGGCGATGTTCTTGGACGTGCACTTCCCAGGGAGTGCACGTGACACCTTGACCCACGAGTATCAGTCCCTTTTGCAGGGTACTCGCTCCGTTCAGCAGTATGCCTCCAAGTTCACGCACCTTGTTCGGTTTGCGGGGGCAGTTGCAGCAGATCAAACAGCCAGGGTGCGGCAGTTCGATTGGGGACTTTGGCCAGAGATCCGGTGGCAGACCAGCTCACACTACTTCCAGTCGTACTCAACGATCCTGAACTGCGCCTTAGCAGTAGAGCCTCAGTTGCGGGACGACAGGTGCCGGGCAGTTCCACCGGCACCCTTCACCAGCACGCAGCAGCGACCCCAAGGCAGAGGGGGGTACGGTAGAGGGCATAAGCGGCATCAGCGACCCTTTCAGCAGCAGTCGCCGCATGCACTACAGTACCAGCAGTCACTACCGAGTCCACCAGCCCCGTTTCTACTGACGGCCGGGCCGTCAGGGCAGGCTCCGTCAGGGGGAGGCCAGGGTCAGCAGCCTGGCGCCGCATCGACCACGTGTTTCCAGTGCGGGCAGCCGGCGGCGCAAGGCGGAGTCTGAGAGGTGGTGATCTTTACTGCTTTTAATTTATGTTAGATAATCTCCTATGGGAGTAATGTTGTATTTGAATCTTCCCCTCTCCGACGATATGTATATTAAATTCGCTTTTGGGTTTGTAGTCAGTGGTTCGAGGTTTAATTATTTAATTGTTGTTTTAAATTGGGGGTGTTTGATGAATTGTTAGGGAGACCAATAGGTTAGAGGGAACCCTCGCCAATATTTCCGCGGTTTGTTAGGTTTCGGTTCACGACGCCCGGCCCGGTTAGGCTTTCGCAGGTCGGGGCGCGACAATACGAGTCGATTCGACTCGACCAACTGGACCCGAACCCAGAAGAGGAACCAAACTGGTTCAACCCCTTTCCTAGTTTGACTTGGACTTCCCTAGTTCAAACTAAAGTATTTAATTAGGATTTATTATTATTCTTTATTGAGCAACCAACCCAAGCTCTTGTCCCAAATCGGTGGGCGACGGACACCTAGAGATCTCCAACCTCTAGCAAACGCCCCAACAAGAGCAACCAACCCAAGCTCTTGTCCTAAATCGGTGGCTACTCCCAAAGCCACTCCTGACTCCAGTCCCAAGCCAACACAACTGCACGGGGACGAGTCACAAGGGGGAAACACCCATCACCACAGGGAAACCACGAGCCGCAAAACACTTCGTAAGCTGAAGGCTGAAGCTGAAAGCTGGAGGAAGGAGGCTCTGAAACGGGATGCTGCTGAAGCTGCTCTCTGCCCAGAAGTGCGTGAAACTCCTGTAAGACCGGTCGCTACCTCGTCTCCGGCAAGGTTTTATCTAAAATTTGAATTCCTGCGTCTGCCCCAGGTACCAACCCCAACTGAGGTATCACCCACTGCTCTGCTCCACGCCGTGCGTCACGCCCGACTGCTCTGCGGTAAGCGCCTCGCGCCCCTCGCAACCAGCACCGTCGATGGAAAAAGGCTCTCGGCGGCTAGGACTCGAGCACCCTGCGGGCTCCCTCTCAGTCTGGCGGTCCAGGCTACCTCCCAAAGAACTGGCACGACGCTGCCGCTGACACGGCTGTCGCTGATGCTGAAACCACTGCCTCTACTAACGGCTACCCTGCCGTTCCCCAGAAGCGGAAAAACTTGATGTACCCTAGACTCTACCACAAGTGCATGGGTCGTGACAAATAGAATAGGGCAAAAAGAGTATCGTTTCCACAAGGATGATGATTCAAGTACCAATGTATCCAATTTCTTATATTATCTAAGCAATCCAAACGAGATATAACACTGACAAATCTGAACTGAAAGCAAATAAATATTAAATAGAAGAGTATGAAAGGTTTCTAGGATTTGGATTTCATCGATTGAATCTCTTTAATAAATTTTAATCTGGTTGCTGAAAATAAAACTTTGTTAATTATCATGACTGAATTCCTTTTTTTTTTATGTGAAATCCTCTTTCAAGGTATAACTCAAATACCTAAATTAATTCTATGTCTACTTTCGTGATCACAGGAATTAATTTAGATTCATTGGGCTCTTAGGAATCCTTGAACAAAAATCACCTTGTCATATGTTTATTTCTAACATATACTACCAAGGTTTGATGAAACCACGAACTAATGTTAAACTTCAACTTTCGTTACTTCGTTCAACATCTGAAACATACAAGTCATGGCCAGTAACTTGCAAGAAAAAGAAATGATTTCATCAAATTGCAACTAACAAGAATATTCTAAACAACCCAACTCAATTCAAATCAGAAACTCAATGACTTCATCCAAACCCTAGAATAAGAAAACTAGGTATTCATGGTTGAAAGAAAGAAAACCAATGTTTCATAAATACACATCGTCAATCAGAACTAGGATGAAGAGAATAGAATGAAAACTCTGATCCTCTTCTTCTGGTCGTCCTCCTCTTTCTCTGCTCGTCCTGCTTCTTTCTCTCTGGCCGTCCTCTTCTTTCTCTGCTCCTTTTCTGCTTCTTTCTCCCTGGCCGTCCTCCTCTTTCTCTGCTCCTTTTCTTCCTTCTATTCAAATTCCCTCTCGCTGTCAAAGCCCTGTCTTTCCATATTTGCTGAATAATCTCCCTGATTTCGTGCCCTAACTTCCGGTCAGATTTAAGCTATCTTAACAACCAGATTTGACGCTAAGTCCTTCACCATAGTTTTAGGTCTTGATCTTATCTTTCTAACCGATCCTGTATTGTATTTTGCTGAATTATATAGCTCCAGATATAGGCCAAACACCGAGACAGGTTCTGGGCTACAGCAATTTCTGGGCAGATCCGGATTTCTGTCTTTCTGCTGTGATTTGGACCTCGATACGGTAGAATTGGTTTTCAGGCTCTTCACCAAAGTTTTAGATCACATTCTTAGCTTTCTAACGAGCCAAAGAACACTGAAAACTGAGGTCTGTAGTTCTATTTAGACCCCAAAGACCAAACAGCGTTCTGTTTTGACTAGACCAATCCAGATAAGATATGTTCACCAGGCCTAGCCCGAATTCTGCTTCTTCCCATCAACCAAAGTTCAAATGATTCAATATCTAAATACCTGCAATTATCCAAAAATTCCCAAGAATTAAGTAAATGCAGAAGTCACCTAAAATTCTTGATAAAAGAGCAAGGAATGATATAAAACACTTGAATCTGACAATCAATCTTAAGAAGATGTGTGGAAATAATTCCCGCATCAGAACGACAACCCCGAAACTCACCACGACCACCGACCAACAGTCTGGTGTCAACCCTCAAGTCATCTGTCTCAATATCCGGAGTACAGTCCAGGGCGTCCCCCGCTGTCCCTCCAGCATACCGAGCCAGATGATCCAACCAACCCGCATGCTGTCACGCGGTGCGAGTACCAAGAATAGAGGAAGGTACTCCCAACTACACCCCCTCCAAGGGTAGGTGCAAGAGAACCGTACGCGAACTGTCCTCAACACACAACCAACAGTGTCCCTAGTGGCCCCGACAAGCACCACTACGCATCGCTTTCTGGGAATGCAAGAAAACAACGGCTTCCCAAGCAAGCGATACTCCAGGATGTCCAAACATCCGGGATCCGGGACACCTCCTTCAATCTGTCCTCTACTGTCGAATGATCTCCAACATCGCCTCTGGGCCACTACGGATCCACCTCTCGGGATTCCAAGAGTATAAAGGCGACACACACGTCCTGTTCCCTACTCGCTCATCTCCAGCACGGGGGGAGATACACTGTCAGGCGAGGGAACGGACAGCGCCGGTGTGCGTGCACACCTCCCCTTGAGGCGTCACGACACAGCCGAAAACCAAAACACAACAGCAATCAACCTAATTAATGCACATCACACGCATTCGCAAACAGTCATGCAAGGATGTTCTAGACCTAAAACTATCCCATTCCACACTCAAAATCTAAACCGCAAGCCTAATCCTATCCCTGGGATCTACAGCCTGCTCTGATACCAAACTGTCACACCCCGACCCAGAAAACCCATCCAGATCGAGGAGTGAGCCACCTAAACCTGTTTACATCATCAATGGGCGCACAAGTGTATAACCGCTATGAATTTAAACAATTTAATCCTCAAATTTATACAATGAAATTTCAGCAGAATCCCCTTTATAATTATAGCACAAGGAATCTATACAATGTTACAATTTCAATAGAAGCAATGGTACCAATGTAAATAACCAATTAATACATTTCTCAAATGTCTACATCAATAATATGACAACCTTTCTCAAATACAATTGAATTAAAGATCATACAATCATGTCCTCGAATACATCAATTTGTACATCACTGATTAAAACTGTAAATTAACTGTAGATGAACTCCTCGAAGCTCCAAGTCCTCGATCACCTCGAAATATCGCGCCATCTTCTAGAAGATCACCTGAAAGAAGGAACTGCATCGACCTGCATCGCCGATGCAGCCCAGGTAGAGTGAGCAACAATGCCCAGTAGGGTTCTACTATACGTCGCACAGAAAGGAAGGGAAAACTGCAACTGTGTCGTTCTAAGCCTAAGTCTAAGGAATGCCAAGGGCCCCATAACCCTATCAATGTCTCAAGGGCTCCCGTCATGAACCTCTCTCTTAAACATGTTACCAAGATCACCCTAAGCACCAACAGGGGAACGGTACCATGCGAGATCACCCTTACCCAATAACAAACGAGAGGAACCAAAGACTGCGTGCTCCTGTCCAGGTACCACCCTTCCCAGTCATACCATCTCTCGCGGGGACACACATGTCAGGGAACGCATCGACAACCATCCTTAGCACTTGGCCTTGGAGACCGACACGACCTCTACACCTCAAATATAAATATATAATCCATAGTCGACTATAGCAATAACTTCAAATGATATCCAACATAATCATTGATGACAACCTAATCCTCGACTACCCAAACCCCGGTCCTAGGGCTAGATCCGAGCTACCCGAGAACCCCGGATCGGCGATCAAAACCATCGCCTATAACCTAGCCTTAATGCTTCTAATGCATTACAACATGCATGAGCCTACACAATCAACTAGGCCTAGGTGTCTCTACATGACATCTCATCAAGCATGTCCAAGTTAGCATATAAAATGTAAAAGAGAGCTAAGCTATCTCAGTAATATCACGTTTCAATCCAAATTTCGACATTACGACGACATGTACCGCCGTCAGTCCAAAATTGTACAATGGGCACACCCCCAAACAAATCAATTACAACAATCAACCACAATTATAATATACATCAACTAGGGCACACCTTTGACCCATTAAATTATCTGAACATCCCAAGGGCATGACTCCCTTGGTTCAACCACGAGCCTCACATAGGGCTTAGACACATAAATGTATGCACTACATGTATAGATAGCATTCTACCAAAATTTTACATGGATAGTAAGCATACTTCATAATCAATTGCTAATTAAGCAAGAAGATTAGCAACATAAATAACCGTGTAGAAATCGAGGGATTAATCTCCCAACTTATCAGATCACGCATATATCTACTGTATACAACTAAGAACGTCAATTCAGAACAGTAGTCAAATTAGATAAGTACAATTGATTAATCAAGCTTTAATCATATATAGTCGACAAGATTAGGGTATAACCTAGGTTTCACTATGTCTGTCCGATTAATGTGAAACTTAACATACATGCTCATTAATGGTTCTCAATACACATACCCGAAATCCATTTCAAACGGACGAACGAAAATAGATGAAAACCACATATTTCAGTCTGGGGCCAAAAGCGATGAAATCTCGTTGAATTGACGTCAAACTTGAAATCAAACTTGATCATGAACTCAATTGCATGTTAGGAATATCATGTCCAAGAATTGGGTCTAATTGATGGCTAATTTCCACTTAATTAATGGACTAATTTCCTTAATTCCTGTCTCGCAGCAGTTCAGGAAAACATTCACCAAATAAATCGTATATAAATCCAACAATCATGAAACCAGTGGCAATGGAAGGTAAATTCGAAGATCTACATCTTTCCTCTTGAAAGTATCTTGAGGTTCCTTATGGGATAGCACCAGCTTCGAGAAGAAGCTGGCTGAAAGCTCAGGACAGGGGCCGAAAAAACAAGATCCGGGAAGGATCCAAGCCAACACCGCAAGGTTGCCCCAAGCTTGGAAGGTTGCAGGGCAGGGACTCCAAGGTCCTGCAAACCAGGGACAGGGAAAGACCCCCACTGCTCAGCCTTACTCCCACCTCTACCCAGCTACAGAGCTCTGACACTCTGCAGCCAAAAACAGGGCAGAGGTCTCCGGCCAAGCACCCAGCAAAACCAACCAGTAAAACCCAAACGGAGGAGAAGCAAATCCCAACAAAATCCGAACAAGAAGAAAAACACAGCTCAACTCAGCAAGCATCAAAGGTATACACTAGCTACGAAAGCAAAGCATGACAGTAAGGGGAAGAATGTAGCATAGTACTTCATAGAAATCCATTGCATTGCATCACAATCCATTGGCATATCGTAGCAGAGTATGGTATAGAATAACAGAGAAGAGAACCAAGGAAACAGGGGAGGAAACAGAGGCCGGAAAATCCAAACAGGGAAAACCAAACAGGAAGTACGGCGATAGCAAGGAAACAAAGAGAAATCCGATCAAAACCCATCACAAATCCGTAGATTCAACCCCAGCAGCAAGGAGAGAAGGAAAGCCTATGCACATAGCCGCGAAATCAACAGAGGACACCTAGAAACCAAGCTAGCATGCATCGAATGGATCTTACCCTAAGCTAGTAGAGTCTAAACAACGTTTAGGGAAGAAGCCCTACCTCTAGATCCGCGGTTCTTCCTCTTCCTCTTCTCCGGCCACGATCATCGCCGGTACGCCAGCCTCTCTCCTCCGTCCGTGGTCGGAGTCGCAGTTGACTAGCTCCTCTCCAGCCACGGTCGCCATCACCATCGCCAAGCTCCCCACCAGCCGCCGTCGCCGTCGCCGTTGCCCAACTCCTCTCCAGCCGCCGTCCGGCCGCGAGACTCTCTCTTCTCTCCCCGATTGTGTCGCCGCCTCACTCCCTCTCTCTATCGGGCGGAAGAAATCCCTAACCCGAGAACAGGGCATCTAAAGGGTGTCTTAATATTGAACGGCTCAAGATTAGCTCTGGGCCATCCGATCAACCGAATCTGATCCCAGCGGCTCAGATCTCGATCCTTACGATCGAACTCAGATCCTCCGATCTGGGTACTCTTACTGGTCTAATCAAACACATACATCACCACATGGCCGTGTGTGCACAACGCGTGTGTGAAACCAACTCCGCCAAGGGTAATTTATCAAATTACCCCCGGAGCCGCAACGATCAAAGGAGATCGCGAAGCAAGGCCAACCGAGCCAAACCAATCGAACCAGACCCTCGACCGACGCGGTCGGACCGGGCTGGAGGTACGGGTCCTCACAGATGAAGAGAATTATTAAGAATAGTTGATAGAATATCATAGGAGTAGAATATCATAGGAGTAGAGGTAATGTAGATTCCACCTGAAATCCACCATAGATCCACCTTCTTCCCCGTCGGTCATCTTCTCCGCAACCGACACCGCCTCCACCCGTATTTCTCTCTCCCCGCCACTTTCTCTCTCCTCCACATCAGCGCCACTATTCATCGTCTTCTTCCTCGTCTCTCCCGTGCACAAACCCTAGCCTCACCGCCGTCCAGCCTCTCCGGGCGCCCCGTTGCCATCCAAGACCTCCATCGACCTCCCCTTGGAACCACGACTCCGTCCAGCCCCTCCTCCGCCTCCGTCGTCTCCTCTGGCATCTTCCCCGGCAACACCAACTTCATAGCCGCCGTCCGCCGTCAGTGTCCGACCCCGATCTCACCCCCCAAACCACCCTAAATCCATCGCCGATCACTCCCGACCATCTTCCCGACGTCCCAAGCCCCACCAAGCTCCCCGACGCCGGCCTCCTCGAAACCCGTCGTCCACCTCCAAGATCCGGCCGATCCGCCACCTGTATCCCAAATCCGAGCCGTTGGATCTATTCCCCACCATACTACGACCCTTCCTGCCGGTATTTCGACCGCCGCCGACGCCTCTACGCCGGTGATCCACTCCAGTGACTCCTCAGCCGTCGGATCCCTTGTTCAAACTAGTTAACCCAATCCAAGTCGGTTCAGCCAAGCCACTTAGCCCAATCCGAGCAAGATTCAATTTCTTGAGTCAATCAACCAATCAAACTTGACCCAGTCCAAGTCCAATCCAATCAGGCTCAGCCAGATCTGAACCAGCTCAAGCCAGATGCGATCCAGCTAGCCAGATTCACGTAATTGGACTCAATCAAGTCCGATCAGACTCAATTCTGATCGATTGGAGCAGTAGAGACCCGATACGAGAGGATTACGAGTAGACCGCTCGTATCATGATGCATCGCACTCGACAATGAAGGGTTTGGTGAAGTCTGGCAAGGCGAGGATTGGGCCGGTCATCATTGCTTCCTTGAGTTGCTAGAAAGCTTGTTCGGCTTCTAAATCCAAGTAGAAGTTGTCATTCTTTAGCAGCTGTGTCGAAGGCCTTGCGATCATCCCGTAATGTTCTACGATCTCCCGATAATAGCCGATAAGACCAAGAAAAGCGCACAGCTCCTTGCCTGTAGTATGGGGTGGCCAACTCATCATGGCAGAGATCTTGTCAGCATCCATAGCCACGCCTTCAGGGGAGACAACGTGGCCCAAATAGTGAACCTGGTGCTGCCCAAACTGACACTTGTCCTTCCTTAAGAGAAGCCGGTGCTCCCTTAGGATAGTGAAGATTGTGGTCAGGTGTCCCAGATGCTCATGCAAACTTTGACTGTAGATTAGTATGTCATCAAAGAAGACTAGGACAAGCCTGTGGAGCAAGGACCTGAAAATAGAGTTCATCAACGCCTGAAACGTGGAATGGGCGTTGGTCAGCCCAACTAGAAACTCGTAGTGAGAAATTTTGATGTGTTGTCACAAGCAATCAAAAATAAAACCAATACTCTTTAAAATGAATATAGTAGTGCGAGTATGAGTCGTTCCCAAGATGAGTGTCTAATCTAGTCTTATGCTTCGTTAATTAAGATGGGGAGTTTGAGTACAGTGAAAACAAATAAGAAATAATCTGAATTGAAGAATCAAATTTAATCAAAAGAACAAACCTTGGTAGAAGTCAACATCCATCATAGGAATCTTTATAACTGATCATTGATGCAGGTATATATCAATCCACACCTTGACTATTCACCGTTGGATTTATTTTCGTATCTCTCCTTGTCGTAGTTAACTAGAAATAAGCAATCTAATTAACCCTAACTACTAAACAATCCAAGACAAGCGTTGTAGATTTAATCTAGTAGCAGCATTAAGATTCATAAAGATCGATGAAGCTAAATAACACAAGCACAAACGGTTATATTTAATTTAGTCGAACGTTCTTCCTAGGATCTAACAATCTCAGAAACACAGTAAATCAATAGATCTTAGTTCCTTCGCAAATTAGAAGGATCAAACAATTATTGATTTAATATCCAACCTAGCAGTAGATTACAATGAATAATAAACTAGTAGGCCTCCTAGCAATTAGACAAGACAATCATGAATATAGTCACAAAAGAACATCCAATACTAAAGTATCAATTGAATAATGAAAACTGATTAGATCTCACACTTTTATTGATTCTGAGGTTTCAGTTTCCTTGACTAAGAATCAAGAATTAGCCACGCAAGGCCATCAAGAACAATCCTCAAAAGACAAAACTATTCAAGAGAAAAGCTCTAGAAATATAAAAGAAATAGAAAGTCGTAGCAAAAGTATGTAAGATTCTTGCTTTTTGAGTAACCCTAGGTCCCCTATTTATAGGCTCCAAAAGTCTTCAACTCGGATTAGATCTGCACCCTTGATTTTGTTGAACTGCTATAAAATGATCGATCATTTCATGAAGATGATCGATCATTTCCTCCCAGATCTGGCTGCGCCCCGACGATAATCGATTTTCTTATAGGCAAATGATCGATCTTCTCCATCGTCAATTTTATCAATTTCTCAGCTTCGAAGATGATCGATTTTCTTATAGGAAATGATCGATCATTTGTATCTTCAATTTCCTCCGTCCAACAAAGATCGATCTGCATATAGAAAGTGATCGATCCGGTTAAACACGGCTCCATGTCATCTCTGGGTGCATAAATGATCGATCATTTATAGAAGAGATGATCGATCCCTTCAAGTCTTGCTTTGTGTTAACTCTGTCGTAGCGGAAAGATCGATCATGTATGGAAGATGATCGATCATTTCTTTTATGCATATTTCTTTTGTTATTCAGCCATGCGCTGGGGGTACCAAAAGCACTGTAACTTTCTCTAGGAAGCTCTAAATCATGAACCGTAAAATTCTCCAGAAACTAGACTTCCAGAGATTTCCAATCATTTATGGCACCTCATTTGGGTCTTCCTAAGTAGGTACAGTTTAATCTTTGAATCGGATCCATCTTCTTTGTAGTATTCTTTGCACCTTCTGACTTCGATTTCCTTCAAGTAATCCACCAGAATCTCTTAAAACGCAAAACATGAAAGTTGTAGAACGCTTTATTTCCTTTCCATAACATCTTGAATCATCCAAATCAGAGCTCGGATGGAAACTCGATGCTCCATTTACAAATTGATGTCAAAACTGTCCAAAATCACCCAATGAACTTTGTTTCGCACTCAAGGACTCGAATTGCATCCTAAATCAAAATATAAGAATAATGAGTATATTTAGGTACCAAATAAGCACAGAAGACTAGGCATGGAGGGATTAAAATATGACATTTTGCATCATCATCAAATTCCCCCACACTTAACTTTTGCACATCCTCGGGCAAGACTAAAATGCAACTCACTCAAAATATCAAGGTTGCAATGCCATCAACAAAGAACACCCAAGCTCTTCAAAACTCATAACATATCATGAACAAATATTCCTGAACAACCTAAAATCAATCAGTAAGCATTTTCACTTTAATATGGAGCAAACGAAATAAGTAGACCCTCACAGAAATAAACACTCGAATCTCATGTGTTTGAAGGGTATGTGTTTCACTCAAATTTATTCCAATGAAAATGATCTATCATAGGCTTGCATATCTTCTCATTCTCCACCACTGGGATCACATACATAACACGAATCATAAGGACTTCCAAAGGTTGTAACGGGGTTTAGGGTCAATGTGGGAAATATTTGAAAATGTAGCTCAAAAGCCAACTGAACTAATGGAGCAAAAATGCATCAATAAGACATGCATAATCCATCACTCCATTCAGCAACTACTTCAATTTAGCTTTAAAGTACTTAAACCAAGTAAAACTCTTGCATTGACAAAGAGATTTGTTCAAAGAACTACTTGTTGTTCGCAGCAGGTAACAAACTTTTGCAACAGCTTCAACCTTTCGATAAATCCTGGAAAACAAGACCCTTTTCTTGGAGTTTCAGGAGGAATTATGAACACTTTGTAATATGAAAAATAATTTCCTCCATCACTTCCTTTCTTCTTCTTTGTTTCTGCTCTTCTTCTTTTTTTATCCTTTTCTTTTCTTTTTTTTCTTCCTTTTCTTTTTTTTTCAGAAATAGCAGACTCACGAATTGAGAATGAAAACATACTCCATTTCACCAATCATATCCATACCACACATCCAAACACCCCCACACTTGAAACTTTCTTGGAGTATTAGGAGGAATTATGAACACTTTGTAATATAAAAAATAATCTCCTCCATCACTTCCTTTCTTCTTCTCTGTTTCTGCTTTTCTTCTTCTTCTTTTTTCTTTTTTTTCTTTTTTTTTCTTTTTTTTTTCGAAACAGCAGACTCACGAATTGAGAATGAAAACATGCTCCATTTCACCAATTATAGCCATACCATAAATTCAAATACCCCCACACTTGAAACTTGCACACTCGTACATATCATAATGATGCACAATGCTCCACTAGTTCTATGGCTTGGGTATCGACATTGTTTTTCAGGTTTAAAGCTTGTAATGTGGGTTACCAATGAAGTCAATAAAGCTCAAAGGGGTTTAGCAAAAGGGAAAAATTAATCGCAATGTAAGCTATTTGGCTTATGTGGCTTATAACAAAGTGGGCCTTAATCATGTTCATGTCTGCATGTGTCCATGTGATCTCGAATATAATCCAGATAAGTTCTAGAGAAACAAATCCATGGAAGAATATATCTCATGAAAGAAAATAGTGAGACTTATATGAATGTGTCAATCTAAAGGCTCAAAATATCACCAATTGTTGTCTACTAATTTAGTCACTACCATCCTCAAGGAAAATAACTAGACTAATTAATTCTAAGTTGCAAGATTACTCGTTCAATTATGTTATGAATTGTTCAAGCTTAATTAATTCTTGCTCATGGCATATGCTGTCGTGCCCCGACCCGCGAAAACCCAACCAGGCCGGGCGACGCGAACCGGAACCTAACTAAATGCGGAAATAAAGGCGAGGGGTTCCCCCCAACTTACTGATTTCACAATTCAATTCATAAGCACCCCTGAATATTACAACAAATTTAAAACCTCAACAGATATAATATAATAATCCAAACATCAAGGGGGTTACAACAGTTTATACATCATACTCCCGTAGGAGACTAACTATAACAAAAGTGTAGAAAGGGATCACCGGTCCTCAAACCCCGCCAGACGCCGCCGCGCCACCAAACACCTGCCCGGTAGGGGCTACTGAAGAAGAGCTGGCGCCTGCACCTGCAAACGCAGCCCGGGTAGGAGTGAGCATAAAGCTCAGTAGGGTTCTACACTACGTCACACAGAAGGAAGGGGGAACGCAACAGTGTCGCCCTCAAGTAAGACCTGGATGTACACAGGGGCCCCATAACCCCACCACGTGTCCCTGAGGCCCACGATCATGGTCTTCCTGCCGAGCTGGTCACATGTCTGGTCGCACTCAGAAGCAGGAAACAACACTGCTGGCCCACAAGCAGGTACCGGCACTGCAGGCGGAAAACTGCACCGCTAAGTAGGCAACCCCTCTACTCAAGGGTCAACACAGTGGAACACGGGCTACACCTTAGCATCCGACTCAAGGCTGACACGACCTCTATAATCACCAAGCAACATGTGTACCAGTCATCTAAGCCTATCATCAAATTCGACTGGACACCACAATTCAAACCGGGTCCTAACTACCCAACCCCGGTCCTAGGGCTAAATCCGAGCTTCCAACCTCGGGACGGCGATCCACAAATCACCCACGCCCTAACCTTATGCAACTAATGCACAATAGAGAATGCATGCTATGAACATATACAAGCAAGAGAAATAGGCATGCAACAGGATGTCAAGGCAGCATACAAGTCTAACAGGATCGCTGCAGCGGTACTACCAACCGCTGCCAGCCGATCTGCAGCGGATCCCGGCATTACGACTGTACCACGACCATCAACCGCGGACTCCTGCAACGGGAAGCAACCCCGAAAACTTCGATGAACAGTAAAAATATATTATTATAATCCGAGCTTATAATATCTTATTCAAAACACCAAAAATGTTCTCTACAAGCTGCTAGTTGATCCCGTCGATCCGACGTCAAAACGACATCCGATTCAAGATTCAACTTAGAATCCAGTAGATCTATATTCCAGGATCAACATATCCAAAATCCATAAACATCCAACTGTTGGATTAACGGAAAAACATTAATCAAAACAGCTAATCAAAACTCCATAAAACACCATCAGCCAACTTGGGATCGATCCGGAACAATTTGGATCGATCCAAGGCTTCATACCAACCCATAAAACGCCATCAGCCAGCTTGGGATCGATCCGGAACAATTTGGATCGATCCAAAGCTTCATACCAGCTTCAGATCAGCCTCGTCGCAGGCCACGAGAAAAATCACCAAAATTCGTAGAAAAATCGGAAAAATATGAAATAAACTGGAATGGAAAGCTAACGAAGAGATCTACAACTCTTATGTTTATCAAAAGCTAAGATCATACATGTAAAAGCCGGGAAACGCGCCGCAAGCCAGCTGTTCTTCAAGAACAGCAGAAAACCGGAAAATCCGAGATTAATCATGCATAAATCCTACTCAAATCTCAACCAAAGATCATGAAACTTATATCAGTAATTCTAACATACAAGATGCATCCAACAACACAAATTCATCAAGATCTAACGGCTAGATTTAACGGAACCCACTAATTAACTCATGTAAGTAGAACACCTACCTAACAGCGCTTTCCTCGGCTGATTCCCCGCGAGTTGATCAGCAACAAGGTTCCAAACCACTCCAGAGACCTTTCTCACGCCACCACGGATCCAACAAGCTTTCAAGCTCCCAAAACGGTGGCCGGAGGAGGGAGAATGGAGGAGAAGAAGATGGCTGCCCCGGAAGGAAACAGAGGAAAAACAGAACCGCGGGAGAGAAGGAAGGAGAAGGAAGAAGAAGAGAAGGAAGAAGAGAAGGTGAAGGAGAGGGTGAAGGAGAGGACCTCTCCTCTGACAACGGAGAGCGACGGCAGCTCAACTGCTCTGCTGCCGTTCAACTGCTTGCTACAGTGCCTGGATCGATCCAAAATGTTTGGATCGATCCGAACAGGTCAAAAACCCACCGACTCCCTCACGAGTCCGATCGATCGCTCGATCGATCGCTCAAGCGCCGTAAGCTGCCCAAAAAGCAAGCTTCAGCGCGCCCGAGCTGGGATCTTCCGATCCCGGGTCCACCTAACCATTCTAAACAAGCACTAACACAAACAAGGTCAGTGTGTGCACACGCGGGTGTGAAACAAACCGACAAGGCGCAATTTACCAAATTGCCCTTGTGGTCCACAACGAGCTACGAGCCAGACCCAGGCGGTCGACCCAGGAATAGAGGGACAGGTCCTCACATATGCAATCTAAATCTCCTCCTCCACACTTGAAACTTACATTGTCCCCAATGTGAGGTGAAATGCAAAGAAAAAGAAAAAATAACCATAATGTAAATTTTGAAAGTGAAAAGAGAAAGGAACAAACTCCCCTTGGGTTGCCTCCCAAACAGCACCTTTGTTTATTGTCATTGGCTCGACTTTATGCGTCCTTCTTCAATCAGTATAAATCGGATCCTCAAGATCAAATGTTTCGATATTTTCTGTTTTAATTCCTTCATAGAAAGCTTTAAGTCTATGGTCATTCACCAAAACATTTTGGAAGTGGCTAAACTTTCAATTTCAACTGTTCCATGAGAAAAACATTAATAACAATAAAAGGTCCAATCCAACGAGAATACAACTTACCTGGAAACAAATGCAAGCGTGATTGGTAGAGGAGGACTTTTTGACCAATTGTTTACCCTTTTCTAGAAATCATCTTGTCATGAAAAGCTTTTGTCTTTTCCTTGTAAATCCTCGCACTCTCCTAAGCATCATTGTGAATCTTCTCTAATTTTTGTAGTTGCAACTTCTTGGGTTCTCCACTTTCATCCATCTTCATGTTGAAGCTTTTGATAGCCCAATAAGCTTTGTGTTCTAACTCAACTGGAAGGTGGCATGGTTTCCCAAACACCAACTGATAAGTCACTAATTATTCATAATTAAACCCCTTAAATTACCTTTGTTAGACTAAGAGTAGATGTATTTGATATCTGATTGTTTGATTTCAGATTTAAGTAGGATTTGAGAAGAAATACAAAATATTTGGCTAAAAATCAGTAAATTCTGCAAAAACACTGCTGCGTCGACTGTTTGGAAATAAATCACCAGAACTTCTACCAAACTCCAAATATTCTGAAATTCTAAGAGCTGAAAAAAGACTTCAAGAGCTACAACTTTTATGTTTAGGACTTTGTGCAATTCTGTATATATTGGCGCCAGTATTTGAATCAAAGCCAGAAGTATGGAAGTTGGAGAGAAAAGCTAAAGAAATTAATTAATGACGTGGCAGTTAATGACCCAGTCAAACCGATTGGAGCAATGGATCGGATTTGAGTCTGATCGGTCGCTCAGATGACGCCATCAACCCGGAATTCAGGGCAATTAGAGTTTAAGTTCAATTATAACTCCTAATTCCGAGGTTAAAGGTTTCTATTATATAAAGGGGATGTTCCAGCCGAATTTATCATCCTTTTGACAATCTTTGGAGAAGGAAGAAGAAGACAGAGAGGATGTGGATAGTGACAGCTTCCTATTCCAACCCGATGGTATTCATCCAAAAAATGAGTTGCTAATTCTTGTACTTAGGATTATTCATGAAACCCTAGTGTAGTTTTGGTTTTTCTTTAGTTGGATTCTTGTGAACTTCTCGATGCATGATCTCATGAATATGGTTTTATTGTTAATAGAGTTGAAGGAGCAGAGTTCCCTTGACGTACTTTCAGTCCTACATAATTTCTGTGATTGATTGTAGAGATTTATGAGATGGTTTTCATGAAGTTATTGGTTTTCCTTTGAGATAAGCTATGCTACGCGAAGATAGGTTGTGCCACGGTCATTAGGAGTAGTATAATTTAAGATAATCGTAGGACCAAAGACAATCTATGTCAAGCAAAGATAAGTTATGTCGTTGGGAACATTAATTTTCTTTTAGGGATTCATGTGAGCTTGTAGCCATATGATCCATAATGTTGAGAGAAGTGAACAAGATGATAACTAGAGAAGACTAATAATGAAACTAGGGCGGATTGAGTAATTCCTCAGTAACTACTCCATTGATTCAAATTGATCAACCTTTTATTTCTTTTCTTTATAAGTTTAGATAACTCTAATCTATCTTTGATTCTTTTCCTTAGTTTTAGGGTTTTGAGAATTGATTTTGATTTCCAACGTTTTACCTGTGGATCGACTCCCGACTTCACCTCTATTCTACATAGTAGTGTAGTGAATGAATAAGGATTACAAATTTAATATTTGATTGAGTTTGCAACGTTTTAACGACACGTTCGCGAGTGATCACCAACTTATAAGGTGACATACCGATGGGAGTCTTATACGCAGTCCTATGCGCCCACAAAGCATCATCCAAACGCAAACTCCAATCTTTTCTACTTTGATTGACCGTCTTTTCAATGATGGACTTGATTTCTCGATTTGACACTTCCGCTTGTCCACTAGTTTGCGGGTTGACACCTTGTGAGTCACATGATACTTCCTTAGTAAAGCCTCCACTGTTCGATTGCAAAACTGAGTGCCTCAATGACTTATTAGAGCTCTTGGAATTCCAAACATTGATAATATGTTAGACTTGATAAAATCTGCAACAACTTTAGAATCATCAGTCCTTGTAGCTTTAGCTTCTACCCACTTTGAGACATAATCTGTCTTTTGACAATTGTCGCATGACTTACAAAGAAAATATGAATCTCGAAATATAGATGGCCAATAGAAATAATTTCATAATGCTTCCATAAATATGAATCTCGAAATATAGATGGTCAAAGTTGTCGCATGACTTACATAGAAAATATGAATCTCGAAATATAGATGGCAAATAGAAAGAATTTCACAATGCTTATTTCCACAAGCATAAGAATGACAAATTGTGAGTATAGAAATAATTTCATTTTCAGGAACGCACCTTCTTATTACTTGATCTGCACAATGCTTCCATAAATATGGGTCATCCCACACATAGTATTTGGCATCACTTCCGATCTTATCTTTTTAAGCCTTAGACAAATCAAGAGGTAACATATTAGTAACTAAATAATTCACAATATTCGCATACCATGGTAACGTCACATTTGCGGAGAACAATTGCTCGTCAGGGAATGTTTCCTGCAGATGAAGTTCATCCTCCATATGCACTAAACGACTCAGATGATCTGCAACTCGATTTTTTGTCGCTCTTTTATCTTTTATTTCCAAATCAAATTCACTCAAGAGAAGTATCCATCTTATTAATCTCAGTTTGGCCTCTTTCTTTGTCATTAAAAAATGAAGAGCTGCATGATCAGAGTAAACAATGACTTTAGTACCATGCAAATAAGATCGAAACTTTTCTAAAGCAAAAACGATAGCTAAAAGTTCTTTTTTAGTGGTAGAATAATTTCTCTGTGCATCATTCAAAGTCTTTGAAGCATAATAAATTGCATAAGAAGCTTTTCCAGTCTTTTGACCCAAAATAGTGCCCACTGCATAATCACTTGTGTCACACATTATCTCGAAAGGAACGTTCCAGTCAGGAGGCAGGATAACTGGGTAGAATTTAACAATTCTTTCAGCTTATCGAATGCCTTTTTACATGCCTCATCGAACTCAAAAACCATGTCCTTTTGTAATAACTTGCATAGTGGTAGTGCTATTTTGGAGAAGTCCTTGATAAATCTTCTGTAAAACCTGCATGTCGAAGAAAGAATGAACTTCTCGCATACTAGTGGGATAAGGTAAAGATTGAATAACATCGACTTTAGCTTTATCTACCTCAATTCCTTTAGATGAAACTACATGACCCAAAACTATACCTTGTTCAACCATGAAATGAAATTTTTCAGAATTTAACACAAGGCTAGTTTCGATGCATCTTTGAAGAATAAGTGTAAGGTTATGTAAACAATTATCATAAGAATCTCCGTAAACTGTGATATCATCCATAAAAACTTCGATGATATGTTCAATATAATATGAAAATATACTCACCCTAATCCTTTGGAAAGTGGCTGGGGCGTTACAATGGCCAAAGGGCATGCGACAATATGCAAAAGTTCCAAATGGGCATGTGAACGTCGTCTTTTCTTAATCTTCAGGGGCAATTTGAAAATAACCTGAATAACCATCAAGAAAATAATAATAAGAATGACCAGCTAACCATTCAAGCATCTGATCAATAAAAGGTAAAGGGAAGTGGTCCTTACGGGTTATAGCATTTAATTTTCTATAATCTATACAAACCCTCCACCCATTCTGAACACGGGTGGGAAGTAACTCATCTTTTTTATTTTTCACCACCGTTATTCTCGTCTTTTTAGGTACCACTTGAACTGGGCTAACCCAAGTGCTATCCGAAATTGGATAGATCACTCCAACTTCAAGAAGTTTGAGGATCTCCGTCTTTTCTACATCCATCATGGGCGGGTTCAACTTTTTTTGTGGTTGACGTGAAGGTTTTGCTCCCTCTTCAAACAAGATACGATGCATGCATGTACTCAGGCTAATTCCCTTGATGCCTGTAATTGTCCAACCAATAGCAGTCTTATGCTTCTTAAGAACCTGCACAAGCTTTTCTTCTTGTGGTGCACTAAGGTTATTAGAGATGATCACTGGTAACACTCATCCATCTCCAAGGAAAACGTATTTGAGGTGACTGGGAAGAGGTTTCAGATCTGGAATAGGTGCTTGCAAAACATAAGGTAAAAATCTCTCGTTAGTAATAGGTAATGGAGTATAAGAGACGTTACCTGATTGCTTAAGTGTTGAAAAATCATTCAGTGCTGCAACAGTTTTCTATAAATTAGTTCTCAAGGATAGTTCCTCATTTTCTTTCTCAAGATTCTTACTAATGGCAATTTTCAATTCATATTTGTAATCAAGTTCAAAAACTTCTTGTGATAAAAAATCAATCACATCAATAGAATACACAGAGCAATCATCAGCAGGATATTTCATGGCATCATAAATATTTAACTTAACAGTTTCACCATCAAATTCCATGGTAAGTGTGCCACTATGAACATCTATCTTAGTCTTAGATATCTTTAAGAAAGGTCTTCCCAACAAAATAGGAGTAGTGTGATCACCATTCTCCATATCAAGCATATAGAAATCAGTAGGGAAAACTAAATCATTAACTTGCACAAGAATATCCTCAACTACACCTTTAGGATAAGCATTAGATCTGTCAACCAATTTAATCACAACATCAGTTTCATTCAAAGGTCCAAGTTTCAAAGAAGCATATATAGAATATGGCATGACATTCATAGAAGCTCCTAAATCTATCATAGTCCTTTCAAATTTAGTGTTACTTATTATACATGGGATAGTAAACATACCATGATCTTTGCACTTCATAGGAAGTTTTTTTCAATAACCTCAGAAACATTCTCCTCTACTCTCACCTTCTCACATCCTTTAAATTTATGTTTTCTCTTAATTGTGCACAGTTCTTTCAAGAATTTACCATAACGAGGTACTTGTTTAATAGCATCTAAAAGTGGAATATTTACCTCGCATCGACGAAAAGTTTCATATACATCTTTATTTTGCTCGTCTCTTTCAGATCCTGCTAAAGCCTGAGGAAAAGGAGGTATTGGTTTATAGTCAGAAAGGGGTGGGAACTTACGCTTAGGTATATCGTCGTCATTAGGAATTTCCTTGTTCGTAACAGTGTTTTGCCCTTTTTCTTACGGTGAAGAAGCAGGGACTTCTTTTACTGGAATCCCAACTTCTTTACCACTTCTCAAAACGATTGCACTTGCATTTTCTCTTGAATTTATTACCGTTTGAGAGGGTAATTTCCCTGAACTTTGCACCTCCAGCTTGCTAATTGCTGTGTCGCCATCTGGCCCACCTAATGTTCCAAACCTTGAATACTGGCTCTCGCCTCTTGTCGAAATTGTTTTGTCTGCTGTTGAAATTGCAAAGCATTAGTAGCAAGAGATTTAACAATATCTCTAGAGACATACCAGAATTAGAAGTTGGGTTCGGTTGTTGTCTCAGGGGGTATGGCTGCCTATATTGCTGATATTGTTGGCAAGTTGGGTGGATTGGGGTCGTGGGCTGATTTACTTGTGGATTCCCATAATTGAGATTGGGGTGATCTCTCCATCCCGGATTATACGTGTTCGAATAGGGATCATACTTCCTTTCCGGTTGTCAAGAGAAACCACCCGGGTGATCCCTCCATCCCGGATTATACGTGTTCGCATTCACTTATTCAATGAGCTCCTCTTGAAGAGTTGGACACATATCGGTTGGATGTCCTACAACCAATCAAATCCCACAAGCCTTCAATGTTTGGATGGATAATAACCTACAACCAATTGACGAACAAGGGAAGTTAGACTCGTAATCTGTTATTCAATGGACGAAACATTTACCTCATTAACATGTTTTCAATAAGAATCAAGTCTAGTGCTAAATCATTGAGAATTAGCTGTCATATTTGCAATCAAGTTCCTCGCGACTTCAGGAGTTTTATCCACCAAAGCTCCTCCACTTGCAGCATCACTCATGCTCCTGTCTGTGGGTAGAAGGCCCTCATAAAAATATTGGATAAGTAATTGCTCACTAATTTGATGATGGAGACAGCTTGCACAGAGTTTCTTGAAACGTTCCCAATACTCGTGTAGGGACTCCCCGTTGTACTGTCTTACACCACAAATTTCTTTTCGAATGTTGGTTGCCCTTGAGTCTGGAAAACATTTCTCCAAAAACACTACTTTCATCTCATTCCATGTGGTAATACTCTCGGAGGGTAGATAATAAAGTCAATCTTTAGCCGAATCCTTCAAAGAAAACGGGAAGGCTCTTAACTTGATTTGATCTTCAGTCACCCCCGTGGGTTTCATACTTCTGCATACAACATGAAGCTCTTTTAAATGCTTGTGAGGATCTTCACCTACAAGACCATGAAAAGTGGGTAAGATATGTATTAATCTAGATTTCAATTCAAAAGTAGTAACAACATCCAAAATAGGGAATGTAATGCATAAAGGTTGTTGATTCAAATCAGGGGTGGCAAGCTCTTTCAAAGTTCGATTTCTAATTCAGAATAGCTAGCAAATAGGAGATCAACTAGCTTCCCTCCTTAACCTATGCAAAGTTCTTTCTATCTCTGGAATAAGCATTTATGCATAAGGCCACCACAGATACTTCAAGACATCCATCAATTAGACATACACTCTACATGTAAAATTATTCAAACCATGCATAATATCCTTAACAAACAAGGGCACACCTTTGGCCCATTTAATTATCTAAACATCCCAAGGGGCATGACTCCCTTGGTTCAACCACAAGCCTTACATAGGGCTGGGTCACACATAAGGCCTATATATATATATATATATATATATATATATATATATATTCATATAGATAACAAGCTACAATTTGAAGTAAGCTTCTAAGCACATGAAATTGGCGAAGGAATACACGTGGTATAACAATAAATAAAACCCAATCCATTAGTATGAGACTTGCATTTAAAAATACTAGCATGATCCAAATTACAAATACACATATCTATAACATAATAAGAAATGCTAACATAACATTGATAAGAGGAATCGAGGAAATTCATCTAAGATAGCATTTTCATAAATAGAAAACCCAAGCCTATTTCCTCGAGAAATCCACATTAAATTCAGAGGAAATCAAATTGAAAGTCGCCTACTAGCCTACTAGTATTCATCACATAAAATATATCAATTTGCATAGAAGGATAGAACCTCCATAAATATGACATAGAACTAAGCATGCACAAATCCATCAAAATCCTCATGGGA
The DNA here is from genome assembly GCA_963920575.1 of Narthecium ossifragum. NCBI lineage: Eukaryota > Viridiplantae > Streptophyta > Magnoliopsida > Dioscoreales > Nartheciaceae > Narthecium > Narthecium ossifragum. Next base: position 15,062,174 of record OY986968.1, read on the forward strand.
TTAATATACATGTTATCTAGCATTCTTATTAATCTACCGTGAAAAGATCAAAGAAAAGAAATCAAGATAAAACCCAGAATTCTGCCAAAAACCCTAACTTTGTCAAAGATTTAGTTTTATCGCAGATCAGGGAACAATTCATCATGAATCATAGGAAAATCCTAAAATTATGAAATCAGCGGTAATTGAAAGTAGATCCGAAGATCTACAACCTTCACGATGAAGGGTTTGTGAGATTCCTCACGGAATAGCACCATAACTGAATGGAACGTAACTGGATAGAGAGAACACAAGGCTGAAAACAAATCCGAGATCAAAGCTTGATTAAACCCTATCAAAACCCCATCAATAATCGAGCATGAATAACATAAATATGAAGGAAACAATCCACAATCACAAGTAAATCCTAACCTAAGACTGAATCAAAGATTCAGATAGGAAACCCTACCTGAGAGCTCGAGGAAGAGGAGATCTAGGCTTGGTCTTCGTCCCTGATGCTGTCCCGGGTGCTGAAGCTCGGCGGCAGCAAAGGAACTCCAAGGGAACGCCGGCGGATCTCCTCGATCGGCGGCTTCCAGCGACCTCGGACGGAAGAGAGGTAAGGGAGAAGAGAAGGGTCGGATCTGAGCATAGAGGAAGCTAGGGAACCCGAGAGAGGTGAGGGTGAGCTTAGGGAGGAGCAGCGGCCGACAACGGTGGTGAAGGAGCTTCGGAGAAGAGGGAGGTGTCGGCGCGATCGTGGGTAAGGGAGAGGAAAGGGGAGAGGCTGCCGTGCATGGAAGAAAGAAAGGGAGAGAGAAAGAAGAGACGCTTTTATACTAATGTTGAGATTTAATCTCGACCATCCATCTCGATCTTTCTCGATCAAGTTCCGATCTTCCGATCGGAAATGCCTATAATGATCTAATCAACCGCATGCATCATTCCAGAGCCGTGTGTGCACTACACGGGTGTGAAACCCAACTCCATAAGGGCAGATTACCAAAATGCTATTATAGTTGCAACAATCGAAGCGATCGTTGAATAAGGCCAACCGGGCCAAAACCAACTAAGGCAGGCCCTCGATCTAATGCGGTCGGACTAGGTTGGAGATACGGGTCCTCACATTAACTATGAAACTACCTAAGATAGCAAACCAACTAGAAATAGAAATCCCTAGTGGCCGGCTTAAACTCAACCCCCCACCCAAGGATTGGGTCCCAACAGGCCTTTGCCGTGGGCCCGCCCGTGCTTGGGCATGGGGCCGGTCTTTGCTGGGTCAGCTAGAACTTCACTCGTATCATTAAATGTGGTACTTCTATTATAACACGCTTCAAACAATAATGAGCTAATAACAAACTAAGATTTGAGCTCAATGACAACTAGCCGCCAGCTCTATGTTATCACAATTGACAAGCATCGTCCAGCCATACCCATCTGCCAGCCTGATTGTTTAGTTGATTTCTAACATCCTCATTCACTCATTCTTCGCCCTGTTGCTTAGGGCTGTAATAATCGAGCCAAACTTTGCCTCACTCTCGAGCTCAACTTTAAGGCTCACAAGTCGAGCTCAAGCCTAGTCTCCTCTATTATGAGTCAAGCTCGAGCTCAACTTTAAAACTCGATTCAAGCTCGAGCTCGATAGAAAGACTCAAGCTCGAGCTCAAGCCATAGCTCGGCTCAGCTCCATTCAATTACATCCCAACTGGGGGTAATCACCTGCCACTATGATTAAAGCTCTTGAACACGCGTCCTTCCAAACAACCCAGCTTTCTTGGAGGCTTCAATTCACGTCCTCACCCTTCTCAACAATAATTGAAGTACCAACAATCACCAGGATATTATAATGAAAGGAAAGCAGCCTAATTTTGTGATACTCACCCTCCAAAATAAAAGAAAGGCACAACAAACAAGATCTAGGTAGTACGTAGAATCCAAGGACCAAAAAATATTATCAACCAGCTTTTAAAGACGTAGCCTTCTCCCAGCAGCTCTAGGATTGATCAATCCATTACAACAAAAGGTTATTGAGCACTGAAACAAGAGGTGAGGGAGAAAAAAAAGACTTATTATTACACATCCTATCAACTCTACCAACCTTAATCCATTAACCCATACCAATATCACCCCGATATACTTGCCCTTTTCACTTTCTTCTGCTACCTTTTTTTACATACGTATATAAGGAAAACCATAAAATAAAATAAAAAACCAAACAATAAGAACTGAACTTCTAGTGGAAGGGTAAAAAAAAATGAAAGCTAGCGAAAGCAAAACAGAGAACAGAGAATAGAGGACAATTAATTTTCTACTGCCGCTTCATCAAATGCAAGCTAGCTACCTACATCCATGTCAATCCTGGGGCGCTTGTCCTCGCTCGTGCCTCGGCTAGTGAGACGGCCATAGCAAGCATCATTTGCTCCTCAAAACTTTCAGGAAGAAGGTGACTTGCAGTCATGCCAGCTCCTTCAGGAAGTGACGATGCAGAGGGTCCTGCATCTGTCGTGCCATTTGAGCTGGCATAGCTGGTTCCCGCCTCTGCCATCTCTGACCCTTGATCCATCCCCCACTCACCCTCATCCCTTGGAACTACTGCCCTTTCACTGCCTGGTGATACCTCCATCCAGTTCCCAGGAGGGTAATGTTCCACCACCCTCTCACCAGCAGGTAGCCGCCCCAACATTTCGAAAGATGGCATGCTGCTCCCAGCTATGTAAGCAGGGTCCCCTCTCAAGTGCTGGCTCTCAGCCAGAGCTGCAACTGTGCAAGCAAGTCCACCAGAAGGAGACACCTCAGCAGGAACAATCACTTGGGAGTTATACAACGGCTCCGAAAATGATGATTCAGGAAAGCTGCTGCCACAAGAAGCTGGGTTTCTTTGATTACTCTGCTCCTGCTCAAGGAAACCTCAGTCAAGATAAAATATCCATCTTGGTTTTTAATAAGATAAAAGCATAAGATATGATCACAAAGTATACTATATTAAAACTATCTTTTTCATATGGGAAGCATGTCTGAGAAGAAAGCAAACTATTAAACAACACAATATTAAAACTATGATCTTAACAAGGAAAAAGTCCAAATCCCCTTTAAATGCACACATTGGTTGAAGGTCAAAAGTATTCAATAAAATTTGCGTCAAATACTGTTAGAGAGTTCTCTAAATCACTCAACAATGGACATAAAAAAAACATAAAGGACTGTATGAAAGGAAATCATAGGGCTTGATTAAGAGGCGTTTGCCATCAGCTTCGGGCAAATAAAGGTCTAAAAGTGCTTGATATGGAATTCTGATTAGGCCAACTTAGAATAAGACTATCCTGTTGGTTCTTGCAGTTTTGCGAGATTCAATCCCGATCTAGAGATTTACTTCTACCAAATGCAGTGTTAGGAAGCGACTTCAATGCCAAATGCCAAATGCCATGCTTCTAGCAGTAAAATTAATAAGAAACAGATATACAGTTGGGGAAATATAGGTATTGTAAATTGAAGCTTTACATGACTATGACCATGAAAACCATTTAACTGACATCACAGAAGTATATCTTTTATTAAGCAGAAATGTAAAAGAGCTGAGATGGCCGAAAAAGCAAATGGACTTGAGAAAGTGTGACAATCAAAGCACAGTTTAGGGAATTAAATGAAGAAGCTGTGCCATGAAGTTGTTTATAAAATTTCCACCCGGAAAACTTCTAAATATCTCATGGATATGAGGCTATCCTTCATATTTAGACTACAGAAGAAGCTTCCCTGAGAGCTTTTCTCTTCGTATCCAATTTTCACTACGTTCATTGAGCTTGCTCAGCGTTAAACAGTGCTTTAGCTTTCTTCAGCTTTTAAAACTGATGATGTTGGTGACAGTCCTGATCAGAATATTTGTTTGAAGTTTGATCTCTAAGTTCATCGAATCCTCCAAATTCCACTTGAGCATTTAGATGAAATCTAGCAAAAACATTTCTTAACAGCATTCAAGCACCCCGCCAAAATGTTTTAGCTTTTTCTGCCACAATGTGATGGTCATTGGTCACAAGTCCCAATAGGAAGGTGGAGCAATGATGTAAACACGATTGCACCGAGTGTATTTGCTTACTTCTTTCCAGGAGGAAAATATTATACCTTCACCTTCCAATGGAATGGAAATCGGGGAGTAGCAAACATTACAATTTCGCAGGGGGGGGGGGGGGGGGGGGGGGGGTTAAGCTTAAGGGAGAGGCATCAAAAAGAGAACCTCGACATTCCTTCGCCAGAAAAGTAATCCAGGCATGTTGTAGTCAACATAAAACATGGGGGGAAAGCAAGCAGATAATAGTCAACAACTTTCAAGAACATATATCCTGCTCAATATGAACACCAAAATAAGAAAGAAGATATTGATTTCTCATGCGTGCTTTCTCTCCGTTGTTGCAAATATATTGATTTCTCAATATACTGAAGTGAAAAAACAGAAGATAAGGACTCAATAAGTCCATTCTTTTTAGCATAGATTTCTATAAACCTGTAATAACAACCACACCTAAGCATGAAAACAACCTATCCTAAGCAAAATCCCATGTTGACCATAAATTTGCGGTCAATTCCAGATAGTCAGCAAATCGAACTGATTCCCTAGTTCAGTTAACTCCACGCCAACCAATTCACTATGGAATTTTACTATGCAGCCAAAAATTGACAATAAAGAATCCATACTAGACTAGGGCCCTCTTTCATGCATTTTTAAAAAGACTCTTCCACCATTATTCCTCATAAGGTGACTTGGCAGCATCATGAGGAAAACTAACTCAAAGTGTCAAAATCATATCCAAATCTATTCAGCAAAGACAACTGCAAAGTTTTAAATTTTTAGTTATTGGCCCCAGTAAAAAACTCTATATCTGTGCTGAGTATGGCAATTTTCTACACGCAGATAGCCCACAAAATTATTGACTTGCATGTAGTGTTAAACAAATTAAAATATTGGAAATTAACTCTAAATGCTTTTACCCAGCCTCATGTTGATTGTTACAACGAAAGCTCTTCGGTAATGCAAAATTCTTAAGACTGGTTGCAACAAAACAAGTCCAATTGTAAGACTACTGTAACACTTTCTCCAATTAAACTATGAAAAGCTGTAGAGCATCACCTGTATTGAAAGCCAGATTGCTTCCATGACCATTATGTCCTCAAGATCTAGGTCAAAGTTGTCTTCCCTGCATTTGAGAACATTATAAATTTTTAGACCTACAAGACAATATCATGCACTATAATATGCATTTGAACAACAGAAAACATGACAATCACAAGCACATGACTACTACTACTAACTATAGATGGAATAAGTATCAGGCATATCAGTAGAAAGATAACAAAAGAGCTTAACAACTATTTAAACAAGTTTCAAGTCTCCCATAACCAGTGAGTAATAATGCACCAGGAATTGCTTCATTTACAGATCCTGAATTCAAGCTAGAATGTATCAGGTAACTCTTTATAATATCCATGGAAAAAATAACGAGTAATTTGATGAAACTTTTCAACAGAAGACACTGACAAATATCATGCAAATTTTGGAGACAATAATAGGCCTCATTTGACTGTACTAATGGAAAGTATATTTCACATGTATGAGAGCAACTTTCATATACAATCTGTCATAAATTGGTCAGTCTGCTTCTTTTATTCAAAATACCATCTCAAGCCGAGCAAGAAGATGTCAGAACTTTATTTGGACGAAGCTCTTCACCAATCACTCATGATGACTAGTTTGAGGTTTTGAAAGACACCAAATGTACCCAAGTAATTCAACTCTTTTCTAGCTCATCATCTATTGCAATTTCTAACTGGTAAAGTGATGACAATGGAAGCTGCTTCAGGACGGAGACAAAGCGGGGGCCCTGAACGAAGGAGTAGTATAACACAAAAGCTACACAGGCACTAATATGCATGTGAGATACCTCAAGGGCTCAAGAAAAAATTCATATGTACTCCTACTCAATTTCTTTTAATTTACGGATAAATTCCAGATAACCTCTTTGCTCAATTAGGCTTATAATTTGCTGGACTAAGTATTCTCAGCATTCTTAAAGCTAGTAACGCTGATGATATAGTGTATGTCTGACATAGTATGTACAATTCCTAGGTCAAGGACAACATGCCCTATGTAAAAAAAGAGGTAAATGAAAGTTTATTATATGAGGTAAAACTATAGCACCAAAATATATTAAAAATCTACGCAGGGAACTGAACTGAAGGGCTAAATGAGTTTATTCCTTTTCTATTGCTTTGACTTTGTACTGCTCCTGGTAAAAGTAATTTAGCTTTAGGTGTACACAAAAGTTATTTTATCATTTTTATAGCCAGTATATATTTATGTATGTAATATTCTACAATAAACACATGGCGTTTTCATGGTTTCGCACAAAATGGAATATGTCTAGCGCCAAGAAAAGCAACTAAAGCTTTGGAGGGTTTCAAGGAAATGCTACACCTAATAGCATACATATCACACGGTGCTGCCACACAATCATACTTATACAATAAATGCTAATACTTCTTGAAACAGCATAAGTAAAAAATCAGTTTGCATAGTCTAAATCAACGATAGTCCTAGAATTATCTGCGGAAATATAGTCTCCAAATTTGAAATGACTATCCACATGGAATCTGATTTCTCCATGATACCTTAAAAATCTTCAGTTCTAAATAACGAAAATAAATGATACATATTTCTAAAGCAAATTTAAAAATAAAAAAAACCCACATTCCATTTGAACCCAGTCTCCTGTTCTGTACAATGATAACTGAAATATTCATAACTCAATTCAGGCAGCTGTCGAAGCCAACCAGTAGGCGGAATTGAGAATATTTTGTACAACAATGTCAATTTTAAGCAGTTGGTCCAAGGAAGAAAACATGTCCTTGAAATCTTCAGAGTCATGCGCAAATAGAACTGGCAATGCCATCTGGATTCTCATGTCCCCAAGAAATTTTTAGGCATGCTCAAAGTTTCCCTTTTGTTTCTTCAATGGTTTCCTATGTCAATTTCGTCAGAATTGATCGCTAAAGACCTCTCCGTGGAGTTTGCCATCGTTGGTCGAAATTCAAGGTGGGTCCACTGAGATTGCAAGCAAAGGCGTGCAAGATCCATGTTTGATAACGAGCGATAAATTTTCTGTGTTTGATATTTGTCCCCTTTTCTTTTCTTTCTCTTCTACAACAATCTTCTTCCCTCCTCACTCCCTCTTCAATCTTCAACTAATTCACTTGAAACTAGAGCATAAACAAAGCTAGGATTTCACACTGCAGTGCATGTCAAGTTCAATAATCCTGATAAGCCGCAACCAAAGCTAGAGGTAGCAATTGACCTTTTAGTGCAATATGGAAGGATCAAACCTTGTTCATAAAGTTGAAATCCTAAACATCATCGGTCTTATCTACAACTGAAACTACAACAAAATAGAAAGGATTAACATTCCATCAAGTCGGGAAAGAACATAAGATTTACTGACATAGATCTATCCTTTCAACATAAACTATATCAACAAAGGATCATCAAAATCCTAGGCACGGCTCAATTAAAATTAAATCACTACGGTTTTGGCATTGTAAAAGACTATCTCCATCACCCATTGCTAAGAATTGCCGATCTTGTCCTCCAAAGATTTTTAACACAAGATCAACAAGCTCTAAACCAACCTGTAATACAACCAGTAGATGTGAAAGTAGAGGCAATCCCATTGGACAATGGAACAGTTTAGAAAAAAGAGGCAGGCAAAATCATGGCATTGCAACCTACCATGGTCAAAAAACAATCACCATTCTATGTTTCTCTAAATATTTGTCAGAAGGGATTAAGAAGCTGAAGACAAACCATGATTCTACAACTGTGTCCGCAAAAAAAAGTGACCTAACCTTTTACTCTTTTGTAGATAAGAAAATATACACATCAATTGCTGAACAAAAGAGGAATCGAGGTATGATTCAAGGAGCTTAGATTTTGCTCATAGGACTCATAAAATGAAAACATTTTTGCAGAAAAGGAAAATAACTGCAGGGAAAAGGCCAAAGAAGTCTTTAAATTCAGAAATTCATAAAAAAAAACACGACCTTACACAATTAAGCCTATCATATCAATGGCTTCAAGCGCTATAGAAAATCCAGCACAGCCAAATATGGATAAACAAGTTGCTCACACGTGTAGGCTCTCAGCCAAAAAGAGATGTCACTAGACTTATACTCATTGAAAAGGGTTCTGAAAAGATTGACAACTGATATATCATGAATTCTAATAAATATGCACTATTGAAATGTTCAGGTGATATATGAAATAAATTAAATCAATTTTAGTACTTATTTGTCTAATCTTTGTAATTAAGTTTGAAAAAATAGATCATATTGAGGGCATGAAGCTTTATTAAAACTTACGGATTAATGATGCTTTTTCTTTCTAATTGTGATATCCTTCTATAGTTTTTTTATCCTTGTTCCTGCTTTAAAAATTTAATAGGCTTCATCTGGTCGTAAACTAATTTTACCATATCCCAAATAACTAATAAGGAGTAAACGTGAAACTTCAATTCGTTTTCTCTACTGGATCAGTGTTTGATGCAATCAGACCTCTTTCACACTGATTCCACATACTGATGTGTTGATGGAGATTCCCTTGCAAAGTAAGGCATACGATAAGCTTCGATCAAAGACCATGATTGCGAGACTATTATATAGTGTGTCAGAAGGCTTTATAAGTGATATTTGCACAATCATTTCTAAGCTGCACTTGTCTTGGATATTTGATGCTTTATAGTAGATTTAATCGATTTTTTTCCACATTTCGGCATATGCAATTATGAAGAATCTAGTGTATATGTGCTAGAACTGTGCAATACACTTAGGTACCTAGAGTTGTCGAGTGAAATGCTTTTGACAATAACTCTATAACAGGAAGATTTGTTTCAATTGATTTGAACTAATCCAGTAGTGTTACAAAAGTTCCAAAATCATAAAAAGAAAAGCTATCTAGGCCAAAATGTCTCCTTCTATGTTCTCTCAGGTTTCAATTCATGATCAAGAAATTTTGCCTTCAATCCTATTTCAAGAAAATAGACATCTTCTAGTTTCTTTGAATTCCTGACATATCAAGGAAATAAAGTGACACTACCACAGTCGTGACATTTCACCACTTGCAGGTCATTGAGAAATCAAGGTATAGAGATCTCATGGAAGATGGAACAGATCAAAGTTATGAAATAGAACAAGTTGATCTTCTTCCAAATGATGGATGGATCACTGAACAGAAAAGTGGCAAGACACTACTGATGGCCTTACAAGGACTACATGAAGTGCGGTCAATTGGCTACAATAATTCTCTGAACAGTTAATGATAAAAATAGTGGCTATGATACCAATTTGACTATAGATGGAAACACAATCACGAATCAACCACAAGGAAAGATTGGTCTTTGATAGTATATGTTCTTTACTTCAACATCATAAAGGCAACTCTTTCTTATGTTGTTCGAACTGCAATGTCATGCAATATTGGTCAAAGTAATAGTTCCAGCAGACAAAAAGGAGACATTTGTTTATGGTCTTTTATGACCCTCATACATACTTCCAGTAACTTCTACAGTTGGTTCAGGGAAGAGACAGGTGACAGTGTTCGATCATGGCCATTGTTAAGAAAAGGGTATATAACATTCAATGCTCTATGTTCAAAATGATAATTAATTACAAATCAGATAAACAAGTTCAGTGCACAAAGAAGAAAATCACCCAATGTTAATTGGCTAACTAAAGTATGTACAAGGTTTATACAGATAGGAACAAAGATCTAGCACAAATTGAAAGGAAATCAATTCAAAAAGATGAACAAACCACAAATCAGATAAACAAGTTCTATGCACAAAGAAGAAACATTCTCACCCAATGTTAATACACTTACTAAAGTATGTACAAGGTTTATACAGATAGTAACAAAGATCTAGCACAAATTGAAAGGAAATCAATTCAAAAAGATGAATAAACAAATCAGATAAACAAGTTATGCACAAAGAGGACACATTCTCACCCAATGTCAATACGCTTGGGGTGCGTTTGGCTCACATGGATCCGCCGGGATCCGGGGGATCCAGCGGATGGGCGGATCCCGCACAGCGGGATCCGGTGTTTGGATATCACCCGGATCCCGTGCGGATCCCATTTTCAGCGTCCGCTCAATTTGAGCGGACGCCGGGGGCGGAATCTGCGCCCGCGGATCACGTCCCTTGGATCCCGCGGATCCGCGGTATCCAAACAGGCCCTTGGTAAAGTATGTACAAGGTTTATACAAATAGGCACAAAGATATAGCACAAAATGAAAGGAAATATATTCAGATAAGTGCAAGGCTCTAACTTGATAAGATATCCACATAACCACAGAAAACACAGTGCAACCTCAAAGGAAATGAGCAATTGTGCCACTGAAAACCTGTTATGCCTTGAGTTTGATGGCCTTATATTTGCAGAAAGACTGCATGTGCCTTGAGAAGCACATTCGTCAGTTTGTGCTGTGTGTTTTAAAGATGGAACTGCAGCAGAAAAGCAAATCAGTTAATAAATACATGTGTTCCATAGATAAGCTCAAGAAATGAAAATTATTATGAAACGAAAGGACAGCATCAACAGCCTAAGCATGACGTACCTGGACATGAGCCACTTGATATCTCCTGATATTCAACTTCTAATGGGGTCATTACTCTACTAGATGAACTTACTTCTTTCCGCTTCAGCATTCTCTCCTCCTCTGCTTCAAGCTCCTGCTGTCGCATTCGTATTTGTGCTTCTATTACTCTTTGTTCTTCCTACATGATATCCAAATTCAGAACATATAGAAAAAAACCCCCTTTACAGCATTAGATTAGCAGATCGAACATATCAATACTCACGAGCTGCTCTATGCCCTTTTCTTCTTTTGTCTTCACACCACGATACTCCACAGCATAGTTAGAAGTTTTGCAAAAAGGACATCTTATAATGTTAAAGTCTTCATTCTCTCTCTTCAATAGATACAAACAGAAAATTTATTCTGAATTGCAGTAAGAAAAGACAAACATATAAAGGATACTGTGTTGGCCGAGCAGAGTGGGGTGGCTTCATCTGCAGAAAGCACTCTGACAAGAAGAATATCATTCAAGAAAAGATGATGATGATGATGATCAGGTAAAGAACCATTATGATCACATAATCCAAAAACACATATCCAAGCAGAAATACCTGTGCATATGCCTTTCATGCAACACCTCGAGCGATTCAGACTCGGATAGTACTAGAACACGTATCCAAAGGTTACACTAGTCAGCCATCTATCTTTGAGAAAGACGGCAAAGAGGGACAGATTCTACAGCTTGCAAATCAAATGCAATTACCAAGTGAATTAGTATGTTACCAAGAAGCAGATGGGGCACTCCTCCAGATCATGGGTGGACTCCTCGTCCCCGGGGTAGCAAGGCGCGAGCTTGGAGTCCAGGATAAGCTTCCTCAGCTTCTTCTGATCGAAATCCTTGTGCTGGTAAAGCCCCTGCGGCCTTGTGTACCTCTCGTCCACCACTTGTCTCCTTCTCCCTATCTTGTTCCCCATCCCAAACTACCGAGGGACGAATAGGGGAACCAAAACTATACAAACCAAACTTAAAAGAACCCCGCCACCGCTTATTCCTCCACGAAGCAAAAACGAACACGAAACAAAACCCCAATTCGAAAAACCAAAACAAAATCCAATTCCTCCCCGAGATCACGCGCCCTCATCACTACCGATCCACGCCCCCAATTTCTACCCCAGATCGCAGCTAGAATCACCACCGCCCTGCCACCGCGCCTCCTCGACGGTCAAGATCAACATCAATCCTCCCGGTGGAATCTGCAACCCAAATTAAACAAGAAACCCCAGATCATCAACACAAACCAGCCCCTCCTCCCGCCATTTACAAATCAACCAAGAGATCAAGAACCCCCTCTCTCTCTCCTAGACGCAACCTCTAGAGAGAGAAAAAGGGAGACGACAGCGAGAGGAGTAGTAGAGTGAGAAAGAAGGGTATCATACCTCCCGTACGACTTCGGAAGGAGGAGAAGAAGGATCGGATATGATTGGGGGCAAGAAGAGAGAGAGAGAGATTTGGAAGAGTTCCTCTGGTAAAAGAGAGGACGGGTCCAAAGTGGAAGACTGTGTCTCCGTCTCTTTCTCTCTCTAGCGTTGAGCGTGTGTAATTAATTATATGGATAATTAATAAATGGTGGAGTGTGTTTGGATTTACGAGTGAGTGTTTCTTATATAATAATTAATAATTGGATGTCAGTCGGGATTTGGGTTTAAGGTACCTTGCTTGTGCTGAGCGTGGGATGGATACGAATACCACTGTATGAGCCGGAGACTGGTGTCCTTTGCTTTGCTTTAGAGGAGGGGAGTCAGGGGACGCAAACGAGGATGCTCTGTGGGCCCTGCTTGCTGAGCTTGGTTGCTAACGATAACGCCTCAACTACAGGTATACAACGGGTCGGTAACACATTTCGACTCCGAAAATTAACCTGTTTTGACCGGAAAATTAACCGGATCGAACCTCAATGGGTGGCTCATAAGATAGTCGACCCGACCCATTATAATAATATCGGGTCGGGTAATGGGTGTTTAAGTCTTTGCTTAACGGGTAATCCGTTTTACTCGTTTAGAATAAAGACTATATATCTATAATATAAGGAAGAGTGGTTTTTGAAATGTGTCAACTATAAGACATAAAGAGCGGTTCAGATTCATCTCCAAACACATCCAACGGTCTAGATTCCATCTAAAACCTCAAGATTCCATCTCAAAATTTCATCCCCGCTCAAATTTCCCGCCCACACAATTCAGCTGAGAGGGGGGGGGGGGGGGAGGGGGGATGTGACGTTCCATCCATCTCCCCCGTCCCGCTCTCCTTCTACCCCTCACCCATCCCCTCCCCTGTTCCCCATCCCCATCCCCCTCTTTCCCTCTCTGTTCCCCCTCACCCATTGATGTCGCTCAAATGTGTCACGCACAGCTGTTGCGGTGCAGTACAACATAAGAGAGGTCGAAACCCACAGAGAGGCA
>OY986968.1:15075427-15439211 GCA_963920575.1 Narthecium ossifragum
GGGGTCGGTTTCACAACCCGTGTAGCGCACACACGACCTTGTGATGATGTATGTGCTCGATTAAACCCTTAGCCTCCATTTGGTATGGGGTTAAGCTATTCCGGGTTAAGAGATTTTGGGGTTAGAAAAGTGGGGTTAATGAGTGGGGATAAAGTTATTCCACTTTTGGTGTTTGGTAGTAGGTTGGGTTTTTGGAGTTAGAAAAGTGGGGTTAAGGAAATGGTGTTTGGATGTAAAAGGTGGAATAAGTGTAAGAATTATAATTAATTAATATTAAATACCGAAAATGCCCTGAATTAAAATAAGTTGAGAAATTGATCATGAATTATGAAAATCAAGCGATGCTTCGCGTTTTAGATTGTTGCATAGAATAGAGTAAAATATATTATAATAAAGTATAATACTAAACTTCTTTGCTAAGTCAGATACATCAACGTAACAGGAAAATATCAAATACGACAACAAATATCGCAACAACTAGGTAGCAAACGGTAGAGGACAATAGCCGACGCGGGGCAACAGGTGCCGTGTTGGACTCCGCGTAAGATATCGTCGCTACATCCCCGTAATAAGTGTGCAAGTTGTAATCTTCAAAAGATTGTGATGCTTCATCGAGAGATTTAAATTTACGGTAACATGCACTTGGGTACTTGTCGACTTGTGCATGACACTCATGCCACGTTGCATAGATTCCTGTCCTCCGACCTCTGTAGACCACATAATAACTCATATGCGAAAAATAATTTGTGATGATATGTTCATCATCATTAGCTACTGCAGGTTCCATAGCAACAGATCCTCGTAAAAGACTATCACGTTTATGATTTGTGATGATATAGTTATGAAGTATGCAACACGCCATTACTATCTTACGTTGCGCTAATCAAGGATATGGCTGCATTATTCGTAGTATCTTAAATCGCTGCTTCAGAATACCAAATGCCCTTTCAACGTGATTGCGCAATTGTGCATGACGGTGGTTGTATATGTCCTTATAGCTACTGTATCCATGGGTGCGGCCACTACGGACATTTCGGAATTCTCCGATATGATATCGTGATCCTCTGTATGGCGCCAGAAACTTTTTTGAATTTGCATAACCAGAATCAACTAAGTAGAATTTACCTACAGGTTATCGCATTGTCACTGTTAGATCAAGTCACTGAGAGCAAATATAATAGCGTAAGTTCATGAGACTAAAACCTTCTGGAACTGTGAGATCGCCCTCTTCAATTGCCTTATTTAATACACGCATATCTGCCGCGGAACCTTCCCAGCCAGTAATGACAAGGAGAAATTGTAGATCAAAATCCACAACTCCCATAACATTCTGCGATGTAAACCCCTTGCGGTTACGAAACCGCGTTTGTAGGTCTCTGCTAACAATTGCAGGAATATGCATTCCATCAATTGCACCAATGGCATTCTGTGAAATACACTTGCAGCATTAAGACCAAGCAAACGCTAGAACATACCACAATAAGATTATATTCATGCATTTTACCTTAAATGGGGCCCAAGTGGAACTCCCCTCAAATAGGCGGTGGACGGGGACATTATCACCAGGGAGTTGCATGTATTCAGGTCTCAATTCTACGACACCATGCAGTACGCGATTGAAAATTCGACTTATTGTTTCTCCAGAATGCTGAAATGTCTCAGCCAGCACTCTGTTTGAAACTCCATGTCCAATCCCATGAAGGAAGATTGCAAGTTGCTCTTTGCTTGACACGTTTGATGTGTCGTTAATCAAACCCCGTGCCACCAATGCACCACATAAGCCGTGAAACACTGTTTTTGACATCCTAAACAATTCTGGACATCTTGTTTCATGACCATCCATGATGTCATTGATTAGTTGATGTCCGGTGAAAGGCCTAATGCGGCATGGCACCGTAGTTATTACATGCGAAGAAGATGAGCAATCTTCTAGAGCTATCTGAATAACCATGTCCTCCTCTTCTGATGACCCCGATGAGCTCTCATATGACAAAAAACTCATTTCTGTTTAAAAAATGAAACAAGTGTTGTAATATTGTATAAGTCAACAATGTGATTTCCATGTAATTTGTCTCTATCCCCGTCCCCCTCAATTTGAGAGTATTATGATAATAATCCTTTTTTTATTTTTGGTTACTTGATCTAGATAAATATTCTACATGCTGAGTTCCAAAATAAGCATGTTCTTATCTGCATCCACGCCGTTTAAATAACATACTGGGGGAAGATACTCCCAAAGAGAATGTGGAAAACATATATACAGAACAGAGATCTCCTGAAGATGGTAAGTTTGATAGGTTTGAGACCCCTAGCATGAAGGTTGAACTGAGCCCCAAAAAGGAATCTGGTGATAGCAAAATAGCTAGGGATATTCGGAAGCATAAATCTGAGAAATTGTCCTTTCCAACTTCAAAGAAGCTGCCAGTATGCAACACAATGTCACATTTCGGAATTCACTTTCCCCCAGGGCGAAGGTTAAATTGCATGAACTTTTGTGCAGTCACACAAAACCAGCAAAGCCTATATCTCAGTGGATTCCTCCAAGCAAAGGCTCTGATGCTACAACAATTATATTATCTTTACCTCATCAAATCCAACATGCAAATTTGTCCATGCATAAGTCATCCATACATTCCTAAACAATTCAGCAAGCTAGAGATTATAATTACTTTGAAACACAGACTGTGTAAAATACATACCCAATAATAGCTAAATGGAGTTCCATTAAATACAACTAAAACAAACACATAAAACTGTTTAAACCAATAAAAGCAAACACAATCTACCAGCAATAAACTTGACAAAGCTGCAGATACATTGACATACCTCAGACTATTTGATGAAACAAAAGACACTACCACAAAGCATCAATAGCCACTACTCACACCTCCACAGACAAACTTTCTCATTACACACACTCATGTCATTATATATAGGAAGCAGAGTCCATAAAAATATCTAACATAGAGACAACATATGTCTTCTTTCCATGATGAACAGCCAGTCACACCTCCCTCTTGTCTTGTCACTTCTATCAACTTCAAAATGTATTGTCTTGTCACTCAAATCAACTTCAAAATGTAGGCCCCATTGTTCACATGTTGCAGCAACTTTTTGACCAATAAAGTTATACTTCCATCCATATGAAATCTGAAATTTAATCATCACAACCAATTCATGCTTACATTAGCTCTCCATGTAAGCTATACATCCATCCAAAGCTAGCATGATCAAATCAGCATCCTGCAAAAACAGTAATAAAAAAGGAACGTTACTTTAACAATTTAGACATGAACATGCCAAATGAAGGTATATGTCCCATGGCAGTGATTATCATTATTAGGAAGACTACGTGTGAAAAATGGAGAAGAGAATGATTAAATTTAAAACATAAACTTGAGCACAACAGTTATCATCCATTAATATTATGTCTCATTGCATGATCTCAATTTTTTAGAATCATTACAAATTATGGAGCATACAACAAACTTCTTCCCATGTTCCAAAGAGTGATACTCAGAAGTCACTCAAATGTGTAGAAGACCATGAGTATGGATCTGAATATAATATATCTCAATACATGTATCACCAAATTACGATAAAGCCAAAGTTCAACCATATGTTCAATTTCATTTCAGAAGAAACAGAAGCTGGAAAGTATTATGATTAATACGAACATTATCATTGCCGGCAACATTGCTTTCTTTCTTTTGTTTTCTCTTTCAAAGGTGATAAAATTCAATGCGAGACAGGGTGGGTGGTTGGGGACAAGAACCACTTGGTGATATTAATGGATGGCTTTAAGCTTTAGCTGCACTTTGTTACATAGTTTGGCAGCCTTTTCTCAGAAAAGATATGTTGATTTTATGACAAGAATTTGAGCTTCTACTCAGCAAATGTTCACATAGATCTCTCAGATCAGGACCATTCAAGATTCCAAAAACACATAAATCCCAACAATTAATACTATTCCGTGCAAGATGACGGTGTTCCTTGGGTGTACTGTCTAGAATTTTCACTTGTCAAGGGGACCCCAATTTATCTATATTTAAGAGGACTGCTTGCTTACCATCATGCTGTCTCCTAGCACATGTGGAGGGACTATTGTCACACCCATGAGATCCTGTTCAACCTAATTATTCAAGCTATTTATATGAAGGTATTGTCACACCTATGAGATCCTGTTCAACCTAATTATTCAAGCTATAGTTTGGCAAAAACATGGAAGCCCAAAAACAACTAAATTGTGTATGCATGACAATCAAAGTGCAGAGATCTTCAAAAGGAATAAGAAAACATGGCTATAATTCTCTTCAAGTATCCAGCAGATAACATATTGAAGAGAATTGATGTTCACATTAGAAACCAGTAATTACATTAGGAGCCTTGACAATATGTAGTTTTCCTAGTATCGGATTAAATTCTGTGAGAAATAGTAATACAAACTATTAATTACATTAGGAGCCTTGACAGTATGGCCAAGGTAGTTTTCCTGGTGCTTAATTACTAGATAAAGCCCACAAGCTACTACATTGGTTTCCCCATTGTGTAACTCAGTTAAGAAGATGCAAATGACCCAGATTGCATAAATTATAAGAAAAGTCACATAATAAAAGTTGATTCATGGTGACAAGTCTGCTAAAGCATATCCAATGATAAGAAATCACATCATTAAAGTTAGCAGACTACATACCTAGATAAGTACCGCTTACATGTCCGGATTTGATCTGCCACGTGCGAAGTGGTCATCCTCCTGTGTCCCGTATGGTGTCCAATCCGGATTGACTTGTTCCCCTTCAGGGCGTGGACCTCTACTCATATGAAAAGTAGGAAGATGTGGACGAAAAGGATATGTGTATGGCACCTCCATGGACGGAGGCCATATAGGCGGATGGTATGATGGTCCAGGCTGTGTGAAAATTGTAGATGGCTGGCTATGGCTATCTTGACTAGGTAACTCCTTCAACCGATCATCTACCCACATGTTCCTTAGTGTTGCGTCATTGAGAGAAATGAATCCTTGCCTATGTGTTTCACTCTCAAAAATTTTCGTCAACTTCACCAACTTGTAAGATGTTATTTCAGCCAATGTATGGGCCACCTCCATATATGTTGGTAGGGAGTAATCAACATCTCTTTGCATCGCCCGCTCTTTGAGGTCAAACTTCCTCTGTAACTGCTGTGCAATTAGACGTGCACCTCACCCCTGCCGCCAACCACCTTCTTCTTACATCTGTTTGCATACTCTTGTCGGCGACGCTTGCTGCCGGAAGAACCAGATGCATCCGTGCCAGTACCACCATGCTCCTCTGTGCGTTGTGTCTGTGGCGTATCTTGCGGAATTGGATCACTGGTGTTTGTATCTTGCAATTCATCAACATATCTCCATGGCCCGGATCCTCCCGTGTAGTCTTCATCTTCACCGATGTTAATACCAGACACACGAGATGGGAAAGTCCGAGGCGGGGGTGAATTAGCATCAGTCAGAGTATCTGATGATCCAGTGCTCTCTGATACTTTTTCTTCAATTGCCTTATTATTCTTATTCTTCATGTTCGAGGAATATCTGAATTCTCCAGTGGCGGTATTCTTAGCTGTCAGGAGATTCATTACTTCATAGAAGACATACAACTTATCTTTGAGGGGAGCGAATTTTGAACAACCCTGGAAGAATGGAAGAATTATAATTGATTAGAATAGGTGTCTTTGGACCAGAATTATGAAGATTATATTTGGACTCTTCTTACCGCAATATCCTCATCCCAAGCTGCTCTATCAGGTGGATCGATCATCTTCGTTTCGGGATTCCAACCCCATCCACTCTTGCCCTCTAGCTCTATGTAGATAGCATGTGTTTTTTTCAGGTTCTTCCATCTATTCTTGATGTGTATCATCTGCAGCTGATGCACTCGATTTTCATTGCATTTGGCGAGTGCTCTATTCCAGGCATCTTTCGTAAATTGCCCATTGCTTCGCGCTTTAGCGAGGTGTTCTAATCTCAAGTGTTCTAGCAAGACATGATCCTCGGCTTCAGTCCAATTTTGTTTCCTTACATTCGGCATATTTTTGTATTAATCGAAGATGTCTTTAGTTTGATAATATTCATGGAGGGAAATCAATCCAAGCATCGACATCTGCTAGGAGGTATGGTTTTAACCATAACATGAGATTTTCATAGATAGATGACAAAGTCACTCGTAATTGCAATCTAGATAGCAAGACTGAAGTTTAGATGTATTCGCTAGAAAAGACAAGGTAGACAGGATGCTACTGAGGAAAACTTTAACCCTAAAAAGGGATGGGTACTGATACTTCTTGACGACTTTTTCGTAAGGATAGTGAAGATTACAAAGTATAGCTGCCCCATCCATCACAATGTTTACTGATGGAATCAATCCAAGATGTTTTTTACTCATGAAATACCAACTAACAAAAACAAACATGGCCACATCATTCAAACATAGTCAGAAACATATAACCAACCAGTCGAACAAAAGACACCACTACGAAGATCTAAGATGAGTAAAAATTGAAGTTATAAAAACTGATTGGAAGTAAAATAACGGCAATGTACCAGGCTAGCATACTAACCATGAACCAACTAGGTCCATGCCTCAGTCATCCCATAGAAATCGAAAGAGCAGAAAGATGGTTATTTCATCCACTACAAACCTCATCATCAAAGCTATATAATCATCCAACGATCATAATAAAAGCTAGAGTTAAAATTTGGATGATGAGATTGCTTACCTAAACAGAAAGGATCAACGAAGGGGACTTTGCCATCAAGGGATTGGGCAATCCTCTTTGTTAGCCTCGGAGCAGAGCAGAAGACGCTTTTTTTTTGAACTGTGCTTGGCTCCAATTGTAGGCCGGCACTGAGTTGGAAGAGAGAGATCAGATCAGACCAGGGAAGGGGAGAAAATAGAGTGGTTAAAAAATGGAAGATAAGATTGCTTACGTAGAGAAGAAGGATCAAGGAAAGGGACTTAGCCGTCAGGGAAGGCTGCATTCCTCTTTGCTAGCCTCGGATCAGAGCAGATCTAGCTGTTTGTTAGCCTCGGAGTAGAGCAGAAGACGCTTTTTTTTTTGAACTGTGGTTGGCTCCAATTGCAGGGCGGCACTGAGTTGGAAGAGAGAGATCGGATCAGACCAGGGAAGGGGAGAAAATAGAGTGGTTTAAAAATGGATGATAAGATTGCTTACCTACAGAAGAAGGATCAAGGAAGGGGACTTACCCGTCAGGGAAGGCTGCATTCCTCTTTGCTAGCCTCGGATCAGAGCAGATCTAGCTGTTTGTTAGCCTCGGAGCAGCGCAGAAGTAGCTTTTTTTTTGAACTGTGCTTGGCTCCAATTGCAGGCCGGCACTGAGTTGGAAGAGAGAGATCGGATCAGACCATGGAAGGGGAGAAAATAGAGTGGTTAAACAATGGATGATAAGATTGATTACCTAGAGAAGAAGGATCAAGGAAGGGGACTTAGCCGTCAGGGAAGGCTGCATTCCTCTTTGCTAGCCTCAGATCAGAGCAGATCTAGCTGACAGGACAACTGTGCTCGGATCGAAGGAGTTGCAGGGCGATAGCGAGTGGGAAGAGAGAGATCTCGTCACTTCCGGCAATGGAGCAAAGTAACCCTGACTGGATCTGACCAGATCTGACCAGATCTGGAATGCTCTTGGCTTCACAGGCGAGGTAGCGGATGGTGGCAGAGAGATATGGCAAGAAGACCACTGGCGGTGGCGTTGTCTCTCTCACTCTCTCAATCTCTCCTCCGAGCGACCGGATCTGAGGGGATGTGGATGGTTTTTGGTTTAGATCCGACGTAGCGGCCGGAGGCGGATAGATCTCGCAAGGAGCCGTCACTCGGCGCCGTCGACCTCGCACGGTGACGCTGTCGCTCTTTCACTCTCTCCATCTCTCCCCCCACTGACCACTCCCTTCGCCGCCGACCACATCCCTTCCTCCTACTCCTTGGCAGCCCACGTGCCCTTCTACACCGCCGGCGACCCCCGCGACGAGACGGTCTCTCCCTCACGCAATGGCTGCCAGCGCTATGTCGCTTTGCCAGATGCTCGTGAGAAAAGTGGGATAACCTAGAAACCGGGGTTAACCCCACTTTAACCCAGAAATGCAAGCCGCGCTGTGTTTGGGGATAACACAGGGTTAAGGTGGGATAACCCCACCTTAACCCCGAACCAAACAGAAGCTTAGGAGTACCCGAGACCGGAGGATCTGGGTTAGATCGTAAAGATCTGGATTTGAGCGGCTAGGATCAGATCTGGCTGATTGGATGGCCATGATCTGATCTTAAGCCCATCATATGAACTCCCATAAACCCTTCTCTCTCGTGAGAACATCAGCCACGATCCATTTCGAGAGAGAGAGCGAGAGAGCGGCGGGCCGATCTCACAGAAAGAGAGAGAGGGAGGAGAGGCGATGCCGACGGCGACGACCGCGATCGGAGAGATGGAGAGGCAACTAGAGAAGAGCTCGACGATGGAGGCTGGGCCTTCTTCTTCAGCGATGACGAGCCTGGTGACTGGGCGGAGATCCTAGCTATGGCGATCGCGGTTGGAGGAGAGAGCGACGGTTGGGTCCCTCCTGTCGACTGTGAAGACGGAGCTTGGCGACGACGCCAGAGGGAGATGACGGCCATGATTAGAGGGGACCGACGACATCAACGACCGGAGAAGGAGGTTTCGCGTGATCCAGAGGTAGGGTTTCTGATCTAATCTCTTGATTAGACTCTACTAGCCTAGAATAGGTTTTCTTGGATTTCTTCCTTTTTGCTTTCGTGGCTTCCTCTACAAGTTGTTCGTCGGAATGTATGTCAGCCTAGGATCATGCAACCTCCTCTTTTCTTTGTTGCCAGTGTTTGGAACTATGGATTGGTGGTGCATTGTGATGAGATTGCTTCCCTTTTTCTCTGGTTTTTGCCGGTTTTGATGCCTTAGCCTGGGATTGTTACTTTTGCTCTGTTCTTCCGTGGCGTGGTTGGTGTTTGGGCTTATGTTCTCTCATGGCCTTTGGTGATACTTCTTCTTCCTCTTCTTGTTACCGTGGGTTGTTTGGAGATGTTGCATTTTATTGGTTTTCTACTGGAGTTCCTCCCCTATTTCTGTGGGTATGATCAGAGCCGTTCCTTTTGTTGGGTGTGGGTTTTCCATCATGATCTCATGCCCTTTGTGAGGTTTTGTTCTTCCCCTGTTCCGGGTTTGCGTCTGCTCGTTCTCTGTTTCCTTCCTCTGCAAGGGTTTCTTCTCCCTCCTCAAACTCCCATCCGATGCTTCCACTGTGTCCTCTAGTGTTTTGGATTGGATCGGTTGGTTATAGTTGCAGGTAGAGTTGTCAATTTTGCTCGTTGTCTGTGAATAGTTTGTGTTCAGCTCTAAATAGGGATGGAGATGGACTCGCTTATGCTTAGCTTGAGATAGCACAAGTCGGTGATGTACTCTAAGCTTCTGGTGATCCTATGGTTGTTGCTATTGCCTCTGAAATGTTTCTCCCCCTTATCATTCCTAGACTATGAAGACTTGCCCCCGGATTTGGAACTTTGTCTCCTACTCCTCTGTTCGTGACTGGTCGGGTGTTGGTTGGTGACTCCCTTTTGGATTGGCGATGCGGCATTGACATCTATAACATGCATACCAATCCATTCACAGATTTTATGTAATCGATCTTCTATGAAGTGCCATATGAGCAACCAAGATTTAGATGATAAGTGTAGAGTATTACTACTCTTAACTTAAGTGCATTCCTCCACCTTTTCTCATATGAGTCATGTTATAATTGTCTCTCGACCTCCCTGATAGGGTAGTTCCTGGATTTCCTCCTCTCTCGCTTCTAATTGGAATATGTGTGCTTGATCACTAATGTACATCCTGGATCGGTTTTGGTTTATATTTGTTGGAGGCTTGGGAGCTCCCCTTCTCTCAAATTGCTCTTTAAATCACCGCTGAAATATTTTATCATTGATGATGGATAGTTAGATTATCGAGTGTATGTTTGCGTATTTCCCTATTCAATTCTCGTAATCTCATGTGATTGCACCAACTATGTACTCGTTTATCATGTTTAAGCCTAGGGTCGGCGGTGTGCCGTTTATATTTTATTTGTGGGTTAACCAAGGGAGTGATGCCCTTGGGAATGTTTAGATTTATTTGGGCCGAAGGTGTGTCCTTGTCCTTTGTATGGTATTATGCATGGTTTGTCATGTATGGCTTATGCTAAATACCCCATAGCTATGTTACAACATATTGGACAATTGAGTGATGATTTGGCATGTACAGACACCTAACCCTAGTTGCTTGAATAAGCTCATGCATATTATATGCATTAGAAGCATTAAGGCTACGTGGTAGGCGATGGATTCGATCGCCGATCCGGGGTTCTCTGGTAGCCCAGATCTAGCCCTAGAACCGGGGTTTGGTTAGTTGAGGATTAGGACATGATTGTCATCGAATGATCATAATTGCTAACATTTGAGGTTATTGTTATAGTCGACTATGCATTATTCTTGTATTTGAGGTGTAGAGGTCGTGTCGGGTCTCCAAGGCCAAGCGCTAAGGATGGTTGTCGATGTCCCTGACATGTGTGTCCCCGCGAGAGATGGTATGGCTGGGCTGGGAGGTACCTGGACAGGAGCCCGCAGTCTTTTTTTCCTCTCGTCTGTTCTTGGGTGAGGGTGGGACCTGGACATGAGCCCTCGGGAATCGACGGGGTCATGGGGCCCTTGACATACCTTAGGCTTAGGCGGAGAACGACACAGTTGCATTTTCCCTTCCTTTCTGTGCGATGTAGAGTAGAACCCTACTGGGCATTGTTGCTCACCCTACCAGGGCTGCATCAGCGATGCAGGTCGATGCAGTTCCTTCTTTCAGGTGTTCTTTTAGAAGATGGCACGGTATTTCGAGGTGATCGAGGACTTGGAGCTTCGAGGAGTTCTTTTACAGATAATTTACAGTTTTAATCAATGATGTACAAATTGATGTATAAATCGAGGCATAACATGATGTATTCGAGGACATAATTGTATGATCATTAATTCAGCTGTATTTGAAAAATATTATAATATTCTTTAATATTGACATTTGAGAAATGTAATAATTAGTTATTTACAATGGTGCCATTGCTCAAGTTGAAATTGTAAAATGTACAGGTTTCGTATGCTAAATTATAAAGGGGATTCTGCCGAAACTTTTTTATGAACTTGAGGATTAAATTGTTTAAATTCATAACAGTTATATACTTGTGCGCTAATTGATGATGTAAACAAGTTTAGGTGGCTCACGCCTCGATCTAGATGGGTTTTCTGGGTCGGGGCGTGACACGTACATCCCCTCTCCTCTCCCTACGCCGACCTCGCCCGACCTCGCCCAACCCACCGTCAGCCGCGCCGTCGCCGACCTCGCCCAACCCCAACGGCGTGACCATCGCCCCACGCCGTCGCTAACCAAGCCACACCCGACACCATCGGCCCTCTCCCCACGGCGACCTCGCCCGACCCGTCGTCAACCTCGCCCAACCCGAACGGTGTGACCATCGCCCCATGCCGTCGCCAACCAAGCCACGCCCGAGGCCATTGGCCACGCCCGACGCCATCGGCCACGCCCGATGCTCGACGCCCGAGGCCATCGGCCACGCCCGACGCTCGACGCCCGAGGCCATCGGCCACGCCCGACACCCGACGCCATCGGCCACACCATCGCCCTCCGCCGTCGGCAACGCCCAACCCGCATCTGCCTTTCCCCACTCCGTTGGCCACGCCCAACCCGCATCGGCCTCGCCCCACACTGTCGGCCACACCTCCTTCGTCCTCATCGCATCCTCTACACGTCCCTCCATCACTACGACCATTAACTCAACCATCCTTGCCTGCGACCCCGCCCCACGCCGTCGACCTCTCTGTTCCCCACGCCGTCGAGAGGAGCTCCCCACGTCGTCGACCTAGCCATAGTACCTGTCCTGCATCGACCGCGACCCCTTTGACTGGACGCATCCCTGCCGTCGCCCAAGCCCCGTCGCGCCCAGCACCGCCATATCTCCGGTGAGCTTTCCCTCTCCTCTCCTATCTTCACTTCTGTGAGCATCGTTTCCTCTCCCTCTTCCCATGGCTTCACCTCTCCCTCTTTCTCGACCTCTCTTTATTTCTGTACCCTTGGCCTCCAGGGATTCCTGCTCTCCGCCATCATTCTTCGAGCCGGCGACCACTTGGTATCCCTCCAGGAGCACCTGGTTCCCAGAGCTGTTGACCTCTCCAAGCTCCAGAGGCTCGAGAGGGAATCCGCCGCTGCCTCCCCGACGGCCACCACCCTTTCCATTTTCCCTTCCTTCTTCGGCGGGTTCTGCTTCTCCCCACGGTAGAGACACATCCTCCTGATCCCATTTGGGTTTGGATTTTTATGGATTTGTTGTTTGATTGATCATCTGGGTTTATCTGTATCGAAGGGCGCAATAATTGAGTGATAGAAACTGATTAGAAACTGCAAGAAGAGAAATTCATCTTCTTTAATTGTGCTATACCCTTCAATCTAATCTCATATTTTGCAGTTGGATTTTTATGGATTTGTTGCTGGTGGATGAATTTGATACGAAAGCTCAATTTATTGATGCAGTTTTCACCTCTTCTTTAATTCCAGGGCACGTTGCGTCAAGTGTCAGCAAAGTTGAAAGGAATTTCCGCATGATCAATCCTACTCAGAAGAGGAATTAAGAACACTTGAACAATTTCATAGCACTTTCTGTTAGCTTTTCTCTTGAATTATCTGGATATTATTATGCTATACTATCCAATGAATAAAGTGGCATAAGTTCTGAGCATTGCTGACATATTCTTAGTGTGAGGACCCGTCCCTCTACTCCTGGGTCGACGGGCTGGGTCGGGCCCGTGGCTCGTTGGTTTGTTTCGCGTCGAGCGCGCGATCCGGTGGATCGTATTGTTTCTTGGACCACAAGGGCAATTTGGTAAATTGCACCTTGTTGGTTTGCTTCACACCCGCGTGTGCACACACTGGCCTTGTATGTGTTAGTGTTTGTTTAGAATGGCTAGGTGGACCCGAGATCGGAAGATCTGGACTTGGACTTGAGTTCCAGCCCAAGTTTGCCTTTCTGGACAAGGGAGATCGATCCCATTTTGAGGTGGGATCGATCCCTCTTTGTGCCTGGAAGTCGTTGGTGGTGGAGCTCGTGACGACGGCCACGAGCGGCCATCGCTTCCCCTGTCAAGGGAGGGAACTTCCCTCCCCTCCCCCAGCTTTTCCCCGCCTTCGTCGGCTTTCCCCCAGGCTTTCCTTCCTCTTCTTCTTCCTTCTTTCTTTCTTCTCCCGCGGCTCTGCTTCCTTCTTTCTTCACAATTATAAATCCAGTACTCGTTAAAATAAATGTAGTAGTGCGAGTATGAGTCGATCCCACGAAGAGTGTTCAGTCGTGTTTTGTGCTTAGTGAACAAAGATGGGGGGTTTTAAACTTGAGGAAAAACAATAAAGAAATAATCTAAAGCGAAGAAATGAGTTGAATCAAGAGAACAAACCTTGGTCTGAGTCAACATCCACCATCGGAATCCAACAACTGATCATAGATGCAAGTATCAATCAATTTATACCATGAATATTCATCGTCCGAATTCAATTCGAAGCTCTCCTCGATCATAGTTAATTAGAAACAAGCGATCTAATCAACCCTAACTACTAGACAACCTAAGACAAGCGCTGTAGATTTAATCTAGTAGCAGCGTTAAGAATAGGGAGATCGATGAAGCTAAACAACACAAGCACAAGCGGTTGCATTTAATCTAGTTGAATATTCTTCCTAAGATCTAACAAGATCTGATCAGCAGTAAATTATTAGATCCTAGTTGCTTCGCAGATTAGAGGGATCAAACAATTCCGGATTTGATATCAAACCTAGCAGTAGATCACCATGAATAATAAACTAGTAGGCCTCCTAGCAATTAGACAAGGTAATCATGAAGATTTAATCTCAGAAGAACATCCAATACTCATGTATAAACTGAACAATAAAAATAAATTAGATCTCACAGTTTCATTGATTCCGAGGTTTCAGTCTCCTCGACCAAGGATCAAGATTTAGCCACGCAGGGCCATCGAGAACAATCCTCCAAAAGATTTCATAAAGCAAAAGAAAACCTAGAAAAAATATAAAAGAGGAGAAAGAGTAGCCAAAAGTGTCCAAGAATCCCCCCTCAAACCCTAGAAAGAGTCCTATTTATAGCCTCAATTGTATCCACCCTCGGATTAGATCACAATCGTTGATTTTTGTTACTGGGAAAGTCCGATCGATCGGACCTTGGATGCTGGATCGATCGGTCTCATTAAAATCTTCAACTTCTATTCACGCCCGAGCCCGATCGATCGGACTAAGGGAGTCGGATCGATCGATTTCGTAAAAATCTTCGTCTCTGGCTCTTCCCGAGTTCGATCGATGGTCCGATCGATCGAATTCGGTTCCTCTAAAAAGCATACGCTCTGTCAACTTTAATTCCCAAGTCCGATCGATCGAACGAACTTTAAGTGCTGGATCGATCGGAGGCATAAAAATCCACATTCTCTGGGTATTTTTGAGTCCGATAGATCTAACTCTAGGAGTCGGATCGATCGGGCTCAGTAGGAGTGATGGTTCGATCGATCGAACCATATTCAGCCAAAAACTACATGTTCTGTCACGGTTTTGCCAGGTCCGATCGATCGGACCTTCGCTCGGACTTCCAGCTTATTTTCCTTTCTGCCATTCAGACTGCGCATCGGTACTGAAATTGTCGTAACTTCCTCTAGGAAACTCGGAATCACGAACCGTAAAATTCTCCAGAATCTAGACTTCAAGAGCTTTCCAACAATGTATGGCACATCCTCTGGTTCTTCATGATCAGGTACAGATAAATCTTTAAAGTTGATCCATGCACTCTTTTCAGCTTCTTTTCGACTTAAGGACTTCAATTGCATCCTAAATCAAAATATAAGAATAATGAGTGTATTTAGGAACTAAATAAGCATAGGAGACTAAATATTAAGGAATAAAAATATAACATTATGCATTCTCATCATCGGCAGTACCGCTGCAGCGATCCGGTAAACTTAAATGATGTTGGTCATACTGTTGCATGCCTATCTCCTGTTTGTGTATGTTATAGCATGCATTGTTGAATTGTGCATTAGTTGCATTGGTTAGGGAGTGGGTGATCTGTGGGTCGCTGTCCCGAGGCTGGAAGCTCGGACTTAGCCCTAGAACCGGGGTTGGGTAGTTTGGACCCGGTTTGAATGGTGGTGTCCAGTCGATTCGATGATAGGCTTAGACGACTGGTACACTTGTTGCTTGATGATTGTAGAGGTCGTGTCGGCCTTGAGTCGGATGCTGAGGTGTAGCCGGTGTCCCACTGTGCGGACCCTGGGGTAGAGGATTTGCCTACCCAGCGGTGCCTTTTTCTCGCCTGCAGTGTCGTTCCCTGCAGTTGTGTGTTCACCAGTGTTGTTCCTGCAACTGAACGTTGCTCCTGGGCTTCAGGGACACGCGATGGGGTTATGGGACCTCTGTATACACCCAGGTCCTGCTTGAGGGCGACACTGTTGCATTTCCCTCTTCCTTCTGTGTGACGTAGTGTAGATCCCTACTGAGCTTAGTGCTCACACCTACCCAGGCTGCGTTTTGCAGGTGCAGGCGTCAGTTCTTCCTCCGTGGCCCCTACCGGGCAGTTGGTTGGCGGTGCGGCGGCGCCAGGTGGCTTTTGAGAGGTGGCGATATTTACTGCTTTTACCCTTATGTTAGTTAGTCTCCTACGGGAGTAATGTTGTATCTTGGATCTTCCCCTCTCCGAGGATATGTATATTAACACTTTGAGTTTTAAATCTGTGGTTCGATGTTGTTGATTTAATGTCTTTAATTGAGGGTGCTTTTGGTGAATTGTTAGGGAGACCAATAGGTTAGAGGGAACCCTCATCGTTCTTTTTCCGCGTTTTGTAGGTTCCGATTCGCGTTGCCCAGCCCGGGTTGGGCTTTCGCGGGTCGGGGCGCGACACTTAGTCTTGAAGTGAATGGGCAAGATGAGCTTTTTATACTATGCATTTGAGTTGAGAGGGCATGTATCTGACTATTGTTGTTAATTGTTGAACTCAATGATGTAGAAAAGGTGGATAAGCTAAACTCAATGATGTCGAAAAGGTGTATCTGACTATTTGCAATCTGAATAGTGACTTCTCTAAATTAAGTTTGTAATCGTTTTGTTTTGCATAAGCTGAACTCAGCGGTGTAATGAGGGTAGTTGGCGTTTAAAAGCGAATAAGACTGTCATTCTCGCTATTCTCTAAATTCAAACATTTAGGAGCATGGCTATCTAAAATCGTCTCATGCTGTAAATAATGTTCACCCTCTTCCCTTATATTTATCTAGAAATCAGTTCTATCTGGGTGGAGTAATCTCATCAAGGAACTCAATTTGTGCAGCCCAGGATTCACATGGATATTGGCACGTAACATCGAGACACTTGGAGGAGCACGCTACATGTTTTTGTCTCACAAGTATGCTATACTTATATGCTCTCGTTGTGTATAAGGAAACCTCTTTAAGTTTTACTTTTCTGCTAGCACTTCTATGACTTTTTCTTTGAAAAAAAGCTTCTTCCTGATTTTTTGACTATGATATTTTATGGAAATGGAAATAGAAAGCTAATATCATGAGCCTTCTTGCAGGTCATCCTATGCAACAGAGTGAAATACTTGACAAGAAAGTTAATATTATAAGCCTTCTTGATTACTTCAGACAAGTATATCTATTTTGCAACATGAAGCAATCGCATTTAAGTTAATATAACCCCCACACATACGTCTCACACATCACATGAAATATGAAATGCTTGAATGCATCCAAAGATGACTAGAGCGGAAGAGAGGCCGGATAGTCCACTCGAAGAGGGGTTGAAGAGGGAGAGGCGCAGCGCCTAGAGCTTATGCCGTGTGACCTTTGACAAACACGACCGCTGGCTGGGACTTTGTCGGTGGGGAGCGTCCCGACGAGGGCTTTTGGCCAAGAGGCGATGGGGAGGAACGATGAGAGGCGGGACGGCGATGGAGCTCGCAGTCAGTGTCGGGGTTGAACTTGATTGATGGATGTATTGATATGTGGGTGTATTGAACTTTTATTTTAACAGCTCCAGTGAGTATGTCACTGCTATTTGTTTTACCATGTAGATTTTTTTGTTGATGTGCCATTGGTAATCTAAACATATAAATGTATTTTTGGGGAGTATGATTGATGGATGTCTGTGCAAGGTCATATAATTGAAAAACATGAATAAATTTAAACTGTGTCAGGGGCAAAGGCATCCCACTAGGTTTGTGTGGTTTGTGGGGAACACGGTTTGTCTCGGGGATAATGTTTGTCCATTTTATACTGTGATTTAATTTTTACATTTGAGGTATGTTGTAAAATTGTCTCATTTAGCCTTCGGTACATGCGAGGTTCTTTTGAATTTCTTTGAAACAAACCTTAAATATTCATGTCGTAGGCATGGGTATTCACTAGCTAAACGTGATTACGGTGTTTTCTTTTCTTTTTTTTAAATCATGCCAGCGACACGGGCCACACCTAGGGGAGGTTTTGTCAAAATTTTTTTTAAAGAAACTCTAAATATTTTGTGTTGTATACATGAGTGTCCGTGTCGTAGGCACGAGCATTCACTAGTATATATATAATGTCACTCACGGTAAGTACAATACATAACATGTAAAATGTAAATAAAGTAACGCCATAAGATAACATGTGATTATAACCACCCATTAAGGTTTAAGATCTAATTAATTTCCAAGCTAATTTCTATTAAGCTCATCCTTAGAACCAAGTACTGGTAGTCGTCCATCTTTCACAACCACCACAAGGCCTTCATGCCCAAATCAACTCGGAAAAACTCAGTTATGATTTAATCATTTGTTATGCTATTTTTTTGTTGAATTTTGGATTAATAGATTGTACTTTAAAATTTTATATTTCTTCATGTTGCACAACTTAGATTTACGTGCTCATGTTGTTTGAATTTTGGATTAATAAATTGTACTTTAAAACTTTATATTTATTCATGTGATACTAATAACGGTTTAATGAATTACCTGTACCCGTTGAAGGTCCAAGAGGGGGGTGAATTGGACTCTTTTCGAAATTCTAGTTTAATGGAAAAACCAGGTAGGAGAGAACTAACACTTTAAATGCTTGTAGATGAAATGAAACTAAAGCAAAAGGCATGCAAGAATACAATCAAGAGAGTTAGAGAGATGGCACTGATTTTATAGTGGTTCGACCCAATTCTTGGTCTACGTCCAATTCTCTCAAGGCTCCCCTTGAGGTTCCACTACTTGCAAATCCCTTACAAGCTTTTTCTCCAAGCTTCCTGGTGCTTGGTGACTTTACACTCATAGCCACTTGCTGTTGACTGTCTCTCAAGATACCTCTTCACGCTTGAAGAAGGTTTACAAAGGTTGTAGCACAAAAGAGAATAAGTAAAAAAAAGCTTCTCTAAAACTTGCTCAGATGATCCCAATAATAATGATAAAAGTTGTAGCAAGTTTACATAAAGGAACTACTTATATTTGGCCTTCAACCAACTCAACAAGGAGCTCCAACGGCTCTGTGCAACTCTCCAACGGTTAGTTTTTTACTCTGCGCGTTGCTGGCGGTCGATCCATGCATCGTCCGTCACGTATGAAAACTCAGCCTTTTTGCTCGATGGTCGATCTACGCATCGTCCGTCACTCTCACGATCGACCATGACATCAACCGTCATATCGTCCGTCAGCTTCTGTTAAGAGAATCGCTTCCCAGGGTCGATGCTTGGATCGACCGTCGCTCCTTGACTTTTCTTCATAAATGCGCCACGGTCGACCGCCGCTTCGACCGTAGCATCTTTCGTCAGGCTCTGTTAAGAAAATGGCTTCCCACGGTCGATGCACCAATCGACCGTCGCTTCTTCACTTTTCTTCATTAATGCGTCACGGTCGACCGCCGCATCGACCGTCGCATCGTCCGTCAGGCTCTGTGAAGTTTTATGCTTCCCAGGGTCGATGCACCGATCGACCGTGAGCCAATACGCATATTTCCAAGTATGATGCATTCAACACGGTCGATCCATGGATCGACCGTCACATTCCCACGATCGATCCTTGTATCGACTGTCAGTACAAAAATGACTTAAATATTGAATTTAAGATTTCCAATTAAAGGGGTAATAAATATTAAACATATATTTTATCATTTAATGTATATTCGCATCATCAAAACAAGGTTAGGATCAACAATCTCCCCCTTTTTGATGATGACAATCCTTTTAAATGTGATGATAAAATATTTTGACTCTCCCTTAACCAATGCATCCTCTTCTTTCAAAAAATGTGTTCTAAAGTGAATTTTCAAGATGCACATAAGTCATATATCTTTAAAATGATATTAAAAGTTCCATTCAAGATATGTTGACATAATAGTTTGGATTTTAGCATGTTCACTTCTTTTCAATAATAACATTTAAGCTTTCATGAAGTGATTTCATATCGAATATTGAGATTATAACATTGTATTAATACATCATAGCAATATCCAAACACAGATGCCTTTCATTCAAAAGATTCCAACACTTACATACAATACTTTCATTCAAAATCATTTGGAAAACTTTGGATTTACAAAAACTTTCATTTCAAAACAAGGTTTTCCAAAATACAAGAGTAAAGATATGAAATGTAGAAATGTAGGGCTATTGTTCAACATTCATTCATCACACTTTTTCTTCCCCTTTGGCATCATCAAAAAAAAGTAAGAAGGATGGGGAATTATGATCAATCAACTGAAGGAGTGGTAGGTGGGAATTCAGTCTTGATATAGGCAAAAATGTCTTCAAGTTGCTTAGACATCTTGGCTTGATCTCCGGTGATTGTTGCTTGGGAAGTCTTGATGTCTCCTAGACTTACTTCCATTCTTCCCAACCTTGCTTCAAGCTCATCAAGTCTTTGTGCCGTATTGCGACGAGCTCGGCTACTGGAAGATTCTCCTTGATGTCCTTCAAATAAAGGCTCTCCCCCTAAATTTTCCTCTTCATGCTCTTCTTGATGCTCATCTTCTTAATCTCCACTGACATCAGGCCAACCTAGGCCTAAGGCTCGTTTGGCGGCCTTCATCCATTTGTAGGTAGACTTGTTGAAGGGTTGAGAAAGGGGTTTTCATTCATCAACTATTAGGTTTAGGGTGAGGGCTTGGAAAATTTTTGTTAGAAGCCCCCCAAAAGAAAGTGATTGCATAGCACTAAGATTAAGCATCTCCTTGATAAGGAGATAACCTAGGTTAAGAGCCTTCTTCCTAACCATGCAAGAAAGAACATAGGCATGGATGGGTTTCAAGTGATCATGATGGCCTAGCTTAGGAAAAAGGTTTGTTCCTAGGAAGTGGGCAAGCTCCCTAAATTGTTGGTGTAGGCTATTTAATTATATAGGGTTTTTCTCAACTAGGAGAGCCTTAAGGATTGCCTTTCTCCCTTGTTTATCCTTATCAATTTGGTTGAGGTCCTCATAGGAAGTAAAGTAAATGCACTCTCCTTGATTTGGTGCATCTAGTAACTCATTCAACCATTCTATGGTAATTTTGAATTCATGTCCATAGACATAGCTACTAAGAGCTACACAACCTTCATCATCTATATCCTCAGTCATATTGCAATAAAAATATCTAACCATTTCGGGATAAATGTACTGAGGCATCTCTAAGTATTTGTTCCAACCCATATCAGTGAAAAATTGTTCAACTACATGTTTCTTTCTTATAGGCAATTGTAGAGCTCTACCGGAGATAACAAATTTATCCATAAATTCAGGCCAGGAGTTATACCTATCCTTATCTAGGAAGAGGTAGTCGTCGTAGGAAGGGGTAGGTGGAGGATTGGATGAAGAACCGCCTTGCAAACCTTTGGCTTTCTTCGTCCCGGGTGGTTTCTTTGCTGTTGTCGTCTTCCTTTTCACAGCTTGACTTGGTTCCTCAGGTGGAGGAGGGTTGACATTCTTGGTACGAGGCATGGTGCACTGGCTGGTTTGGGTTTTGAGAGGGGAAGAGGAGATCGTTGTTTGAGAGAGAGGAGGAGCAGTGGGCTGCGGTCGTTTGAAGAAGTTAGGGCACGGTCGAACCAGGAGAAGAATGAAGGGTTGATCGGGAGTTATAAGGGGAGATTGGAGAGGAGATGATGAAAAAGCCCCTACTTAAGTTGTCACACGGTCCGTGGCGGTCGACCGTCGCAAACATTTTGTGTAAAAAAGCCATCGCACGGTCGATCCAACGAAGTTGGCGGTCGACTGTGGCACACAATAGGTTTAATTGTCTAAAAATGAAAGCCCACGGTCGATCCGAGTAAGTTGGTGGTCGACCGTCCAGTGCGAATATATGCACGGTCAACCGTCAAGAAGACTGGATCGACCGTCAGTTTCAGAAAGTGAGTTTTGAAATTCAATTTAAAATCATTTTTAAATCAAAACATCACAAAACTTTGCATGCACGTGTAACTAAATATTATGAGACAAAAATCACTCATCAATCATGATATTAACTTAATTTATCAAAATTTAGCATTCAAGTTGGATATGGTATGAAAAACAGATAAGGTGACCATACCTTTTTCTTTTAGCTCCTTTATTTTGGACATCCATTGGACATCCCAAGCTCTCTTAGTAGATATAGAAATCTTTCTTCACTCAAGGGTTTGGTTAGAATATCCGCAATTTGATGTTCGGTGCTAACAAATTCAAGTGCTATATCTCCTTTTTGTGTATGATCACGAAGGAAATGGTGTCTAATTTCTATGTGCTTTGTTCTAGAATGTAGGATGGGATTTTTAGATATGTTTATGGCACTAATGTTGTCACATCTAATGGGAATTTTGCCTACATGTATATTGTAATCTTCCAATTGCATTTTCATCCAAAGTAATTGTGCACAACAACTACCCGCCGCAATGTATTCCGCTTCGGCGGTGGATAAAGCAAATGAATTTTGCTTCTTGGAGAACCAAGAAACAAGTGCATGACCAAAAAAGTGACATGTACCACTTGTGCATTTTCTATCAAGCCTACATCCGGCACAATCCGCATCGGAGTAGCCAATTAGATCAAAAGATGATCTTCTAGAATACCACAAACCATAATTTTGGGTTCCTATTAGATATCTAAAGATCCTCTTGACCGCAACCAAATGAGATTCCTTAGGACAAAATTAATATCTAGCACAAAGGCAAACACTAAACATGATGTCCGGTCTACTAGCGGTCAAATAGAGTAAAGAACCAATCATCCCTCTATAAAGTGTTTGTTCAACGGGTTTCCCATCTTCATCCTTGTCTAATTTGAGTGTTGTACACATGGGGGTTCTATAAATTTTGGATTCAACAAAATCATATTTCTTGAGTAGGTCTCTAGTGTATTTGGCTTGATTAACAAAGATTCCTCCTCGAGTTTGTATGATTTGTAAACCAAGAAAATAATTGAGTTCACCTATCAAACTCATCTCAAACTCACTTTGCATACATGTGACAAATTCTTCACAAAGTTTATCATTTGTAGAACCAAAAATAATATCATCAACATAAATTTGAACCATGAGCAAATCTTTGCCTTTTGATTTGGTAAATAATGTAGTATCAATTTTTCCTCTACAAAAATCATTATCCATTAAGAATTTGCTAAGCCTTTCATACCAAGCTCTAGGAGCTTGTTTTAATCCATACAAGGCTTTAGTGAGTTTGAATACAAGATCTCTCAATTTATAGTCTTCAAAACTGGGGGGTTGTTCAACATAGACTTCTTCCTTTAGTAAACCATTCAAGAAAGCACTCTTAACATCCATTTGATATAATTTAAAATCTTTGTAAGATGCAAAAGCTAGAAGTAGTCTTATTGCCTCAAGTCTAGCTACTGGTGTAAAAGTCTCATCAAAATCAATTCCTTCTTGTTGATTGAACCCTTTTGCAACTAGTCTAGCTTTATTCCTTGTAATTGTTCCCGATTCATCCATTTTGTTTCTAAAAACCCATTTAGTACCAATAACGGGATGATCATAAGGTTTAGGTACCAAATTCCAAACTTCATTTCTTTCAAATTGATTCAACTCTTCTTGCATTGCTAAGATCCAATGATCATCCTCTAGTGCTTCCTCAATCGTTTTAGGCTCAATTTGAGATAGGAAGGCTAGATTTGCACATGCATTTGACGAATATCTAGTTTGGATTCCTCTTGATGGTTCACCAATTATCAATTCCTTTGGGTGTGAAGATGCATACTTCCAATCTTTTGGCAAATCATGATGTTGATCACTAGGTATAATCTCAAGGGATTCCTCAAATCTATAATTCAATTCTTCAACATCATTTTGGGTTTCATCCAATAAGTCTTTTGATTTATCATTTGGGATTTCCTCATCTTTACCATTATCAATTCTACTAGGAATTAAAATCATTTCATCAAATGTAACATGCATTGATTCTTCAACCACCAAGGTCCTTTTATTGAAGATTCTATAACTTTTGATTCTCCCCGAGTATCCAAGAAAAACTCCTTTATCGGATCTAGCATCAAATTTTCCAAGACTATCCTTGCCATTGTTGAAGATAAAGCATTTGCAACCAAAAGCTCTAAAGTACCCAATATTTGGAATTCTTCCTTTCCAAAGCTCATAAGAGGTTTTCTTCAAAATGGGTATCAAGGTTACTCTATTTATCACATGATAAGAAGTATTAATTGCTTCGGCCCAAAAATACTTAGAAATATTATTTTCACATAATAAAGTTCTAGCCATGTCTTGTAGGGTTCTATTTTTCCTTTCAACAACACCATTTTGTTGAGGGGTTCTAGGTGAGAGAAGTTATGAAAAATCCCGTTGTCATTGCAAAACTTTTCTAGTTGGGAATTCTTGAATTTCTCCATGGTCACTTCTAATGCATGTAATGAGAATACCTTTCTCATTTTGGACTCTTCTACAAAAGTTGATGAATTTCTCAAAGACTTCATCTTTGTGTATAAGGAAAATCACCCAAGTGTATCTAGTATAGTCATCTACTAAAACAAACCCATATGAGCTACCACCTAAGCTATTTGGTTTTGTAGGCCCAAAAAGGTCCATATGAATGAGTTCTAGTGCTCTTGTGGTGGAAACTATATCTTTAGACTTGAAAGAGGATTTTACTTGTTTTTCTCTTTGACATGCATCACAAATCTTATCTTTCTCGAATTTGATCTTGGAAAGTCCAAGAACAAGGTCTTTTCGAGAGAGTTTGGAAATTAAATCCATGTGAGCATGTCCAAGTCTCCTATGACATAACCAAGAATTTTCATTTAAAGCACTAAGACATAAATCATCATGGCAAATAAGATCATTAAGATAAAATGTATACACATTACCATCACGATGACCAACTAGTATGATTTTATCATTAATAGTATTCTTAACATAGCATTTTAAATTTTCAAAAATGACTTTGTTACCTCTATCACATAATTGACTAATGCTAAGCGAATTATGTTTCAAACCTTCTACCAAAAGAACATTTCAATAATAGTGGAAGAGGTTTTACCAATATTGCCAATGCCAATTATTTTTCCTTTTGCATTGTCTCCAAAGGTCACCATTCCTCCATCTTTGGATTGGAAGGTTGAGAACATGCTCCTTTCTCCCGTCATGTGTCTTGAGCATCCACTATCAAGGTACCATCTTTTAGCCTTATTGTTGGTCTTGATCTTGGATCTCATGTATTCCTACAAATAGGAGATCAAACCTTGATTTTTGGTACCCAAATCTTTTTGAGTCCATTTGCATTAGTACTATGCATAAGAGAAGAAGATGAATGTTTAGGTGCCCAAATTTTCTTAGCATTAGCATTCCTCATTAGATAGCAAGTAGGTGCAATGTGACCTACTTTGCAACAATAATGACATATAGGTGCTTGTGTTACCTTAGGAGGATGAGAAGAAGCTTTAACAAAGTTAGTCTTCTTTTGGTTGTTCACCTTCCTAGGGTTGTAGCCAAATCCTTCATTGTTTAAGGAGTTCCTTTGGCTATCAAGAATCTCATCTAACTTGTCTCTACTCTTCACGAATTTTGCGATAGTGATTTTTAAGTCATTTACCTCAAGAGTGAGATCTCTCTTGGATTTCCTCAAGAAGATAAGTTCTCTTTGCATATCATAGTTTGTGTTCTTCAATATGGTGAGCTCATATTGAGTGTCCTTGAGTTCATCCTCAAGCGTGTCACTAGTGTCACAAGACTTGTTGTCTAGCATGCATTTGTTTTCCTTTTCTAAGGTTCCAATCCTATGCATGTCATCTAATTTGTCTTCTTCTACTTTCTTCAAGTCCTTACACGTAGCATAGTATTTCTTTTTAAGGATTTTGAAATCATTAGCAAAAGCATGATAAGTATCAAAAAGTTCTTCAAATGCAAGCTCATCCTCTACCTCATTTTCTTCTTCTTCCTCACCTCCATGTGCCATTAAGCATATGTTGGCTACCTCTTGTTCTTCTTCATCGGAAGAATTCTCCACATCACTTTCTCCCCAAGTAGCCACCATTGCCTTCCTATTGTTGAACTCCTTCCTTGAAGGCTTCTTGAGTTGAGGGCAATCGGACTTGTAGTGTCCGGGTTTTCTACACTCATAACATATGATTTCATTTGAGTTAGAAGAGGTAGGATTGTACTTTTCACCTTTGGAGAATTTTTTCTTGAAGAATTTCTTTCCTCCTTGGCGCTTGAAGATCTTTTGTATTCTTCTTGATATCTTCTCCAACTCCTCATCATCATCTCCATCACTTGAATCGGATGAGTCTTTGCTGGATGACTTGAAGGCAACCGTCTTCTTCTTTTTATCTCCCTCTTCGTTGCTTCTCTTCAAGTTCATCTCATAGGTCATGAGGGAACCCATGAGCTCATCTAGTGAGAATTTTGATAGATCCTTGGCTTCTTCGATCGCTGTCACTTTAGGATCCCAAGACTTAGGTAGACACCTAAGAATCTTCCTCACAACCTAATAGTTAGCATAAATTCTTCCAAGAGATTCAAGCATATTTAATATGTTGGTAAAACGTGTAAACATCTCATTCATAGTTTCACCATTCTTCATGCAAAAGAGTTCATACTCATGTACAATCATACTGATTTTTGACTCTTTAACACAACTTGTCCCCTCGTAAGTAACCTCAAGTTTGTCTCATATCTCTTTTGTTGATTTTCATGTAGAGACCCTATTGAATTCACTAGGGCTAAGGGCACAAAATAGAAAGCTTTTGGCCTTGGCATTAGTTTGAAGGTTCTTGAGGTCAATCGGGGTGTAGTCACTCTTTGTCTTTGGGACTTCTTTCCCATCAACAATTTTAGTAGGGATATAAGGTCCATCCTCTATTACTAACCAGGCCTCATAGTCCATTAACTGAACAAAAATTTCCATTTTTGTTTTCCAGTAATTATAGTTTGAACCATTGAAGTAGGGTGGCCTATTGGTGTCCCTCTATGTTTTTCATCTCTAGATAGGATCCTCTAAGGGTTGTTATATCACTAAAATAGAGACCTAGCTCTGATACCAATTGAAGGTCCAAGAGGGGGTGAATTGGACTGTTTTTAAAATTCTTGTTTAATGGAAAAACCAGGTAGGAGAGAACTAACACTTTAAATGCTTGTAGATGAAATGAAACTAAAGCAAAACGCATGCAAGAATACAATCAAGAGGGTTAGAGAGATGGCACCGATTTTATAGTGGTTCGACCCAACTCTTGGTCTACGTCCACTTCTCTCAAGGCTCCCCTTGAGGTTCTACTACTTACAAATCCCTTACAAGCTTTTTCTCCAAGCTTCATGGTGCTTGGTGACCTTACACTCATAGCCACTTGCTGTTGACTATCTCTCAAGATACCTCTTCATACTTGAAAAAGGTTTACAAAGGTTGTAGCACAAAAGAGAATAAGTAGAAAGCTTCTCTAAAACTTGCTCAGATGATCTCAATAATAATGATAAAAGTTGTAGCAAGTTTACATAAAGGAACTACTTATATTTGGGCTTCAACCAGCTCAACAAGGAGCTCCAACGGCTAGTTTTTTACTCTGCGCGTTGCTGGCGGTCAATCCATGCATCGTCTGTCACGTATAAAAACTCAGCCTTTTTGCTCGACGGTCGATCCACGCATCGTCCGTCACTCTCACGGTCGACCGTGACATCTACCGTCATATCGTCCGTCAGCTTCTGTTAAGAGAATCGCTTCCCAGGGTCGATGCTCGGATCGACCGTCGCTCCTTGACTTTTCTTCATAAATGCGTCACGGTCGACCGCCGCTTCGACCGTAGCATCGTCCGTCAGGCTCTGTTAAGAAAATGGCTTCCCACGGTCGATGCACCGATCGACCGACGCTTCTTCACTTTTCTTCATTAATGCGCCATGGTCGACCGCCGCATCGACCGTCGCATCGTCCGTCAGGCTATGTGAAGTTTTATGCTTCACATGGTCGATGCACCGATCGACCGCGAGCCAATACATATATTTCCAAGTATGATGCATTCAACATGGTCGATCTATGGATCGACCGTCACATTCCCACGGTCAATCCTTGCATCGACCGTCAGTACAAAAATGATTTAAATATTGAATTTAAGATTTCCAATTAAAGGGGTAATAAATTTTAAACATATATTTTATCATTTAATGTATATTGGCATCATCAAAACAAAGTTAGGATCAACACCTGTTTACAGGTTAACCTGTTGACCCGTTAACCTGTTAACATGTTGATAAATTAACAGGTTAGGTCACAAGGCCCTCAAAAATTAACATGCTAGGTTCGACCCGACCCGTTAACCTGTTGACCTGACCCGTTGTACACCCCTGACCTCAACAGCCTTCCATCTCTGTTGTCATGGCACTTTTGTTAGCTGTGACCTGTCATGAGATTCTGAGTTTCCGTTTCAATTTTGGTTTTCAAATTTTGATTTTGATTGATTTAGGTGTTTGGTTAGGGTGGAGTGGAGATATGAATGAAGCGGTCAATTTGATTGATCGAAATAGCAAGCTAATTAAGCCGAATCGGGCCATTATGATAAAAGACTGTAGGATCTTTATTTTTCTCAACCAAACATGTCTTAAAAAACTAGAACTATTTGGTTCAATTATGACATATATCATTTTTGTTATTATCATATTTTAAGCTACAAAAAGTAGCATAAATGAGGCCAACTTGTTAGCAGGTGACTTCATTGGTTTTGTTTTACTTTTCGCAACCAAACGAGTCCATATGGAAAGCACATGTTGTTGAGTTAGGAGATCATGTTTTAAAAAAACTAGAACTATTTGGTTCAATTATGACCTATATCATTTTTGTGATTCTCATATTTTAAGCTAGAAAAAGTAGCATAAATGAGGCCAACTTGTTAGCAGGTGACTTCATTGGTTTTGTTTTACTTTTCACAACCAAACGAGTCCATTTGGAAATCACATGCTGTTTAGTTAGGAGATTTAGTACTATTTAATACACCACCTGCAAGGGATAGCCTATGTGAGGACCCGTCCCTCTACTCCTGGGTCGACCGGCTGGGTCAGGCCCGTGGCTCGTTGGTTTGTTTCGCGTCGAGCGCGCGATCCGGTGGATTGTATTGTTTCTTGGACCACAAGGGCAATTTGGTAAATTGTGCCTTGTTGGTTTGTTTCACACCCGCGTGTGCACACACTGACCTTGTATGTGTTAGTGCTTGTTTAGAATGGCTAGGTGAACCCGGGATCGAAAGATCCGGACTTGGGCTTGAGTTCTTGCCCAAGTTTAGCTTTCAGCACACAAAGGATCGATCCTCTCGGGCTAAGGGATCGATCCTCTTCGTGCCAGAAAGCCTTGTGGGAGCGTCATGAAGGAAGGATCGATCATTTATGAGTCGGTGGCTTTTTCTGCTTCGCGAGGATGGCCGCCGTTGGCCGTCGCTCTCTCCTGTCAGAGAGGGAAGACTTCCCCTCCCTTCCCCTCACTTTTCCCCCTCTTTCCCGGCTTTCCCCTCCCCCTTTCCCCTCTTTTCTTCCCCCTTCTCTTCTCTTCTCCTTCCTTCTTTCTCTTCTTTCCCGCGGTGCTCTGTTTCTTCCCTTCTCCGCCGGCGAGCTTCTTCTCCTCCGTTCTCCCTCCTCCGACCACCGGCGAGCTTCTTCTCCTCCGTTCTCCCTCCTCCGACCACCAAATTGGGTGTTCTTTGGCTCGTTGGATCCGTGACAACGAGAGGAAGGCTCCTGGTATGGTTTGGCAGCTTATTGGTGATCAAATCGCGGGGAATCAGCCGAGGAAAGCGCAGCTAGGTAGGGTTATACCTACTGATGTTCTTTTCAGGTTTTCTTGAGATCTGGCCGTTGGATCTTGTTGATCCTTACTTTGTTGGGTTCCTTATACCTGTTAGAATTACTGATTTAAGTTTCATGTTAATCGGTTGAGATTTGAGTAGGTTTTATGCAAGATTAGTCTCGGATTTCTGGTTTTCTGCTGTTCTTGAGAAACAGCCGGCTTGCGGCGCGTTTTCCGGCCGGCGAGTGCATGATCTTGGCTTTTCATAAACATAAGAGTTGTACATCTACTCATTAACTTTCTATCACATCTTGTTTTATATTTTTTCGATTTATGTACGATTTCTTATGAATTGTTTGCTGAAGGGCTGCGTTGCAGCAATTAATGGGTAAGTTAGTTTGATTAACGATTTTCATTAGTGTTTTCCCGTTAATCCAACCGTTGGATGATTATGATTTTTGGATATGATGATCTTGGTTTATACACCTACTGGTGGATAAGTTGGATCTTGAATCCGACGTTGTTTGGATGTCGGATCGACGGGATCAATTAGCCCCTAAGTAGTGGTTTTGGGTGTTTGAATATAATATTATATTTCGGAATATAATATTATATTGTGTGCTGTTCATCTTTGGTTTTCGGGGTTGCTTCCCGTTGCAGGAGTCCGCGGTTGACGGTCGCGGTACCGTCGTAATGCCGGGACCCGCTGCGGATCGGCTGGCAGTGGTTGGTAGTACCACTGCAGCGATCCAGTAGACCTATATGATGCTTGACATACTGTTGTATGCCTTTCTTATTATCTGTGTATGTCATAGCATGTATTGTTGTTGTGTGCATTAGTTGCATTGGTTAGGGCGTGGGTGATCTTTGGGTCGCCGTCCCGAGGCTGGAAGCTCGGACTTAGCCCTAGGACCGGGGTTGGGTAGTTTGGACCCGGTTGGAATTGTGGTGTCCAGTCGATTCGATGATAGGCTTAGATGACTGGTACACTTGTTGCTTGATGATTGTAGAGGTCGTGTCGGCCTCGAGTCGTAGGCTGAGGTGTAGCCGGTGTCCCACTGTGCTGACCTTTGGTGTCGCTAGTGTTTGTTGAGTTTACTGAGTGCCGTCCCTGGCCTCAGGGACAGTGTCCCACTGTGCTGACCTTTGGTGTCGCCAGTGTTTGTTGAGCTTACTGTGTGCTGATACTAGGCACCAGGGACACGCGGTGGGGTTATGGGACCCCTGTATACACCCAGGTCCTACTCAAGGGCGACACTGTTGCGTTTCCCTCTTCCTTCTGTGTGTCGTAGTGTAGATCCCTACTGAGGTTAGTGCTCACACCTACCCGGGGGTGCGTTTTGCAGGTGCAGACGTCGGTTCTTCTTCTTTGGCCCCTACCGGGCAGTTGGTCGGCGGTGCGGCGGCGCCTGGTGGCTTTTGAGAGGTGGTGATCCTTTACAGCTTTTATCCTATGTTAGTTAGTCTCCTACGAGAGTGATGTTGTACTTTGAATCTTCCCCTCTTCGAGGTTTTGTATATTAACACTTTAAGTTTTAAATCTGTGGTTCGAGCTTTCATTAATTAAATGTCTTTTAATTGAGGGTGCTTTGGTGACTTGCTAGGGAGACCAACAGGTTAGAGGGAACCCTCGCCAGCTTTTCTTCCGCATTTGTTAGGTTCCGGTTCGCGTCGCCCGGCCCGGTTGGGCTTTCGCGGGTCAGGGCGCGACACTGTCCCTCCATTCTTGGGTCGACCGTTTGGGTCGAGCCCGTGGCTCGTTGTGGACCACAAGGGCAATTTGGTAAACTGCTTTTTGTCGGTTTGTTTCACACCCGCGTGGTGCACACACAGCCCTTATGTTTGATTTACGTGTTTGCTAGAACCCTAGGCGGGTTGG
This sequence comes from Narthecium ossifragum, assembly GCA_963920575.1. Classification (NCBI taxonomy): domain Eukaryota; kingdom Viridiplantae; phylum Streptophyta; class Magnoliopsida; order Dioscoreales; family Nartheciaceae; genus Narthecium; species Narthecium ossifragum. The sequence continues at coordinate 15,106,617 of OY986968.1, forward strand.
GATTGAAAGATCCATGCTCGGGCGCGTAGAAGCCTGTTTTTAGGCAGTTAGCGGCCCATTGGTGATCTGTGTCGGTGGACGACGTGTCCGGATAAGGACACGAATCGACTTAACCTGGCCGGTCCGACCGATCGATCCCTGGAGCGATCGATCGGACTCGAGCCTATAAATAGCCCAACTTCCCCTATTTTTCCGGTTTGCTTCCCGTCTTCTTCTTCCCCTTCGTTCTCCCTCCTCCGGCCATCTTTTCGGGTGCTTGAAGGCTTGTTGGACTCGTGGCAGTGAGAGGAAGATCCTTGGCTTGGTTGGAAGCCGGCTTGGTGGCCGTACCGTGGGGAATCAGCTCAGGAGTGCGTTTCCGGTAGGTTTCTACCTACGTGGGTTATTTAGGAGGTTTTCTCTAGATCTAGCTGGTAGATCTAGGTGTTCTTGGTTTTTTTGGATGCCTCTTGCTTAGCTTAATTACTGATCTGAGTTTCATAAGATTTGATTGAGTTTTTAGTAGGATTTTAACACGTTTAAGCTCGGATTTTTCGGTTTCTCTGTTCTTGAAGAACAACCGGTTTACGGCATGTTTTCCGGCCTGTACATACATTAGTTGGACTTATGATGAACATGAGAGTTTTAGATATTTGAATCTACTCTCAAACCCAACCAGTTTCATAATTTTCGAATTTTCCTATGATTTTTTATGATTTTCCTACGGATGGGTTGCGTTGCAGCAATTAAAGGTAATTAGTGAGATTAGTGATTTTGATTAGTGTTTTCCGGGTAATCTAGCCGTCTGATGTTTCCCAGTTTTGGATATGTTGATCCCAACATGTTTATCTGTGGGTTTCTTACTCAGATCTCGAATCCGACTCATTTTGACGTCAGATCGAAGAGGTCACTTAGCCCCTAATTAGAGGATCTTGGTGGTTTTAATATTATTATATGTGTTGAACATATAATATTATATTATATGTTCATATGAGTTTTCAGGGTTGCTTCCCGTTGCAGGAGTCCATGGTTGACGGTCGCGGTACTGTCGTAATGCCGGGACCCGCTGTGGATTGTCCGGCAACGGTTGGTAGTACTGCTGCAGCGATCCAGTTGGACTTGTGTGTTGCTTTATCATATTGTTGCATGCTTATCTCTTACCTACGTATGATCATAGCATGCATTCTGTTTTGCATTAGATGCATAAGGTTAGGGCATGGGCGATCGGTTGATCGCCGATCCGAGGCTTTCGGGTAGCTTGAATTTAGCTCTAGGACCGTGACGGGTAGCAAGGTCCAAGTTGGATTGTAGTATTCAATCAATATTGATGATAGGTTTAGATGACTTGAATACATCTTGATCGATGATTTAGAGGTCATGTCGGCCTCAAGCCAGGTCCTGAGGGTGCAGCCAGTGTCGGTCCCTCGCCTAGCAGTGTCGGGTTCCTGCTAGTAGGACATCAGTGTTGTTTTCCTGCTTTACTGAGGGTGGGACCTGGACAGGAGCTCTCAGTGACGCGCGATGGGGTTGTGGGGCCCCGTAGCACACCTAGGCCTAGCTTGGGGGCGACAATGTTGTGTTCCCTCCATTTTTGTGTGTCGTATTGTAGAACCCTACTGAGCTTTATGCTCACTCCTACCCGGGCTGCGTTTTGCAGGTGCAGGCGTCAGCTCTTCTTCAGTGGGCCCTACCGGGCAGGTGTTTGGTGGCGCGGCGGCGTCTGCTAGTGCTTGAGGAGTGATGATAGTTTTCTACACCCTTTTGTTAGATAGCCTCCTACGGGAGTATCTTGTACAAATGTAAACCCTTTTGAGGATTTTGAATATTATATTATTTCTTTGAGGTTGTTAATCTTTGTTGAATAAGGGTGTTTATGAATTATTTAGGGAGACCAATAGGTTAGAGGGAACCCCTCGCCAAAATTATTCCACATTAGTTAGGTTCCGGTTCACGTCGCCCGGCCCGGTTGGGCCTTCACGGGTCGTGGCGCGACAGCCTAACCTATCGAAAAGGAAACTTCAAATAACATATGAAACTGATGAAGTCCTGACATCAAAACTTGTCTCAGACAGACAGATGATGAAACAAGTTAAAGATGATGCTTTCCATGCGTTGTTTGTGAAGTGCTCTGCGCTATGTTTCTGAAGATACAAATCATCCAAGCTGTAAGCCATGTTTTAGGATTCAATAAGCATAATAAGGTCTTTGATTTGTGTTGATAAAAAATTGTACCAGAAATGGATACATGGTCATCAGACACGTGAGGTGTGTCAACCGTAGCGTAGTGTGATCAAAAGGGCGTGTAGATCTGTCATGCTTCAATTAAGAGGACTTTTAGATAAAACTTAGGTCTAATGTAAATGGATTTTTTATATTTTTTAGTGATTAAATTACTCCTGAAATAACTATACTACTCCTAAAGATGATTACGCTACTCCTAAAATGATTATGCTACTTTTAGAAGAAATTGTACTTCTAACAAAGATTATGCTATACCTAAAGTTAAAGAAAGAAAGGAAGGAAAATAAAATATAAAATTAAGTATTTACTTCAATTGAAACAACAGCTGAAGAATTACAGCTCCGATGAAAGCTCCTAAGATTACAAGTTAGGACTGGATTAATAGTATTTAAGGTAACAGTAGTAAGAACAGAATCTATTCGATTCGAGCCGGGGTTTTTTGTCGCACCCCGACCCGTGAAAGCCCAACCGGGGCGGGCGACGCGAACCGGAACCTAACAAACCGCGGACATATGTTGGCGAGGGTTCCCTCTAACCTATGGTCTCCCTAACAATTCATCAAGACACCCTCAATTTAAAAAGACATAATTAAATTACAAAACCCAAGTGAATTTAATATACATATCCTCGGAGAGGGTAAGATTCAAATACAACATTTATACTCTCGTAGGAGACTAACTAATCAAGGTCTAAAAACTGTAAAAGATCACCACCTCTTAGACTTCGCCTAGCGCCGCTGCACCGCCGACCAACTGCCCGGTACGTGCCACCAAAGAGGAGCGAAGGCCTGCACCTGCAAACGCAGTCCGGGTAGGAGTGAGCATTAAGCTCAGCAGGGTTCTACACTACGACACACAAAAAGAAGAGGGAAATGCAACAGTGTCTCCCTCAAGTAAGACCTGGGCGTATACAGGGGTCCCATAACCCTACCGTGTGTCCCTGAGGTCCACGATCATGATCTTCCAGAAGACTGGTCACATGATGTGTCACACTCAGTAAGCAGGAACGAATACTGCAGACTCACAAGCAGGAACCCGACACTACAGGCGAGAAATGGCACCGCTGAGTAGGTAACTCCTCTACTCAAGAGTCGTCACAGTGGAACACCGGCTACACCTCAGCATCCGACTCAAGGCCAACACGACCTCTATAATCACCAAGCATCTAGGCCTATCATCGAGTTTGACTGGACACCACAATTCAAACCGGGTCCAAACTACCCAACCCCGGTCCTAGGGCTAAATCCGAGCTTCTAGCCTCGGGATGGCGACCCACAAATCACCCACGCCCTAACCAATGCAACTAATGCACAACAGAGAATGCATGCTATGAACATACACAAACAAGAGGATAGGCATGCAACAGTATGATAAAACAGCATACAAGTCCAACTGGATCGCTGCAGCGGTACTACCTACCGTTGCCAACCGATCCACAGCGGGTCTCAGCATTACGACGGTACCACGACCGTCAACCGCGGACTCCTGCAACGGGAAGCAACCCCGAAAACCGCTGATGAACAGTAAAATATAATATTATATGTTTCAAACATATAATATTATATATTTACCAAAATTTCTCTATATAGCAGCTAGTTGACCTTGTCGATTCGATATCCAAACGACGTCGGATTCAAGATCTAACTTAGACTCTAGTAGATCAATATGTCGGAATCAACATATCCAAAATATAGACAAATCCAACGGCTGGCTTAACGGGAAAACACTAATCAAAACTAACTTACCATTGCTTGCTGCAACGCAGCCCACCAGTGCGAAAATCATAACAACTCATACGAACATTAGAAAATTATAAAATCAGTTGGGTTTGAGAGTAGATTCAAGGATCTACAACTTTTATGTTCATCACAACCCAAGAACATGCACGTACTGGCCGAAAAACTCGTCGCAAACCGGCTGTTCTTCAAGAACAGCAGAAACCAGAAAATCCGAGATTAAACATGCTTAAATCCTACTAAAATCTTAACCGAAGCTTATGAAACTTATACCAAAAATTATACTAAGCCAGAGGAAGCCAACAACACAAAGAACATCAAGATCAAACGGCTAGATTAAGAGAAACCCATTAAACAACTTTCGTAGGTAGAACACCTACCGGAAACACACTCCTCAGTTGATTCCCCGCAAACCAGTCACCAACAAGGCTCCAAACCACACTAGGGATCTTGCTCACGCTACCACGGTTCCAACGAGCCTTCAAACGCTCAAAACGGTAGCCGGAGGAGGGAGAACGAAGAAGAAGAAGTGGCTGCCGGGAAAAACAGAGGAAGCAGAGCTTGCGGGAAGAAGAAAGAAGAAGGAAGAAGAAGGAAGAGGAAGGAGAAGGGAAGGGGAAAGCTGGGGAAGGAGGGGAAAAGGGGAAGGAGGGGAGGGAAAGTCCTCCCCTTCTGACAGGGAGAGCGACGGCCAACGGCGACCGTCCTCGCAAAGGAAGACACCGACCTGCTACAGTCCCGGATCGATCCAACACCAAGTCGGATCGATCCAAGACTGGCTGGATTGATCCCACACTAGGTTGGATCGATCCGCAGGTCAAAAACCCCTTAAACGGATCTAATCAAACACAAATATCAATCAGAGGCTGTGTGTGCACACGCGGGTGTGAAACAAACCGACAAGGTGCAATTTACCAAATTGCCCTTGCGGTCGAATAAACAATACGATCCACCGGATCGCACGCTCGACGCGAAACAATCAAATGAGCCACGGGTCCGACCCAGCCGGTCGACCAAGAGTAGAGGGACAGGTCCTCACATTTTTTGTCTTTCCAGACTTGAACGCCTTTATATCAACCAGTCGCCGCCTCCATGTGGCTAGTTGCTAACCGTCAACCACGACCCTTGGTAGTTTTCATCGTGGATCAGGTCTTACTGCAGTCTCGACACGTAGCCCACTCGGGATAACTTCTCCACTAATATTTGGCTCCACTCCCTATTCTCCCGCTTTTAAATTGGTCGTGGGAATATGGTCCGGGTGACTGCTCGGCTTCATAGGGTGGCTCGACCTCGAGGTTGCTTGGCTCCGGGATTAGTGACTTCATAGGATATCTCGACCTCGAGGTCGCTTGGCTCCGAAATTGGTGACGTTAGTCTTTAAATGTCGCTTCTTTTTAAGCCGAAGGCTGGGTAGTAGAGGACAGCTCGACGCCTCGGGTATCACATTGTTGGATCGCATCGCAATAAATACGGTCTCATCATCGCGTTATAGGCGAAGCGACGTGATGATGGGTTTTGAACTTTGGCATCGAGTAGCATTTAATGTGTGAATTGTCTTCATTGGTTGACTCTTCTTTTCTCCGCGTGTTACTGTACGTGATGATTCACTAACCTCGTAGCCGTTTCGTCCACCTAGCGCGTCTGTATGGTGCCGCAGTACCATGATTGTAGCTCGCTGGATGGGTGCCACGTGTTCGAACCAAAAGCTGTTGATCACCTGATGTGATGGATATGTGCAAGGCGTTTGAATATTTGTCTCCGTAACACAATTGCCCCTCTCTTTGTCCCGTGATGTGATTCCAAGCGACGTACAAGGCAAAAACGTCTTTTAAGGGCTCGATACAAGATTTGAATCCCTATGTTTGTGTCATTGTGTCTTTGTCCCTTGCCTCTGAGTTTTCTCTAATCTCCCTAGGCCTCTCGACTTTGCAACTTTAGCCTCTCAGTTCTTGCCATGTCTGATTCCGAGAGCCCGGCGTTTTCATGTCCAGTAGATAAGGTGCTGACATGCCTTGACTTCTCACACCCCTTTGCCAAATTCTTTGAGAGGTTTTTAGAGGAAGAGGAGGAGGCCACTTTGCTTCCCAAAATCTTCTTCGAGCAAAAAGAGCTAATTGATCGGAAGCGGTATGGGTTAGGTCCAACCATGATGTTCCCACCTTCGAGGATCGACATTTTTTAGAAGCTGAGGGCCTTTTATCCGTCTACCTCTGGATACCCCTTAGTTTGTTTACTTGAACCACCTCACTCCTTCGATCAATAAATTCATGAAAGAATCCAAAAGGGGTAGCCCACCTTCGATAAAGACTTCGAGGAGTGGATCGAACAGGTGATGGCTAATGCCGCTCCAATGTGTCACGCACAGCGGTCGCGGTGCAGTACAATATAAGAGAGGTCGAACCCACAGAGAGACAAGTAGGAAAGATCCAGAAACACAGATAACAATGTATCGAAAACAATCAAGAGCGTAAAAGTTAAGAAAATAAATCGAAGATGTAACGGTAAAATAAAGGTAACAAAGAAAATCAGGATTTGGTTAAGGCTAGGCATCGGGAATCACTTCACTCGGACTTAGGTTCTTCTCTACCAACGGTTCATTCAATACTCAGTTAAGGGATTCACATCCCAATCACCTTAACCGGATGATATGAAACTATAAACCTAACAAAATATATAAATGTCTCTTCCTATAATTGACTCTTCCTTATTATAGTTCTAACTTCATCCAACCCAATCCTAAGAATACACGATACCGGCTATCACTACAGGCAATGCGCAGCAAAAGTTCATCGGGACAAAGCCCTAACTCTATCTAACCGGATCTCTAAGAATACACAATACCAACTCTCACAATCGGCAATGCATAGCAAAGATTTCACGAGATAAAGTAGGTAACAATAGATAAAACTATGGGATTATAAGATCATGAAAGAAGTATGATTGGATTCATAATATTAATCATCCATATAGAAATCTATAATCTGAAAATAATCTTTGAAGATCCAATACATAGAAAAGAGTTTAACAATAAAGATTAATACTATGAACCATTGTTGGAGAAGAAGCCATAGTTCTCGCTAGATCATCCGTCCGTCATGCCTGCATATTACTCGGTCATGGATGGAGATGTCTTCATCTTCTTCCTTTAGAAAATGTCCAGAAAAGAGCCTTCAAAAACGTCCAGGAACTCCCCTTATAAAAGGACATGAAACCCTAGCTTTTATTTCAGCCTTTGGATTAAATTTGATGGCTCGTATTCAGATCCGCCCGAGTAAGATCGATCCTTAAGTTTAGGATCGATCATTTGAAATCAACATCTTCAATTTCTAGTTGCGCCCGAGGAAGATCGATCCTTCCTTAGGTGTAGGATCGATCCTTCTCAGTAGGATGGATAGTAGAATGGATCCTTCTCAGTAGGATGGATGGTAGGATCAATGCTTCTCAGTAGGATGGATAGTAAGATGGATCCTTCTCAGTAGGATGGATCCTTCCATAGAGTAGGATTGATCATTCTATAGGAGAACGATCGATCCTTCTTCTCAATATTCTCGAGTAAAAGGAGGATCGATCCTTCTGTGATCATCCGAAAAGTGTGTGTTCTGTCAGGTTTTTCTGCATAAAAGGATCGATCCTTCTAGGAAACACGATCGATCCGTCTTTCCTGAGTATTTACTGTTTTGTCATCCAAAATGCGCCATCGGTACTAATATTGCAATAACTTCTTCTAGAAAACTTGGAATCACGAACCGTAAAATTCTCCAGAAACTAGACTTCAAAAGCTATCCAACTATATATATAACACTTCATCTAGTTCGTTCCGAGAAGGTACAGTTTTGGCGTTAAAGACCTATCTTTGCTTCAATTTTCTGCATAATACAAATAAATTTGTGAAGCAACATATACGAACGAAATCATCTATATTAATCATGAAAACTAAGCAAATAAGCTGCTCTTAGTCATGTTCAGAGTGCACTTTCATGCGCTCATCACACCCCCCAACCAGCTTATTGCTAGTCTCTAGCAATTGAAAACGCATAAAATATAATTAGGCACGCTAACGGTTCAAGGATGTAGACATACATGATAAAAATTCTGCTTTATCAAGTCAATAGTGTTCTATACAATACAGAGCATGAAAACTTCTTATACTCATACACATACTACCAACACATGAAATCAACTTCTACACATCAAACATGCTAATCACCATCCAGAAGAACACATGTGACGTGACAAATAAATGTTACGTACAGAAGCAACTTCTACTCACCATTAGTGCAAACACACTACTATCTTCATGACCAATCATCTAACCCCCATACTTTAAGTACAACATGCTCGTTCTTTTTCTTTTTCTTTTCAACTATCAGACACTTTGCCTTTTTACGCGAGCACTCTCCGCTTCTTGAGGCGCAGAGACCCGGTTACTTAGCAAAACACTGAATAGTATTTTTTTTTTTTTAGCTATCAGTGGTTCTACCTTTTTATGCGAGCTCCCCATTTCCTGAGGCAAGAACACTCGGTTACTCAGAAGATCACTTAATAGTTGTTTAGGCACAGCTTGATCAAGCTCCAGAATTTTTTGTTTTTTTTTTCTTCTTTTTTTTTTCTCTGCATGCAATACTCAACACTAGCTATAAAGTTGAAATTATGGTCTAGATTAACAATAGCATGTTCATTCCTCTGGTGGGTATAATTACCATGCACATAAAGTGTTCGTGTGTGAATCACATGATATTCTACCTTCAGGTTATCACGCATGCAATCAATGTATAGGCCAATTCATATGAAAGCAACATGTATAATAAGCATAAAAATTTCAGCTCATGTACAATTTCTAGTAACATGCTCAATTCAACACTATTAAACTCAATAAGGTAGCATGCATGAGCTCATGTATGCCTACACCTCCCAACCTGAAATTCACATTGTCCTCAATGTGTGCTAATCATGTAAATAAGCAGAAGAGTGTTGGCTGAATTTTCATATATAGCATAAATAAGAATAAGAAACCGAAATAGAAGCGAGGCCACCTGACAGAATATCTGAAATCTAGCACAGGGCTCCTCATTGTAGCCGAATTTCACAAGCAAGGAAGACGGAAGGCCAAGCATCCTAAAAACATAAAATAGCAAACAAAAGCAAATGAGAATGAAAGCAAATAAACTAAAACAATCTAACCTAAATAAAATAGAAATAATAAATAAGAATAAGATCATCTCCCGTAGACAGGGTCTACGAGAGAAACGGTGTGCTCCTCAGGGTCCGCTTTCTCTGGAATCTGTTTCAAGCGCTGTCCATTAACCTTAAACAGCCTCCCATCCTTTGGGTCTTCAACTTCCACAACTCCATAATCAAATACTCGGCTAACAGTAAAGGGGCCTGTCCAGCGTGATCGCAACTTCCCAGGATGGAGATGCAGTCGTGTATCATACAGATAAGCTTGTTGTCCTACTTGAAACGTCTTCTGTAGGATCTTCTTGTCATGGTAGGCCTTTGTCTTTGCTTTGAAGATCCTGGAACTCTCATAAGCATCATTCCGGAGTTCTTCCAACTCAGACAGTTGGAGTTTCCGTTCCTGACCTGCAGTATCCAAAGTAAAATTTAGTGACTTAATAGCCCAATATGCCTTATGTTCTAACTCAACTGAATGATGACATGGTTTTCCATAAACTAAGTGAAATGGTGACATCCCCAGGGTAGTCTTGTAAGCAGTACGATAGGCCCACAACGCATCTGATAGCCTCAACGACCAATCCTTTCGGTTGGGGCTCACTGTCTTCTCTAAGATTTGCTTGATCTCCCTGTTGGCTAGTTCAGCTTGGACATTCGTCTGTGGATGATAAGCAGTGAAAATCTTATGTGTCACTCCATACCTGCGCATCAAAGCCTCAAAGGAGCGATGACAAAAGTGTGATCCCTGGTCACTAATAATAACTCTAGGAGTACCAAGCCGGGATAAAATATGCTCTTTAAGAAACTTGATGACAGTGGAATGATCATTATTCCTATATGCAATAGCCTCCACCCACTTAGACACGTATTTCACAACTAATAATATATATAAAAAGCCAAAAGAAGAAGGAAAGGGTTCCACAAAATCTATACCCCAACAATCAAAAATCTCTCTAGCTTGAATGGGATTCAAATGCATCATATGTCTACTAGATAGAGCTCCTAACGTTAGACATAAATCACAGGATTTGCAGAAAATGTTAACATCACGAAACATAGTAGGCCAGTAAAAACCACATTGAAGAATTTTAGCAACAGTCTTTTTCATCGAAAAATGGCCTCCACATACATGAGAGTGACAAAATGTAATGATGCTTTCTATTTCATAATCAGGAACACAACGACGCATGATCTGGTCAGGACAATACTTAAACATACAAGGATCATCCCAATAAAATTTCTTTACCTCAACAAAAAATCTACGCTTATCATGCGCACTCTAAAAGGAAGGGATCTCACATGTCGCCAAATAATTGACAATATGTGCATACCAGGGCAGTCGTGCAACTGAAAAGAGTTGCTCATCAGGGAAGTCATCCATGATTGGTGGCTCATTTTCCGCTACTTCCACCATCAACCTCGATAGGTGATCAGCGACAACGTTCTCCACACCCTTTTTATCTTTTATAGAAATATCAAATTCCTGTAAGATTAATATCCAACGAATTAGGCGCACTTTAGCATCTTTCTTGGTGAGAAGGTACTTAAGCGCGGCATGATAAGTGAAAATAGTGATAGGTGAACCAATCAAATAAGCACGAAACTTGTCTAATGCAAAGACTATAGCTAACAGTTCTTTCTCGGTGGTAGAATAAATCATCTGTGCATTATTCAAGGTTCGACTAGCATAATGAATAACATGAGGTTTACCATCTTTTCGCTGCCCTAAAACAGCTCCTACAGCAAAATCACTTGCATCACACATCAATTCAAAAGGAAGGCTCCAATCAGGTGGTTGCACAATAGGTGCGGAAGTCAATTTATCAATCAAGGCTTGAAAAGCCTCTCGACAAGCAATAGTCTACTCAAAAGGGGTATCATTTATCAAAAGATTACATAAAGGACGAGCAATAGTAGAAAAATTCTGAATGACTCTCTTGTAAAAACCAGCATGCCCTAGAAAGGATCTAACATCTTTAACGGTCTTTGGCACATGAAGCTTTGAGATGAGATCGATTTTTTATCGATCCACCTCAATGCCTCTAGAAGGGACAATATGGCCCAATACAATGCCTGAGGGCACCATGAAGTGACACTTTTCCCAATTAAGCACAAGGTGCTTCTCTTCACACCTTACCAAAGCTCTCTTTAAGTTTTGTAAGCATGCATCAAAAGTATTACCAAATACAGTCAAGTCATCCATATATACTTCCATACATTCCTCGATCATATCAGCAAACATACTCATCATACAACGCTGAAAAGTAGTAGGAGCATTACACAATCCAAATGGCATTCAACGGAAAGCATAAGTACCAAAAGGACATGTAAAAGTAGTTTTTTCCTGATCTTCTAAAGCAATCTCAATCTGATAATATCCAGAATAACAATCAAGAAAACAATAAAAAGGATGTCCAACTACTCTCTCTAAAATCTGGTCTAGAAAAGGCAATGAAAAATGATCCTTACGGGTGGCAACATTTAATTTTCTATAATCTATACACGCACGCCATCCTGTCACCAATTTAGTGGGGACAAAGTCTCAACTTTCATTTTTAACAATGGTGACACCAGATTTTTTAGGCACAACCTGTGCAGGACTCACCCATTTGCTATCAGCAATGGGGTAGATGATCCCTGCATCTAATAATTTCAACACTTCGGTTTTTACTACCTCTTTCATTGTAGGGTTCAACCTACGTTGAAGATCCCTACGAGGTACAACCCCATGTTCAAGATTAATCATATGGGAACATATCAAGAGACTAATACCTTTCAGATCTGCCATAATCCATCCAATAGCTGATTTATGCTCATTTAAAAGGCTAAGTAATTGCTCACCTTGCTCTGCAGTTAATGCTGAAGAAATAATAATTGGGTATGTATCACCTGGACCAAGATAGGCGTGCTTTAAACCTTGAGGTAGCGGCTTTAGGTCCAGCTTGGGCGGCTCTACTGCTGATGGTGTTGGTGGCTGTCCTCTTTCTGGCATTTCTTCAAACTTTGGATTCCATGGACCTACAAATGAACAATGTTCCAAATTTTTACACATACCATCAACATCAACATTTTTATCCAAATCTAATTCAAGAAAATTAATTTCGGTTGCAGCAAACTCCTCTTCAGTGAGCAAATCAATCTGGTAAGTCTGCTAGCATTCATCATCCTCATCAGGCTGCTTAACAACATTAAAAACATTAATTTCTAAAGTCATTTTTCCAAAAGTTAACTTCATTAAGCCATTCATGCAATTAATTATAGTATTAGCAGTAACAAGAAACGGTCTACCTAAAATAATGGGAATCCTAGAATCAGCAGTTACTACAGCCTGAGTATCAAAGACTAAGAAATCAACAGGATAATAAAATCTATCTATTTGAACAAGCACATCCTCTACTACTCCTCATGGAGTTTTTGTGAATCTATCTGCCAATTGCAAAATTACAGATGTCGACTTAATCTGTCCTAAATCAAGTTGCAAGTAAACAGAATATGGCATCAAATTAACACTTGCACTAAGATCTAATAAAACATGTCTTACTTCATGCTCTCCAATGAAACAAGACACAGTAGGACAGCTAGGATCCTTATATTTAGGAGGAATCCTATGCTGAAGCAGTGCACTAACCTGCTCTATTAAAAATGCAGTTTTCTTTACATGATGTCTTCTCTTCATAGTGCATAAATCTTTAATCACTTTAGCATATGTAGGAATTTGCTTAATAACATGCAAAAGAGGAAGGTTTACCTTAACCTGCCGAAGATGCTCCAAAACCTCGTTGTTGGGCTCCATAGTCAATTTAGTGGATTTCAATGCCTAAGGGAAAGGGACACGTACCTTAAAGTCACCTGGTGTAGGGTCATCTGAATGATCGGTCTCTAAATGATTCTTCTCAATCCGGTCCTCTTCTTCAATAGCAATAGGAGATTTAGTGGGCTCTTGTGAAGGGCTTTTTGTTGTTTTCCCGCTTCTTGTTGTTACGGCGTTTATCTCCTTCACATTATTTTGCTCAGGACTAGACACCTGCGTTTGTTGAGGTTGAGCTGGGAACTTCCCTCGTTCGTGCACGCTCAATGAGTTGATCAGCTTCGTGATTTGGCTCTTAATCAGATTCCTGCACAATCATAGATTTCAGCTCCTACAAACTGTCATTAAATGTAGGCCTAGGAAAACCAGATGTATTATAAGAAGGGTTAGAAAAAGGCTTATTAGGTGGCGGTTAATGATGCTCCTTGCTTTGTAGAGCATTCGACTTCCAGCTGAAGTTCGGATGCTCTCGCCATCCTGGATTATACGTTTTCGAGTAAGGGGTATACGACCTCCTAAATCCGCCTACAGCGTTGTAATGCTCGTCGTACACACCTCTCATCTCAACATAAGTAGGGCAACCGTCAATCTGGTGGTCTACGCCCTGACATATCGCACACGACCCAGCCGGCCTTGTAGGTTCGTTTTATGGAGAGTTCCGGGCTGCCATCATATCTTTGGTCTTTAATAGCTCCAGCTCCCTTGTTAGACTCTCCACTTTAGCCTTGAGTGCATCCTCCTCCCGCAGCTGATAAATTCCTCCACCTTGTTGCTGCGGTGGATGGTTGGCCCTGTTTGTACTTTCTATTGCACTCGGTTGAGTCCATGTATGAGCTTTCTCAGCAAGCTCAGTCAAGTATTCAATTGCTGCATCAAGATCTTTTTGCAAAAATTTACCATTACACATCATCTCAATAAATTGACGTTCTCTAACAGTTAAACCATCATAGAAATAACTAACAAGACACCAACTTTCATATCCATGATGAGGACATAAATTCAACATGTCTTTAAATCCTTCCCATGCCTGATACAAATTTCACAATCCTTCTGTGTGAAGGTCGAAATCTGTCTCTTAAGTGCATTGGTTTTGTGCTGTGGGAAATACTTGTTGAAAAATATCTGTGTCATTTCAGCCCAAGATCCTATAGATCGCGGCCTCAAAGAATATAACCAACTCTTCGCTCTATCCTTCAGTGAGAAGGGAAAGAACTTAAGTCGGATCATATCTAGTGCACCTGGTTGGCTATGGAAGGTCGCTACTACTTCCTCAAACTCCCTAATATGCACATATGGATTTTCATTTTCCAACCCATGAAAGGTAGGAAGCAACTGAATCATGCCAGGTTTAAAGTCAACATGTGCTGCATTAGGTGAAAACATGATGCATGAAGGTGTAGCAGTGCGTGTGGGATGCAAATATTCTTGCAAACTCCTAGGAGCTTGCTCAGCCATAATGAAAATATGATGTGAAGTTTGTGACTGTGCGTCAAAGAAATCAGCAATATATGTCTGACTATTAGAAGTTTCAGAATCACCCTCGGGGCGTCTAGCAGTCTGCCTAGTTCATCTCTATACTAAGGCATACACCAACAAACACGTAATCCAAAACATGCAAACCAACTAAAGAAAATAGACAAAAATAATAATTGAAACTAAGCTTACTAACTAAAACCGAATAAAAGAAAACAATCCTAATAGAGAAGAAAAATCAAAGCCGAAATAAAGAAATAAAGACTAAAGAAAATGAACGAAGTTACCGCTTTCAATGTCTACAATCACTGTAATAAGATTCGGGCGCTTTTCTGAACCGTCTCCCCGGCAACGGCGTCAATTTTTTATGTCTCTCAAATATGTCACACACAGCAGTCGCGGTGCAGTACAACATAAGAGAGGTTGAACCCACAGAGAGACAAGCAGGAAAGATCCAGAAACACAGATAACAATATATCGAAAACAATCAAGAGCGTAAAAGTTAAGAAAATAAATTGAAGATGTAACGGTAAAATAAAGGTAACAAAAAAAATCAGGATTTGGTTAAGGCTAGGCATCGAGAATCACTTCACTCGACTTAGATTTTTCTTCTACCAACGGTTCATTCAATACTCAGTTAAGGGATTCACATCCCAATCACCTTAACCGGAAGATATGAAACTATAAACCTAACAAAATATATAAATGTTTCTTCTTATGATTGACTCTTCCTTATTATAGTTCTAACTTCATCCAACCCAAATCTAAGAATACACGATACCGGCTATCACTACAGGCAACGCGCAGCAAAAGTTCATTGGCACAAAGCCCTAACTCTATCTAATCGGATCTCTAAGAATACACAATACCAAATCTCACAATCGACAATGCATAGCAAAGATTTCACGAGATAAAGTAGGTAAACAATAAATAAAACTATGGGATTATAAGATCATGAAAGAAGCATGACTGGATTCATAATATTAATCATCCACATAGAAATCTATAATCTGAAAATAATCTTTGAAGATCCAATACATAGAAAAGAGTTTAACAATAAAGATTAAAACTATGAATCATTGTTGGAGAAGAAGCCCTAGTCCTCGCTAGATCATCCGTCCGTCATGCCCGCGGAATACTCGGTCATGGATGGAGATGTCTTCATCTTCTTCATTTAGAAAACGTCCTGAAAAGAGCCTCTAAAAACGTCCAAGAACTCCTCTTATATAATGACATGAAACCCTAACTTTTATTTCAGCCTTTGGATTAAATCTGATGGCTCGTATTCAGATCCGCGCGAGTAAGATCGATGGTTCCTTAAGTGTAGGATCGATGCTTTGAAATCAACATCTTTAATTTTTGGTTGCGCCCGAGGAAGATCGATCCTTCCTTAGGTGTAGGATCGATCCTTCTCAGTAGGATGGATAGTTGGATGGATAGTAGGATGGATCCTTCTCAGTAGGATGGATCCTTCTTAGTAGGATGGATCCTTCCATAGAGTAGGATGAATCCTTCTATAGGAGAACGATCAATCCTTCTCCTCAATATTCTCGAGTGAAAGGAGGATCGATCCTTTTGTGACCATCCAAAAAGTGTGTATTCTGTCAGGTATGTCTAGATAAAAGGATCAATCCTTTTAGCGAACATGATCAATCCGTCTTTCCTGAGTATTTACTGTTATGCCATCCAGACTGCGCCATCGGTACTAATATGGCCATAACTTCCTCTAGAAAACTCGGAATTATGAACTGTAAAATTTCTCCAGAAACTAGACTTCAAGAGCTTTCCAACCATATATGACACTTCATCTGGTTCGTTCCGAGAAGGTACAGTTTTGGCGTTAAAGACCCATCTTTGCTTCAATTTCCTGCAAAATACAAATAACTTTGTGAAGCAACATATACGGACGAAATCATCTATATTAATCATGAAAACTAAGCAAATAAGCTGCTCTTAGTCATGTTCAGAGTGCACTTTCATGCACTCATCAATGACTGATCTGAAGGGGCAGCTGTTAGCCCTAATATTGTTTCGATGATGTCAATATATTATTCATGATAAAACATTGGTTTAATATTATTATCCCTTGATTTGGAAAGCATTAAAATCATATTTAATGTGTTTTTGTACTGACGGACGATGCGACGGACGATGCAAGGATAAACCGTGGGGTATGGCGGTTGATGCAAGGATCGACCGCGGAAGATGTTCTTGGGAAAATAGGC
This sequence comes from Narthecium ossifragum, assembly GCA_963920575.1. Taxonomy (NCBI): domain Eukaryota; kingdom Viridiplantae; phylum Streptophyta; class Magnoliopsida; order Dioscoreales; family Nartheciaceae; genus Narthecium; species Narthecium ossifragum. The sequence continues at coordinate 15,123,253 of OY986968.1, forward strand.
TGACGGTCGATGTGACGGTTGATGGACCGATCGACCGTGGCCTATGTGACCTGGCTCAGAGGAGCGACGGTCGATCGATGTATCGACCTTGAGAGGCGGTTTTCGCAACAGAGCCTGACGGACGATGTCACGGTTGATGCGACGGTCGACCGTAAAGATGTGTGAATCGACCGTGGCTCAAGAAGAACCTGGTGGACGATGTCACGGACGGTTGACTGCCAGCCTAGAAAAGAGCCGTTAAAGAGCCGTTGCAGGAGAAGGAAATAGCCGTTGGGAGGCTATTTGGAGGGGTTTGAAGCTTACCTATAAAAGGGAAAGTGCAGCAAACTTGCTAAGGACTTAGAGGGAGTTAAGGGATTATTGTAATCATATTTTAGCAAGTTTCTATCTCTTATTAGTGAGCTAAACCTTTGTAAAACTACTTCAAGTGTGAATTAGACTTTTAGAGAAATATCCTAGAGAGATATTAAAGAGATTGTAAGGTTTCCAAGCACCCGAAAGCTTGGTGGATAACTTGTAAAAGGTCTTTTGCAAATAGTGGAATGATACGAGCGGTCTACTCGTAATCCTCTCGTATTGGGTCTCTACTGCTCCAATCGATCAGAATTGGCCTGATCGGACTTGATTTGAGTCCAATTGGTTTAATATGGTTAGTTGGATCGAATCTAACTCGAGCTGGTTCAGATCTGGCTGAGCCTGATAGGATAGGACTTGACTGGGTCAAGTCTGAGTTGATCTGGATCAGCCTGACCGGGTTGGGTTGGGCTGGATCCGAATTAAGTGGCTAAGCTAATTTGGTTGGGCTGAACCGCCCTGGATCTGAGGGCTGAGAGTCACCAGAGTAGATCGCCGGCATAGGGACGGCGGCGGCGGTCGGGATCTTGGCAGGGAAGGTCGTAGGACGGTGGGGAAGAGATCTACGGAGTGGATTTTCCGGTAGGTTGCCGGATTGCCAGGATCTGGAGTACCGTCGGCGGTGGGTTAGAGGAGGCCGGCGTCGGGGACGACGGCGAGGCTCGGGCCTGGCTTAGAGGGGTTGGGATCGGGTCTAGGAAGGTCGGCGAGGGTTTTACGGTGGTTTTGGTGGTGATATCAAGGATGGATGCCGAAGGGCCAGCGAAGCTCGGGAGGTTGGGTTGCCGGGGAAGATGCTGGAGAAGACGAACGAGGCGGCGAAGGGGTTGGCCGGAGTCGTGAGGGCTTGGGGAAGAGGATGGTCGTCTTGGATGGTGACGGGGCTGGCCGGAGAGGCTGGACGAAAGTGGCCGGCGTGAGGCTCGGGCACGGGAGACGATAGAGGGGAGGAAGGAGATGCTGACGTGGTAGGTGACTGGGCGTGAGGTCGCTGACGTGGCGGAGAGAGAAAGTGATGGGGAGAGAGAAATTTCGGTAGAGGCAGTGCCGGCTGCGGAGAAGATGACCAGCGGGGAAGAAGGTGGATCTATGGTGGATTTCAGGTGGAATCTACATTATCTCTACTCCTATGATATTCTACTTCTATGATATTCTATCAGCTATTCTTAATTCATAATAATTCTCTTCATCATTCATCCTCATAACACAAACTACTGAGGTCCTTTTTATAGAGACCTTGACAGAGTCCTAATCCAACTAAAAAACCCCTTTGCTTAATTAGCAAGTAATAAGGTTTCAAACTCAACTCAACTTCCTAACTCAAATGGACTCTTAATTAATTCATAAGAATCAAATATTAACTAGGGCTCAATAAAATATAAAAGACTAATGATAAATCCTAATCAAATACCCTAGTTTGAACTAGAGAAGTCCAAATCAAACTAGGAAAGAGGCTAAATCAGTTTGGTTCCTCTTCTGGGTTCGGGTCCAGTTGGTCGAGTCGGATCGACTCGAATCTTGGAACCTCAAGGAGGCCCCTGAGTAAAGTGGTCGTAGGCAAGGTTGGGTGAACCACTATAAAAATTCTGGTACAATCTCTGTAATTCTCATCTCATATCCCTTGCTTAAATATATTATCTGTTTTTATCTTTAGCAAGCATATGATTTAATTCGACTCCTCCTATTTCGATTTCCTTAATTAATTTTATCGTATAAAGCCTAAGATAAACCCCCCTCTTAGAGCTTCATGTGGTATCAGAGCGAGGTTGTGGGTTCAAACCCCAGTGGTGTTGCTGGGAGGGGATTGTTGGTTGTGGGCGCTGTAGGCCTTGGTTGCGGGCCTGCTGTTACACCCCGACCTAGAAAATCCATCCAGGACGGGGCATGAGGGTTCCTATCACTATTCATCTCCAATTGGCGCGATACAATGCGGAAAAGACAGATAAATTTAAATAATTTATATTCCAGAGGTGAAACAGAAATTTAATTCATATATTCATCAAGTTGTACTATTCAACATTAGATACAAATCCTGATCACATTCCTCCAAGGAAAGATATTATACAATAATCCCAAAAGAATCCTCGAAGATGTACATAATTTACAAAATCTACAAAAAGTACCACAGTCGTTCTCCGGCAACCTCAAACACCTCTGGATGTAGTCGCGCCACCAAAAGCTGATCCCGCCGGCTCTACTGAAGAAGAACTGGCACCTGCACCTGCAAACGCAGCCCGGATAGGAGTGAGCGATAAGCTCAGTAGGGTTCTACTCTACGGCACACTGAAAGGAGGAAAACAACAACAGTGTTGCCTCCCCGCTCAAGTCTAAGGAATGCCACGGGGTTCCACAACCCCTGCCGACTACCCCAAGGGCTCCTGTCATGAAACCTCTCTCCTGAACATGTTACCAGGAGGCCAAGGAACAGTAACATGCAGGATCACCCTTACCCAGCAGGAAGCCACTGCCTGGGGACCACGTCAAGGGCACCGACAACCATCCTTACCACTTGGCCTTGGGAGAGCAACACGACCTCTAAACCTCAAGCAATGATCAGAGTCAATTATCGCAAATCCTCAATAACATGAGATCCGATTATACAATCACACCCTAATCCTGACTACCCAGCCACGGTCCCAAGGCTAGATCCGAGCTACCCGAGAGCCTCGGATCAGCGATCAACCCATCGCCCGCCTAACTTCATATGCCTCTAATGCAATCAAGATGCATGCAATGCTCAGGCACAGATAAAGAGATAAAGACATGCAACAACATGACAATAATCATACAGGGCCAGGCATAGCCTATAGCTAGCCAAAGGGGTGAGCATAGCAAAGGCCTCGAATACAGATAATCTATTCTAACCAAATAATGATTAGAGCAAAGAGATAGACACAGATATACAGTAGTCTTCAGTGCTCTCCTGCACCTGACAGACTAAGGTTCCACAGTTACCCCGCAGGTAACTGGCCAACATTTATACAATAGCCCTCGGAACACGCCGGCAACAGGGTAAGGTTCCACAATACCTCGTTAGCCAACACTCATAGTTAGCTAACGGCTAGGGAAAACGATAAGCATTCAAACTACTATCAACCAAGTAATTAAATGCATGTCAACCCATAAATCTACCAAAATGGATAAACGCAAGATTCGATTCTCAATCTCGATAGAAAACCCTTGAAAATCCCATGAAAACAATGTATATGCTTCCTAACATGATTGGGTATCTATCATGAATGAAAGCCCATTAAAAGAAGCCAGAAAACACTGTTCAAGGGCCCACGGTCGATGCGTCGGTCGATCCGACGGTCGACCGTGAGGCCAATCGGGGGAAAAACACAAGGGGCCACGGTCGATCGAGGCATCGACCGTGGGAGGCCAAAAACGCGACAGAGCCTCACGGACGATGTGACGGTCGATCCGACGGTCAACCGTGAGGCCACGGTCGATCCGACGGTCGACCGTGAGGCCCAGAAAGTGCGTACCAACGCTTGACGGTCGATCCGCCGATCGACCGTCAGGCCTTCGGCACGGTTCCTTAGAACAGTGCCGGAAATCCAATTTCTTGGATTTCAACTATCAAAACTCGTTGGAAATCGATGAAACTTTGTAAGCATGCATAATTTAAGATGGGGAAACCATTGATGCGATGAAAACCCGTTTTTGATGGTTAAATCTCCTATCTAGGTCTAAATGGCCAAAAACCGACAAACAGCGATAAAATGGAAACCAGCCGATAAAATACGGAACTCACATGATAGGAGTACACGAAACAAGCCATACTACACATATAGTGAGTTACACATCATTCTAGCAAGTACTCCTACAATAAAAATACATAAAACCTATCCTAGGAGAACCCGATCACAAGATCGAGGTAGAAACACCTACTTGAACCAGCAGGGCTGCTCCTCCACGCGTCCAACCAGTCTACCCGCCAAGATCCGCTCGTCGAATCCCGCTGTCTGAAACCCTAGCACAGTCGGTTGGAGAGATAGGAAGAGAGAACGAGAGGAGAAGAAGGAAAGCCAGGGAAAGAGAGAAAAGAAGGGTTAAATAGAAAGCTGGAAACGATCACAGCCGTCCGATTCGATCTCTCCCGATCGAGCTCCTATCTTCCGATCAGAAGCGCCCTTAAGGTTCTAATCAATCACATACATCAATCAAAGGCAGTGTGTGTAACGCGGGTGTGAAACTGACCGCCAGGGAGCATATTTACCAAAATGCCACTGGGGTCAAAAACAACGATGCGATCAACCGATCGCATCCCAAGGCCAACCGGGCCAAACCACAAACCTAGACCCCCGACCTAACGCGGTCGGAACGGGTTGGAGGTACGGGTCTTCACAACCTATCACCCTTAAAGAAATTTCGTCCCGAAATTCATGGGTAGGGCCGGAAAGAAGAATCAACTAGTCCTAGTGGCACGAACGCCCACACAAAGGAAACTACTTGCTGGAGTGAACTGCCGGGGAAACTCCCGACGCACGCGATCCTCTCGTCCCCACGTCAAGCCCTCTGCACTACCATGCCTCTATCTGATCATCACTAACGGTACCGCTCTGCATCTCAGCATCTGATCTCGTCTGTCCAGAATCTGCACTGGCTGCTTTATGTAGGTGACGTCCTCCTCGACTACGATGTCGTCGTGTCTGATCACGTGGGACTGATATGGAATGTACTCCCTCAACACCGAACATGTGGCGGAAGTACACTCAACTGACAAGTGTGTAAGTAGAGCCGATCTGTAAGCAAACCCTTTGTCGCCAACTGCGAACTCTAACGGCTGTCACCTCTGACCTGATCTGCACTGACCTCTCTACCTCAAAAGGTGCAACAGCGGTGCTGAGCCGTCAACTGCTGAAGTAGGCAAACTCCACTCTGAGGATCTGCTCTCATCGTCTGAAGTCTGCAGCAATAACGCGTGCTCTAAGCACGTCACCATGGATCTGAATGGTCCTCTCTGACCGTCTGTCCATCTGAACCATGAGATGCTGTGCTGAAAGTCAACAAAATGGTCACCATCTCCTAAGAGCTATACTAGAATCTGTCTGTGATCCAGGAATCATGTTTCGAAGTGATGAAAACTGAAGCATCACGCCATCTGATCACCTCTCTGACATGTGGACTGCTATGTGGCACATATACTCATCTCATATGATATATGTGCTGACCTGACCTCTGCATATGGTCTCTAGATCTGACCTCTGAATCTGATCCTGATTCTGATCTCTGTATCTGATCCTGAGTCTGATCCTGCATCTGATCCCGAATCTGATCCTGCATCTGATCCCAAATCTGATCCCTGCGTCCGATCTCCGTATCTGGTGCCAACTAAGCTGACGATGAAATCCATGATATATCTCCATGCCTCCTGAATGAACAACAACAAGAGAGGAGTGAACCTCACGTAAGATGTCCTCGTGCAACTCTGGATCTGTACTCCACCTCTGATGTACAACCAACCGTCTGCTAAAGCCGTTAGGAATCTCTATAGGCTCGGTGTCATCATCGCTCCATGTCGTCATGGTTCTGGTGCAGACTCTCAGAGTAGGGTTGCCTCGGTGTCCACCTCATCTGGTCTCTGCTTTCTGCCAACTCTGACTGGTCCTCTACACGAAGGAACCTTCAGGAACACTCTGTCAGGAACTGAGAACTTCAATGATCATCGCCTCTGACCTGAGTAGCTCTCTCATCTGCTCTCTGCTAATCTCTCTGACGGTTGCCTCAACCAAACTCGGTTGAGCAATCGGAGGAACCGCACGAACTATCGTACTACACCTAGAATGGCACTGCATCCGTCTGAACTGATGACTACTTGAATAGGCAAACTCTGGCAGTGGGATGTACTCTACCTAGCTGCCTCCTGCAATCTGGTGATGACGTCCGCCATGGTGTGCTTCCCCTCCCACTCTGACACTGGAAGGGGCTGCAATGGATCTGCCGGATCCGCAACACTGCTACATAAGCATGACCTGCCATCTGCTGACGCTGTTGATGAGTGCATGAAAGTGCACTCTAAATAGCCTTATAACCATCTCAATTGCTAGATTATTATCTTTAATCAACATCTTTATTCCTATTTTTATATCTATATGTTGCTTCACATAGTTGTTTGGAAAATGCAGGAAAAAGGAGAAAAGAAGCTGAAAAGAGTGCATGGATCAACTTTAAAGATTAATCTGTAGCTGCTCATGAAGAATCAGATTATGTGCCATATATGGTTGGAAAGCTCTTGAAGTCTAGATTCTGGAGAATTTTACGGTTCGTGATTCCGAGTTTCCTAGAGGAAGTTACGGCAATTTCAGTACCGATGCGCAGTTTGAATGGCAGAAAGGACAATAAGCTGGAAGTCCGAGCGAAGGTCCGATCGATCGGACCTGGCAAAACCGTGACAGAACATGTAATTTTTGGCTGAATATGGTTCGATCGATCGAACCATCACTCCTATTGAGCTAGATCGATCCGACTCCTAGAGTTGGATCTATCGGACTCAAAAATACCCAGAGAATGTGGATTTTTATGCCTCCGATCGATCCAGCACTTAAAGTTCGATCGATCGGACTTGGGAATTAAAGTTGACAGAGCGTATGCTTTTTAGAGGAACCAAATTCGATCGATCGGACCATCGATCGAACTCGGGAAGAGCCAGAGATGAAGAATTTTTACCAAGTCGATCGATCCGACTCCCTTAGTCCGATCGATCGGGCTCGGGCGTAAATAGAAGTTGGAGATTTCAATGAGACCGATCGATCCAACATCCCGAGGAGGATCGATCGGACGTTTCCAGTGAATTAAATCAACGGTTTTGATTTAACCCGAGTTTAGGCCTATAAATAGGATACTTAGGGTTATTAAAAAGGGGACTTTTGGAGGACTTTTTGGCAACGTTTTGAGGCGAGGAGAAGGGTTCTAGGCTTGGTTTTCTTTTCTTATTTCTTCTTTATTTCTTCATTAGTTTTGTTGCCCTCATGATGAACATGAGTGGCTAGTTTCTTTTCTAAGGTACCGATGTAGCCCTAACTGAATCATTCTATGTTATTGGATCATGATTATTTAATCAGTTTATTTTCCTTGTTTCATTCATTATTTTAACTGAGGTCTTAAATACATTTATCTGGCCAATAAAAGTATTATGGATTGTTTTATGTGAGATTGGGTGAGGGTTCATTCCCTAATCTTGCAGGATCTATGAATGAATGAGTTTATGTCGAGGCCGGGTTCAAGCTAAGAGTATTCTTGGTTCATAATTGTTCTTCAAAGCTTAATGGATTCTTGATTAACACTTAGTTATGGGTTCATTAAGTAGGGTTAATTGAGGGTACTTGGTGAAGACCGCGGCCGAACGGATCATCATACCGGAAGAACGAGCCCTTGGAATTAAACTAAATTCTTTATTGATTCAATGCATAGAATGAGGATGTTATGGTGAAATCGGAACCTTAGTATTCATCCATCATATTTTCATCATTTTCTTATTTCGTTATTAGATTATCTATCTTCGAAACTTCATATTTCTTATTTTCCCTTCCTTATTTTCTTTCTTTTCTGTTCTTTAGCGTTTCACTCTAATAATCTCTACAAATCTCTGTGGGTACGATACTCGTCTTGCTACTATACTGATTGCACCGATTCGTATACTTGCGAGATATAAAATTTATTCATCAAGTTTTTGGCGCCGTTGCCGGGGATTTGATTAGAATTTATTTGTAGTGAATGCAAGGTCGCCGATCACGGAAAGAAAAGTTGTTGCCCTTGAACGATAAAGTAGTTCAAATTGGTTGGAAGAAGAAATCGAACAAAGACAGCCTGTCCACATCAGATCTAGGAGTTCAAGAGGAGGAACAAGAGGAGATGGCGCTTAATAACAATTTACGTCCTTTGGAGGAGTACGCGAGGCCTACTATTTCTACCTCACCTTCGTGCATTGCGTTACCTGCAGAGGCTAGAAATTATGAACTTAAAAATCTACATTTTTCTATGCTTCCTGAATTTCATGGTTTACCTTCTGAAAATGCACTAACTTTTGTGAAGGATTATTATGCTACTATTCAGACTTTTCCTCTAGGTGGCATTACTGAAGATCAATTGAGGATGCGTTGTTTTCCTTACACCTTGAAGGATAAAGCGAAGAGATGGTTGATGTCGTTGCCTCCTGGATCACTCACTACTTGGGATGCAATTTATAACAAGTTTGTTAGTAAATTTTATTCTCATGCCATGACTACTAACTTGAGAAGGCAAATTCCAAATTTTCAGCAATCTGATGGAGAACCATTCCATGAAGCATGGGATAGATTTAAGATGCTTTTGATGCAATGTCCACATCATAACTATTCCTTAGAAAATCAGATGCAATATTTTTATGATGGACTAAATCTTTCTTGTCAGACCATGGCAGATAATGCTGCAGGTGGAGCGATGTTCAAAAGGACACCACCGGAGGCATACGAAATTTATGAGATGCTAGGATCAAACTCGCAGCAGAGGGACACGAGGAATAAGGTGAGAGGCATCTATGAGCTGAACCAGAATGATGACATGGCAAGGCAGATTGCAACCCTTAACAAGAAGATAGACGCTATGATGTCCACACAAGCAAAACCGGTTGAGGTTTGTTCAATTTGCAATATTGTTGGTCATAGGTTTGATTCATGTCCTTCTGGTAGTGAATTTCCTGAATATGTGCAAGAGCAAGCTAATTTGATGAATGCTTATAACCCGAGACCTAGATTTGACCCTTATGCAAATACTTACAATCCTGGTTGGAGGGAACATCCGAATTTTTCATGGAAAAATAATGCTAATCCTAGTATGCCTTCTGCTAATCAGTCTAACTCACCTGTTAAGTCGTCTTTGGAAGCGACTATGTTAGCTTTTATGCAGAAAATAGACTCAAGGATGGAACAACAAGATTCAACCATTGCTCGACAAGGTGCAGCCATTGCTCAGCATGATGCGGTACTAAAGAATGTTGCAGCATCCATTGGGAAGTTGGAAGTTCAAGTGGGACAGCTTGCAGATGCTGTACGAGCCCATGTTCCAGGCAGATTTCCAAGCCAACCAGAGCAAGCCAACGCAGTTACTATTCTTCGTTCAGGTAAGATTATTGATAATAAGATTAATGCTGAAGTTATTGATGAGTTAAATGATGATGCAAGTGAGGAAGTTGAAAAGGAGGAACGCTCGAAAAGGCCACCATCGGCCACATCTGCTTTTGATCATGAAAAGAGAGCAAATTCAGTTCCGGAGGATCATCACAACTCTCCTCCACCATATGTGCCGCCGATTCCGTTTCCAGGCCGCCTGAAGAAAGCCCAAATGGATAAGTCTTATTCTGAAATTTATGATATTCTATCTAAGGTTAATGTGAACTTACCATTGCTTGATGTAATTAGGAAAATGCCAGCCTTTCCAAAGTTCTTCAAGGAACTACGTACTTCTAAACGTAAGTATGAACCTCATGAAAAGGTGATGGTTTCAGAGACGGCAAGCGCGGTTCTACAAAGGAAGCTTCCACCCAAGCTTAAGGATCCAGGGAGTTTTAATATTAATATTACTGTTGGGGATACAAAAATAGGGGAGGCAATGCTTGACTTAGGAGCTAGTGTTAATTTGATGCCTTACTCTGTTTTCCTTCAGCTAGGTGTTGGTAAATTAAAACCTACTACGATGTCTCTACAACTTGCAGATCGTTCAATTAAATATCCATTAGGCATTGTAGAAGACATCTTAGTACAAGTTGATAAGTTAATTATCCCTGCTGATTTTGTGATATTGGATATGGATGATGCACCATTGAATGATAGAAAATTACCTATTTTGTTGGGATGCCCATTTATGGCTACAGCTGATACTATGATTAATGTGAAGGATGGTAAGCTCAACATGACAGTTTTAGGTGAAACTGTTGAATTTAAAGTGTTTGAGTCTATGTCATATCCTTCAAGCTCTTTTGATTGCTTCTCAATAAATGCTGTAGATTCATTGGTGTTCTCTAATTTCAGGCAGGAGCAAGTGAAGACTACATTGAAAGCGGATTTGAAGATGGCGAAGGATGACTTGCACAGTTATAAGAGAGCAAAGGAGGTCTTCGCACCGCTTGAAGCATTACAGCCATACGAACCTGGCTGAATCTTGAGGCTTTGCAGTACGTCTTGCCTAGACGTTAAATAAAGCGCTGGGTGGGAGGCAACCCACCAAGGTAACCTGTTTTTAAGTTTAAGTTTTAGTTTTCAGTCTTATGTTTCTCTTTTGTTTTTCTTTTAGGTTTTCAGCCACCCGGAGGATCCTTGAGGAGATGTTCGCTATTCTATCAGGTGGCCTCGTTCTTATTTACAGTATCTTGTCTCTTCCTTCTCTGGAAATTTTTGGATTGCCACCTCCTACATATTTTATTGGATAAATGCACACATTGAGGACAATGTTGATTTCAGGTTGGGGGGTGTAGACATTCATGACTTTATTCATGCTACCTTGTAGGTTTAATAGTGTTAAATTGTACATGAGCTGAAATGTTTATGCTTATTTTACATGCTGCTTTCATATGGATTGACCGATACATTGATTGCATGTATGATAACCTGAAGGTAGAATATCATGTGATTCACACACGAACACTTTATGTGCAGTGGCGATTATACTCACCAGAGGAATGAGCATGCTATTGTCAATTTAGACCATGATTTCAGCATAAGCTAGTGTTGAGTATTGCATGCAGAGAAAAAAAAAAGAGAAAAAGTTCTGGAGCTTAATTAAGCTGTGCCTAAACGACTGTTAAGTGATTTACTGAGTAACCGGGTGTTCTTGCCTCAGGAAGCGGGGAGCTCGCGTAAAAAGGTAGAACCACTTATAGCTATAAAAAAAAAAAACTATTAAGTGTTTTGCTAAGTAACTGGGTCTCTACGCCTCAAGAAGCGGAGAGTGCTCGCGTAAAAGGGCAAAATGTCTGATAGTTGAAAAGAAAAAAAAAAAGAAAGAAAGAGCATGCTGTACTTAAAGTGCGAGGGTTGGATGATTGGTCATGAAGATAGTAGTGTGCTTGGACTAATGGTGGGTAGAAGTTGCTTCTGTACGTAACATTTATTTATCACGTCACATGTGTTCTTTTGGATGGTGTTAGCATGTTTGAAATGTAGAAGTTGATTTCATATGTTGGTGGTATGTGTATGAGTATTATAAGTTTTCGTGCTCTGTACGGTGTACAACATTATTGACTTGATAAGGCAGAACTTTTATCATGCTTGTCTACATCCTTGAACCGTGGTGTGCTTAATATATTTTATGCGCTTAAAATTGCTAGAGACTAGCAATAAGCTGGTTGGGGGGTGTGATGAGTGCATGAAAGTGCACTCTAAATAGCCTTATAACCATCTCAATTGCTAGATTATTATCTTTAATCAACATCTTTATTCCTATTTTTATATCTATATGTTGCTTCACATAGTTGTTTGGAAAATGCAGGAAAAAGGAGAAAAGAAGCTGAAAAGAGTGCATGGATCAACTTTAAAGATTAATCTGTAGCTGCTCATGAAGAATCAGATTATGTGCCATATATGGTTGGAAAGCTCTTGAAGTCTAGATTCTGGAGAATTTTACGGTTCGTGATTCCGAGTTTCCTAGAGGAAGTTACGGCAATTTCAGTACCGATGCGCAGTTTGAATGGCAGAAAGGACAATAAGCTGGAAGTCCGAGCGAAGGTCCGATCGATCGGACCTGGCAAAACCGTGACAGAACATGTAATTTTTGGCTGAATATGGTTCGATCGATCGAACCATCACTCCTATTGAGCTAGATCGATCCGACTCCTAGAGTTGGATCTATCGGACTCAAAAATACCCAGAGAATGTGGATTTTTATGCCTCCGATCGATCCAGCACTTAAAGTTCGATCGATCGGACTTGGGAATTAAAGTTGACAGAGCGTATGCTTTTTAGAGGAACCAAATTCGATCGATCGGACCATCGATCGAACTCGGGAAGAGCCAGAGATGAAGAATTTTTACCAAGTCGATCGATCCGACTCCCTTAGTCCGATCGATCGGGCTCGGGCGTAAATAGAAGTTGGAGATTTCAATGAGACCGATCGATCCAACATCCCGAGGAGGATCGATCGGACGTTTCCAGTGAATTAAATCAACGGTTTTGATTTAACCCGAGTTTAGGCCTATAAATAGGATACTTAGGGTTATTAAAAAGGGGACTTTTGGAGGACTTTTTGGCAACGTTTTGAGGCGAGGAGAAGGGTTCTAGGCTTGGTTTTCTTTTCTTATTTCTTCTTTATTTCTTCATTAGTTTTGTTGCCCTCATGATGAACATGAGTGGCTAGTTTCTTTTCTAAGGTACCGATGTAGCCCTAACTGAATCATTCTATGTTATTGGATCATGATTATTTAATCAGTTTATTTTCCTTGTTTCATTCATTATTTTAACTGAGGTCTTAAATACATTTATCTGGCCAATAAAAGTATTATGGATTGTTTTATGTGAGATTGGGTGAGGGTTCATTCCCTAATCTTGCAGGATCTATGAATGAATGAGTTTATGTCGAGGCCGGGTTCAAGCTAAGAGTATTCTTGGTTCATAATTGTTCTTCAGAGCTTAATGGATTCTTGATTAACACTTAGTTATGGGTTCATTAAGTAGGGTTAATTGAGGGTACTTGGTGAAGACCGCGGCCGAACGGATCATCATACCGGAAGAACGAGCCCTTGGAATTAAACTGAAATCTTTATTGATTCAATGCATAGAATGAGGATGTTATGGTGAAATCGGAACCTTAGTATTCATCCATCATATTTTCATCATTTTCTTATTTCATTATTAGATTATCTATCTTCGAGACTTCATATTTCTTATTTTCCCTTCCTTATTTTCTTTCTTTTCTGTTCTTTAGCGTTTCACTCTAATAATCTCTACAAATATCTGTGGGTACGATACTCGTCTTGCTACTATACTGATTGCACCGATTCGTATACTTGCGAGATATAAAATTTATTCATCAGCTGTCTAGCTCTCAGTCACATGCTCGGTACCAATCGCAGCACGGATCTCCACGAGCTCCGGATATCTACCCTGGGTCTATATCACTCTGCCCTGGAGAGCTGGGGTGATGCAAACACCAAAGGGAAGGTCATCTGGAATCTGATCCTCAAAACCTGATCCAACTGACTGTCTGTTTCCGTTGAGCTGACAATCCGCCAAATCTGCTCTAGCCTCTCTAACAACTGCTGGTGGCTATTACCCTTAAAGGCACTGACGCAGTGACTTTAAGGCAAAAGGTCCGGTCTCCTGGCCACTCTGGTCAACGGTCCCGTGGTCTTGGAGATGCCTCTATTGAATCTCGAATATCGTCTTCGACCTCTGCCGTCACACATCTGTGTTGAGCCCAGCTAAATCAATCGATCTGCCTGCCGCTGAGACTGCCCATCCGTCGAAACCTGCCTCTGAAGGCCAAAACCTCACGCTGGGAGCCAAATAACGCCGATACACCCTCGGCAGCTGCGATGCAAACGCCAAACATCGCCCGTGCTCCTCCTCAGCGTGCCAGTAGATGTGATTCTGTCGATGACGCCACTGCAACTGATCAGGATACGGCCTCCACATCCCCTCTGTGAAGATTGCTGGTGCGTTCGTCAGACCAAACGGCATCACTGTGAAGTCGTACAGTCCGTACCTCGTACGGAAGGCTGTCTCTGGGATGTCGCAATCCCGAATCATTAGCTGGTGTAGTCGATGCGAAGGTCAAACTCTGAAGGAGTCGACAAGTCTCTCAACTGCTAATTCATCATCATTACACTGCAGCGGGCGCATACTCTGTGCTGCAACACCGTCCAGCTTCCTGAAGTCTATGCATCTATGGAGGGAACCATCCACAATGAGAACCAGAACACACTCTGAGGTCACACACCTGGGCGAACGAAGTCCCGGGCTACTGACTCGGCCGACTGAGTCCTCAACTCTCCAAACGCTGCTAGCATCCACGTGCGAACTCGCAACGCTCAAGACCGCCCAAAGGAACCTCAACCTCGAACTCGGTGTCCCGCGAAGGCCATAATCAGAAAGCTTTTTAGAAAGGACAGCTGCACAAACAACAACAACAACAACACGAGGGGAAGCTGCTCTCCAGAGCACCCTCGAAAACAACGGGGAGGGAGTTCACCACAAGCCGGTGAACAAACCCCACCTCTTAACCACCGGAAGGCGCGCCAACCAGCGACCTTCAACGAGAGCAAAACAACGCCGTCAGGTGTACCCACGACACCTTCTCATGGCCAAAGAAGCACAACCTGGTGCGCGGCCAACGGATGCAACCGAGGAAGCCCTCGAACTCCAATGTGTACCGCACATGGGCGACGGACACCTAGAGGTTCCCAACCTTTAGGAAACGCCCCGACAAGAGCAACCAACCCAAGCTCTCGTCCCAATCGGTGGCTACTCTCAAAGCCACACCCGACTCCAGTCCCAAGCCAACCCGGCCACACGACAACGAGTCACAAGGGGGAAGCCCAGAGCCACAAGAAAATCGCAAGCTGCGAGAAGCTCCGAAAGCTGAACGCTGAATCTGAAAGCTGAAAGTCGAAGCTGGCGGCTCTGAAACTGGTTGTTCCTAAAGCTACTCTAGCCAGCCTCTATCTGGAATCTGAATTCCCGCGTCTGCCCAAGGTGCCTGCCCCAACTGAGGTATCAACCCACTGCTCTGCCCCACGCCCTGCGTCACGCCCGACTGCTCTGCGGGTAAGCGCCTTGCGCCCCTCACAACCAGCACCGTCGGCGAAAGGACACCCAGCGGCTAGCACTCGAGCACCCAGTGGAATACCTCTCAGTATGGCGGTCCAGGCTACCTCTCAAAGGACCGGTAAGACGCTGCTGCTGCTACGGCTGTCGTTGCTGCTGAAACCACTGCCTCTGCCAACGGCCAACCTGCCGCTCTCCAGAAGCAGGAACGACAACCCCGAAACTCACCACGACCACCGGCCAACTGCCCGGTGTCAACCCTCAAGTCACCTGTCTCAGTAGCTAGCGCACAGTCCAGGGTGCACCCTACTGTCGCCCTAGCACACCGAGCCAAATGAACCAGCCAAACCACGTATCGCCACGTGGTGCGAGTACCCAGAACCATAGGAGGTTACTCCCAACTGCACCACCCTCCAAGGGTAGGTGCCTGGGAACAGTACGCGATCTGTTCCCAACACAAAACCAATAGTGTCCCTAGTGGCCCCGACAAGTGCCACTATGAATCGCTTCTTGGGAAGGCAAGAAAACAACAGCATCCCAAGCAAGCGATCCTCCAGAATGTCCAAAACATTCGGGATCCGGGTCACCACCTTCAATCAGTCCTCTACTGTCGAAGGATCTCCAACACCGTCTCTGAACCCTAGCAGGTTCACCTCTCGAGATTTCGAAAGTACAAAGACGACACACGTCCGATTCCCTACTCGCTCATCTCCAGCATGAGGGGAGATACTGTCAGGCGAGGGAACGGACGACACCGGTGCGCATAGACATCTCGCCCTGAGACGTCATGACGTAACCAGGAAGCAGCAAAACACAACAGCAAACAGATAGATAAGCACGTCACACACAATCGCAAATAGACATGCAAGGATGTTCTAAACCTAGAACTATCCCATTCCACACTCAAAACCTTAACCGCAAGCCTAATCCTATCCCTGGGACCTACAATCTGCTCTGATACCAAGTTGTCACACCCCGACTCAGAAAACCCATCCAGTACGGGGCATGAGGGTTCCTATCACTATTCATCTCCAATTGGCGCGATACAATACGGAAAAGATAGATAAATTTAAATAATTTATATTCCAGAGGTGAAACAGAAATTCAATTCATATATTCATCAAGTTGTACTATTCAACATTTGATGCAAATCCTGATCACATTCCTCCAAGGAAAGATATTATACAATAATCCCAAAAGAATCCTCGAAGATGTACATAATTTACAAAATCTACCAAAAGTACAATAGTCGTCCTCCGGCAACCTCATACACCTCTGGACGTAGTCGCGCCACCAAAAGCTGATCCCGCCGGCTCTACTGAAGAAGAACTGGCGCCTGCACCTGCAAACGCAGCCCGGGTAGGAGTGAGTGATAAGCTCAATAGGGTTCTACTCTACGGCACACTGAAAGGAGGAAAACAACAACAGTGTTGTCTCCCCGCTCAAGTTTAAGGAATGCCACAGGGTTCCACAACCCCTGCCGACTACCCCAAGGGCTCCTGTCATGAAACCTCTCTCCTGAACATGTTAACAGGAGGCCAAGGAACAGTAACATGCAGGGTCACCCTTACCCAGCAGGAAGCCACTGCCTGGGGACCACGTCAGGGGCACCGATAACCATCCTTACCACTTGGCCTTGTGAGACCAACACGACCTCTAAACCTCAAGCAATGATCAGAGTCAACTATCGCAAATTCTCAATAACATGAGATCTGATTATACAATAACACCCTAATCCTGACTACCCAGCCACGGTTATAAGGCTAGATCCGAGCTACCCGAGAGCCTCGGATCGGCGATCAACCCATCGCCCACCTAACCTCATATGCCTCTAATGCAATCAAGATGCATGCAATGCTCAAGCACAGATAATGAGATAAAAACATGCAACAACATGACAATAATCATACAGGGCCAGGCATAGCCTATAGCTAGTCAAAGGGGTGAGCATAGCAAAGGCCTCGAATACAGATAATCTATTCTAACCAAACAATGATTAGCGCAAAGAGATAGACACAGATATACAGTAGTCTTCAGTGCTCTCCTGCACCTGACAGACTAAGGTTCCACAGTTACCCCGCAGGTAACTGGCCAACATTTATACAATAGCCCTTGGCACACGCCGGCAACAGGCTATGGTTCCACAATACCTCATTAGCCAACACTCATAGTTAGCTAACGGCTAGGGAAAGCGATAAGCATTCAAACTACTATCAACCAAGTAATTAAATGCATGTCAATCTATAAATCCACAAAAACGGATAAACGCAAGATTTGATTCTCAATCTCGATAGAAAACCCTTGAAAATCCCATGAAAGCAATGTATATGCTTCCTAACATGATTGGGTATCTATCATGAATGAAAGCCCATTAAAAGAAGCAAGAAAACACTGTTCAAGGGCCTACGGTCGATGCGTCGGTCGATCCGATGGTCGACCGTGAGGCCACGGTCGATCGTGAGGCCCAGAAAGTGCGTACCAACGCTTTACGGTCGATTCGCCGATCGACCGTGAGGCCTTCGGCACGGTTCCTTAGAATAGTGTCGGAAATCCAATTTCTTAGATTTCAACTATCAAAACTCATTGGAAATCGATGAAACTTTGCAAGTATTCATAATTTAAGATGGGGAAACCATTGATACGAAGAAAACCCGATTTTGATGGTTAAATCTCCTATCTAGGTCTAAATGGCCAAAAACCGACAAATGGCGATAAAATACGGAAATCACATGGTAGGAGTGCACGAAACAAGCCATACTACACATACAGTGAGTTACACATCATTCTAGCAAGTACTCCTACAGCGAAAATACATAAAACCTATCGTAGGAGAACCCGATCACAAGATCAAGGTAGAAACACCTACTTGAACCAGCAGGGCTGCTCCTCCACGCGTCCAACCAGTCAACCAGCCAAGATCCGCTCCTCGAAGCCCGCAGTCCGAAACCCTAGCACAGTCGGTTGCAGAGAGAGGAAGAGGGAACGAGAGGAGAAGAAGGAAAGCCAGGGAAAGAGAGATAAGAAGGGTTAAATAGAAAGCGGGAAATGATCACAGCCGTCCGATTCGATTTCTCCCGATTGAGCTCTGATCTTCCGATCAGAAGCGCTCTTAAGGTTCTAATCAATCACATATATCAATCAAAGGCAGTGTGTGTAATGCGGGTGTGAAATTGACCACCAGGGAGCATATTTATCAAAATGCCAGTGGGGTCAAAAACAACGATGCGATCAACCGATCGCATCCCAAGGCCAACCGGGCCAAACCACAAACCCGGACCCCCGACCTAACACGGTCGGACCGGGTTGGAGGTACGGGTCCTCACACCTGCCGAGTGGGATGTAGAGGCCCAGGGCATGGTTGCCGATTAGGCAGCAGCCCCCTGTGTTCGGCTTTGTCGTGTGGGATGTAGAGGCCCAAGACGGGGTGGGTTGTAGGCCCGACCCGGGCAGCGTGTCTGCACTGCCAGTGGTGTTGGCGATCGATTTGTCTGGTTGGCCGCGGCACTATGGTAAAGGCAATATGGGCCCCCCTCCTATCACTCCGGAGTTTTGGTATGAGTGGTTAGCTCGTGGATCCTGAACCGACAATTGGTATCAGAGCTAGGTTTCTATTTTTGTGGTGTAACAGGCCTTAGAGGATCCTAAATCAAGATGGAAATCATAGAGGGATAATCTACCAATAGGCCACCCTAATTTAATGGAACAAATTACACCTATTGGAAAACGAAAATGAAAATTTTCATTCAATACATGGACTATGATGCATGGATAATAATAGAAGATGGAGATTCTATCCCTTTAGAAATCATTGAGGGAAAAGAAGTTCCAAAAGCTAAGAATGAATATACTCCTACTAATTTTAGGAAACTTCAAGTAAATGCCAAGGCTAAAAACTTTCTATTTTGAGCCCTTAGTCCTGATGAATTCAATAGAATTTTTGCATGTAAAACGGCTAAGGAAATATGGGAAAAAGTTGAAGTTACCTATGAGGGAACAAGCCGAGTCAAGGAGTCAAAGATTAGCATGTTTGTTAATGATTATGAGCTATTCTCTATGAAGGGTGATGACAATATAAATGAAATGTTTACTCGCTTTACCGATATTATAAATGTTCTTGATTCTCTTGGTAAAAGCTATTCTAATGATGAGATGGTAAGAAAGATCCTTGGGTGTCTACCTAAGATATGGGATCCCAAGGTGACAGCAATCGAAGAAGCTAAAGATTTAACTAAGCTGTCCCTTGATGAGCTAATGGGTTCTCTCATGACATATGAGATGAACATAGAGAGGAGCAATGATGGAGAAAGAAAGAAAAAGAAAACCATTGCTTTCAAGTCAACATACAAAGACTCATCTGACTCAAGCGATGAAGATGATGATGAGGAGATACAAAAGATCACAAGAAGAATCCAACGAATATCAAGAATCAAGGAAAGAAAAACCCCAAAGGTGAAAAAGGAAACTCCTCTTCTTATTTAAATAAAATTACTTGTTATGAGTGTAGGAAGCCCGGACATTACATGTCAGATTGTCCAAAGCTCAAGAAATTTTCAAAGAAGAAGAAGAAGGCCAAGGAAGAAAGTGACTTGAGCTCCACCTCCGAAGAAGAAGAAGAAGAAACTGCAAATCTTTGTTTAACTGCATTCGGAGTAAAAGAAAATAAAATTGACAAGTAGAGGCGCATGGTATTTAAAGGAGGATAACAATTTGGGTTAAAAGGTAATGGAGGTGTGTCTTAATTTTCGATATATGTCTCCTCCATTACATCTTCTTATTCCATTTCATGTTTAAAAATGGTTTAAGAAAGTCTTTTTGTGTGAAGAATTGGTTACTTTGTACAAATGACCATTTTGATTGAAAATCTTCATTTGGTACCTTGGTTGATAAGATTTTAAACCTTAAATTTGAACCTTCAAATTAGTATCAAGTGTGATTTAAAACTTTCTTTTGTTAAATTTTTTTTTTGGTTATCTGTGATTTTTCTTCCCCCTCTACCAAATCGTTTTGACAATGTCAAAGAGGGAGAAATATTGTGATATCAGTTTTTTGAAAGTTCTTAAAACTTTATATTCTACATACTTGAAATCTTTTGATGTTTAAAGTATTTACTGGAGATTTGATGAGAATATAATTCATACTCAAATATCGTGTCTCATGTTTCTATACAAGAGGTACATAGGTCATATTTTGTACTTTCATATCTTTTGACCTATAATCACGCCTGATATATCTTTTTAGTGACATATGACTTGCATGCCTCAGTGAAATTCACTTTAGAACATATTTTATGAGGTAAATGGATGCACAAATTAAGAGGGAGCCATCAAGGTTTTATCATCACAATTTAAAGGTTGCCATCATCAAAAAGAGGGAGATTGTTAGCCCTAATATTATTTCGATGATGTCAATATATATTTGATGATAAAACATTGGTTTAATATTATTATCCCTTAATTTGGAAAGCATTAAAATCATATTTAATGTGTTTTTGTACTGACGGTCGATGCGACGGACGATGCATGGATCGACCGTGGGGTATGGCGGTTGATGCAAGGATCAACCGCGGAAGATGTTCTTGGGAAAATAGGTTGACGGTTGATGTGACGGTCGATGGACCGATCGACTGTGGCCTATGTGACCTGGCTCAGAGGAGCGACGGTCGAACGATGTATCGATCTTGAGAGGCGGTTTTCGCAATAGAGCTTGACGGACGATGTCATGGTCGATGCGACGGTCGACCGTAAAGCCTGACGGATGATGTGTGGATCGACCGTAGCTCAAGAAGAACCTGGCGGATGATGTCACGGACGATGCGACGGTCGACCGCCAATCCAAAAAAGAGCCGTTCAAGAGCCGTTGTAGGAGAAGGAAATAGTCGTTGGGAAGCTATTTGGAGGGGTTTGAAGCTCAGCTATAAAAGGGAAAGTGCAGCAAACTTGCCAAGAAGTTAGAGGGAGCTAAGGGATTATTGTAGTCATATTCTAGCAAGTTTCTATCTCTTATTAGTGAGCTAAACCTTTGTAAAACTACTCCAAGTGTGAAGTAGACTTTGAGAGAAATATCCTAGAGAGAAGTGGACATAGGCAAGTTTAGTCGAACCACTATAAAAATTATGGTGCAATCTCTCTAACTCTCATCTCATATCCCTTGCTTAAATATATTATCTGCTCTTATCTTTAGCAAGCATATGATTTAATTAGACTCCTCCTATTTCAATTTCCTTAATTGATTTTATCGTATAAAGCCTAAGATAAACCCCCCCTCTTAGAGCTTCAGCAGTGTCAAGTTAGGGTAATGCAGCTTGAAGACCTTATTCATCTCCGTTGTCAACCCGTTGATGGCCCATTGTCGTTGTCTCTCCTTTATTTTTAGAGTGTTGAGTACAACTGCTTCATGCTTCTAGATTGGTCACTCTCTATTACCTTAGCCGATGTCTTCTTCTTGACCAACACTTCAGTCTTTGGCGAGGACTATTCTAGTTTTCTAAAGAAAAGACCTTCTAGTGGTCGTCTGGTCCGCCCCTCTAAATGCCCGGATGCTTGGAATGCATACTCCCAGTCTTGCAACGATGAGAAGAAAGAATCGGGTCCGATGACCCATCGGGAGTTGGTGCCCTTTTTCAACTACTGGTTGAATAGGTTTGTGGCTTGCAATCGCTCCACTAAGATGACAAAGTCATGGTTACCACTGGTGGAGCACCTTGCCGAGTCGGAGGTGTGATGAGTCACTAAATATTCATACTTAAACCCCTTAATTTACATTTGTTAGCCCGAGAGTGTTTGTATTTGATATTTTGTTAATTGATTTCAGGTTTAATGAAGATTCAAGTTAGAAAATACAGAAAGGACTAATATGTGGAAATTACGCTGCTCCACAGTCAGTTTGAAACGAATTCACAAAATTCTCCAGATAAATCCTAAATTCCTGAAATTTGGAGGACATATAGAAGACTTCAAGATGAACAACTTTCATGTTGGACACTTAGCGAGATTCTGGACAGATTAATAGCAGTTTTCAAGAATATGAAGATAAACAGATGCTGGAAGACTGGTCTGTCAACGCTCAGGAGAATATTCGTCAAATATTCTAGATAAGTCCAAATAATGTCAAATCTTCGGGAGAGGATAGAAAGTTTCCTAATATACATCTTTAATGTTGAGCACATGTACAAATTCTTGACGGGTTAAACCCAGTCGCGACCGGAAGAGGCTGTCAGAATTAAACCAGGAAATCCGAGTTGCACTAGAGGTCCAACTCAACCCAAAACCCTAATTCCGGGAAGACACCTATAAGAAGGTGTTTGCTGGCCGAAAATTGGAGGTCCCCCATAGAGAGAAAAGAGAGAACTAGGGTTTGGAGGATTCTCTGGAGAAGATGGAGCTACAACGTGGATTCCAATCGTTCTTCATCGAATCTAAGGCTTCCATCACAAAGATGAGTAGCTAATTCTATATTTAGGGATCTCATGAAGCTTTAGTAGATCTTTTTTTGTATTTTTCTAGTTGAATCTTGTATTCTTTTTCTGGACATGATATTATAGATTTGGTTTTAATGATAAAAGAGTTGAGGGAACAGAGTTCCTTGACGTATTTTTAGTCCTACTTGATTTCGGTGATTGATAGTAGTGATCTATAGCATGGTTTTTATGTGGTTTGTGAATAACCGATGAGATATTTTATGCTAAGTGACGATAGCTTGTAGGGTTACCCCGAAGACAATCTATGCTAATCGAAGATAAAATATGCCTTTGGAAAACACTCACATTCTATTAGAGATTCATGTAAGCTTAAGAAGCTGTGAATCTATAATATCTAGATAAGAAAATAAGAGGATAGCTAGAGAATACAGGAAGTGAAACTAAAGTGGATTGAGTAATCCCTAGGTTTTCTCTCATTAATCTATTTCAATTTCGTCAATCGCTTTCTTAATTAGTTTTAATTAATCCGTTTCTAAAACCCAAATCAATCCTTCTTCGCTTTAGGACTAGAGTGTTGAGAGTTAATTCTGATGTTTCTTTGTTAGTCAAAGTTTTCCCTAAGGATCGACCCCGTATTTCACCATTATTCTATTTTATTAATTTAGTGTTGAAAGAAAGGTTTATAAATTTCTAAATTGCGTTTTGCATATGAGTTAATGACGCATTTGCGGGCGATCAACGGGAAAGTAGCCTTTGCCCACCTCCTTCTTGGTATGGCATATCAGTGCTTAGGAGAAGCATATTGGCGTCATATTAAGAGAGGATATTCTGATCCTATGGGGTTGGTGCAATTATAGTCCCATGCCTATTTCTCTAGCCAATCGAGTTTGGAGCGAGAGGCAAAGAACTCCATCTAGTGTATGTCTGTTCGCTCTAACTAGGGCTTTACGAGGTGATACCTCGCTTCTGGTGGTGCGGGATGAAGAGGGCAGTGACGGAGTTCGTATCACGCTGCCTTACCTGTCAGAAGGTCACGACGGAGCACCAACAAACTCCAGGGTTACTTCAGCCCCTTCCACTAGCTGAGTCGAAGTGGGAGCACATCACGATGGACTTCGTGACCGGGCTACCGAGATCTCCTAGGGGGAAAGACGCGATTTGGGTCATCGTGGATCGATGGACAAATCGGCGCACTTCCTGCCTATGCGGACGACAGACAGGTTGGGTAGTTTATACATCAGAGAAGTGGTCAGACTACACGGAGTTTCAGTGTCTGTAGTGTCAGACCGTGATCTCAAGTTCACCAGCAGGTTCTGGTAAGACTTTCAGGAGGCAGTCGGCACACTCCTGTCCTTCAACACAACATTTCATATGCAGACAGACGGACAGTCAGAGCGGACCATCCAGATCATAGAGGACATGTTGAGAGCATGTGTCGTCGATGCCGGAGGTAGCTGGGAGGAGCACGTTCCCTTGGTGGAGTTCGTCTACAACAACAGCTACCAGTCGAATCTTGGAGTAGCACCTTTCGAGGCGTTGTATGGTAAGCCATGTTGTTCCCCAGTGTGCTGGACAAAGGTTGGAGAGGCACCACTCATCGGTCCAAACATCGTCAGGCGGTCGTTAGAGAGGCTGGTGTAGATCAGGCAGAGACTTCTGACGGCTCAGAGCCGGCAGAAGAGTTATGCATATCAGAGGCGACGATCGCTAGAGTTTGCAGTCGGTGACAGAGTATTCCTCCGAGCACCAACGTACAGAGTGTCAGTCAGGTTTGGCAGTGGTGGTAAGTTGGCGCCGAGGTTTGTCGGGCCATTCGAGATCCTAGAGAGGATTGGCGAGGAAGGTTACCACCTGGATTTTTCTCAGCACATGTCAGTTGTGCATCCGACATTCCATGTGTCGATGTTGAGGAAGTATCACCCGGACCCGTCTTTTGTGATCAGGGTGGATGACATCGAGCTTGAGGCAAACGTGACGTTCGTTGAGCAGCCAGGTTAGGTACTTGACCAGAGCGATCATGTGAGACCCGGGGTACTGGGTGTTGGTGTTCGCCTGGAAGGCATGTGGTCGAATCAGGTAACCGTGTAAGCAACCCCACGTAGATAATAAGTATATTAGTAACCCTTATAAGATACAACGCGTTTTAAAGCCGTGATGGTAGTGATCCATCAGAAAACTCCAAGGTTAACCGTGTTTGCCTTGGAGAGATCCCGGGATAGGTGACCCACTAGGAAGTTTTCCCATATTTCTGCGATGGGCCAAAAGCAAACAATATTGCTTGTCGGGTGGGGCCTCGGGTGGATCTTGGATGGAGCCCGTAGCCCATGGGCGGCCCCGGACGGTGGAGGCCGTTACAGATGGTATTAGTGCAGGCTATAGGTCTGTTAGCCGGATTATGCCAGCGAAGACGCTTGGCCTCTAAGGGGGTTGGGTTGTGAGACCCGGGGTACTGGGTGTGCATGTTCACCTGGAGGGCATGTGGTCGAATCAAGTAATCGGGTAAGCAACTCCACGTAGATAATAAGTATATTAGTAACCCTTATAAGACACAACGCGTTTTAAAGCCGTGATGGCAGTGATCCATCAGAAAACTCCAAGGTTAAGCGTGTTTACCTTGGAGCGATCCCGGGATGGGTGACCCTCTGGGAAGTTTTCCCATATTTCTACGGTGAGCCAAAAGCGGACAATCTTGTGTCGGGTGGGGCCCTCGGGTGGATCCTGGACGGAGCCCGCAGGCCCTGGATGGCCCCTAACGGCGGGGGCCGTTACAGATCAGGTCTTGCGCGGCAAGACGATTCCCTTGATCAAGGTACTGTGGATGCACAGAGCCGCCGAGTAGATGACTTGGGAGCGCGAGGCGCGCATGCGGCAGGAGTATACGTATTTGTTTCCTTCTCGAGGTACCTCTTGTTCTGTCTTCTAGTGTAGCTTCTTTTTTTTATTTTCGAGCCCTACCCTTATCGAATCTCGGGACGATATTTCCTTTAAGGGTATTAGGATGTGATGACCTGTCCCTCTACTCCTGGGTCGACGATTGCGTCAGGCCTGTGCTTCGTTGCATGTTTCACGTCGAGCGCGTGATCCGATGGATCGTATTGTTTCTTGGGCCGCAAGGGCAATTTGATAAATTGTGCATTATCGGTTCGTTTCACACCCACATGTGCACATACTGACCGTGTTTGTGATAATGTTTGGTTAGAACGGTTAGGTAAACATGTGATTGAAAAATCCGGGCTTGGGCTTCTGTTTTAGCCCAAGTCTAGCTTTCTACACCAAAAAGATCAATCTTCTTTTGCTAAGAAGATCGATCCTTGAGTGCTAGAAAGTCAAACTGGATCGTCATGAAGGATCAATCTTTTCTTGAGGAAAAGATCGATCATTCATAAGTTGGTTCATCCGTCTATAAAACGGACGCAACCTCCTTTAATCTCTTTTGAAATCCGCCGTTCCTGAGCTCAGATCCGGCTTGATTTGGAAGAGGTTGAGGGCGATCTTTGGCTTGGCAGCTGGGATTGAAACTGCTTTTGTCTAGGTCCGGATGCAACCTACTTGTTTTCTGATTTTTGTGAGTTTTGGCCTTGACTGTGATTCTTTTTTTTAGATCTCCTCGTATGCATGTTTGTTTTCAATGCAAGTACTAGTTTTGGACTAGTGGTCCTTCGTACTACAAGATCCCAAGGTTTTGTGGGGTTTGGTAGAGTTTTCTGACAATATTTCCCGCCGGTCGGTCGCTGTACAACCCAACAGGATCGATCCTTTTTGAGGAAGGATCGATCATTCTTGAGGTGTCATGTCTAACCCGTGCATGATCAATCTTCTGGTGGAAGAAGATCGATCTTTTGCTTGGCGGCATGGATTGGGTACCTGCTCACGAAAGTGATCGATCTTCCCTTTGGTCATTTTTGGCTTGATAGGGATGGAACTCCCTGGCTGCGAAGAAGATCGATCCTTTCCTTTTGGTCGCAGGGAGGTGTTTTCGACGGATTTTTCCCGCGGGGCTTTGTATGTGCGGTTTTCTTTACCACTTTATACCTTGTACATATCTTGAGCATGTTAACCCCATAATGAGGGGTAATGGTGAACCGGGAGAGTGAAGATTCCTGGGATGTGTATTAAGCATGTTATACTATTAGCCATGTTTGTCGGGGTTGCTTCCCGTAACATGCTATCTTTTTGTGAACTGGCTACAGTTGGTGGGGTTACCACTGCAACAGTTCCTTGGCATGTATTATCTGTTCACCACTCCGGGCCGGCAAGGTGCCGAGCCCAGACCGTATTTATTTATCTTCACATATGTTGCATGCTTATCTGCTTTCCTGTGTGTGTTCATACCATGCATCTGGTTGTGTTGTGCATTAGCTACATAATGTTAGGTCGTGGGTTATCTGTGGTATTGCCGTCCCAAGGCTTGGAAGCTCGGATGTAGCCTTAGAACTGGGGTTGGGTAGCTTGGTCCAGGTTTGAATGATTGTGTTAAGTCGATTTCGATGAAAGACCTAGATGACTTGAACACTTGTTGATCGATGATTTAGAGGTCGTGTCGGCCTCGAGTCGGGTGCTGAAGTGTAGCCGATGTCCGGTGATCTACGACTCTTGAGTAGAGGGTGTGCCTACTCAGGGGTGCCATTTCCTTTCGGCAGTGTTGGTTTTCTGCTTTTGAGTTAGCAGTGTTGGTTTTCTGTGTTCAGGGACACTCGGTGGAGTTATGGGACTCCTGTGTACACCCAGACCTTGCTAGAGGGCGCCACTGTTGTGTTTCCCTCTTCCTTCTGTGAGTCGTAGTGTGGTTTCCCTACTGAGCATAGTTGCTCATTCCTAACCGGATTGCGTTTTGTAGGTGCAGGTGTTAGCTCCGCCTCGGTGGCCCCTACAGGGTAGTTGGTTGGCGGTGCAGTTGTGCCTGGCGGAGTTTGAGGAGTGGTGATCTTCTGTCTTCACAACCTTTGTATAGTTAGCCTCCAACGGGAGTGTATAAATGTTTGTACCTGATTTTTCCTCTTTGAGGTTTTATAGACTTGTGCTTCTGGATTTATAATCTTTAAGTTTGAGGTTTCTGTTAATTCGAAAATTGTTAATTGAGGGTGTTTAATGAATGCTTAGGGAAACCAGTAGACTAGAGGGAACCCTCGTCATATTTTTCGTAGTTAGTTAGGTTCCGGTTCGTGTCCCCGTATGGCCTGGGACGTCGAAGGTTTCGGATATAGTGATCCACTATGAGACGTCGGTTCGAATTGGGACTTTTGGAAGATGGTGTGTGTCCTTCGGGATCTTGTTGTGTTGGATACCGATCTGTATTTGGAGCCATACTCCTCGTGTTTACTTACCTGGTAGTTCATGCTCACCCAGCTCCTACTGGCTCCATTTTTTAGGAACCAGTGGCGCATGTCCGACAGGCCCAAGGCTTATGGGGCTGATGTAGTCGGAGCTCATCAACAATACCTGGCGGCTGCAATGAAGATCCGCTTCCCCGATGATATAGATCGGTGAGTCCAGTGTTTTGATACCTTCATGCAATGGTGGGAACTATTCTGGATTCATCTCGAGGCCTTGATTCGTGGGATAACTCCTCAACTGGTGGTGTTGTATCCAGGCCTTGGGGCTCGAAGTAAATTCATTACTCGTTCATTGTTTCTATTGATTCATGTTATTTGATCTGATCGCCTCTGGGTTAGGGCATCGATCAGGTGGTTGTCGTGGAGATGATGATGACAGTGGTGATGACGGCAATGAGTCTCCTTCACCAAGGGAGAAAAATGGGAAAGTGCCCTAGGGTAAGTTTAATGTTGGTTTCTTTTTTTTCATCTTTGACTTCTGAGTTCTTTTGTTTCCTCGCGCTATTTCGAATCTAGTATTGAAGCGAAAGAGGGATAGCAATGATGACGATGACGAGCCGCTCCAGTTGCGGATGAAGTCGCTTGCTGGAACTTCCTCGTGTGGGAGTTGGCTTCGAGAGCAAGTTCCTGTGATTGAGCCACAATTTCGTCCCGTGTCCATCCCTTTGGAGGTTGCTTATCTACACGTGAGGTATCATAGAAAAAATAATGATAATTGTTGGTGATATTGAATCTGATTCTTGGGATAATACTAGTTCATCTTGATTCGACGTCAAGACTGAATCGAGCTCGCGTAAAGCTTCTTCTGAGTCGACTCCTTCTTCTGAGCGGCCGATTGAAGAGGACACTCAGAGACAGCTGAAGGCTGCTATGGGGAGGGGGACTCTGATGTCTCGTGAAACGATGTCGTTAAATCGTATGCAATCTATAATTTAGAAATTTAATAACCCATATTCAAATACTAAACTATTGGATAGAATAGCGGTGAAATACGGGGTCGATCCACATGGAACAATCGATTTAAATAAGAGAAATTAGAATTAAATCTCAAAACTCTAATCCTAAAGCAATGAATGTTTTATTGGGTTTTAAAACTGATTAATTAACTAATTAAAAAAACAATGAAAAAAAATTAAAGTAAATGAATGATATGATAGAAAAATCTAGGGATTACTCAATCCACTTTAGTTTCACTTCATTTATTCTCTAGTCATCCTCTTGTCTTCTTATCTAGACATTATAGATTTATACCTTCTTAAGCTTATATGAATCCATAAAAAAGGTAAGTATTTTCCAAAGGCATATTTTTATATTCGATTAGCATAGCTTGTCTTTGGGGTAACCTAACCACAACCTATCGTCCCTAACCATAAAGTATCTCATCGAGTATTCACAAACCACATTAAAACCATCTTATGGATCTCTACAATCAATCACAGAAATCATGTAGGTCTAAAAATACGTCAATGGAACTCTGTTTCTTCAACTCTATTAACATCAAAATCACATCCTTAAGATCATATCTAGAAAAATAATACAAGATTCAAACTAGAAAAATACAAAGAAGTTATCCTAAATCTTCATGACATCCCTAAATAAAGGAATTAGCCACTCATCTTGGGGATGGAAGCCACAGATTTGAGGAAGAACAATAGGAATCGAAGCCTTGGCTCCACCATCTTAAAAGCCGTGGTTTCCGCACGACTGATCGATCGTCCATATGACCGATTGATCGTCACTGTTCACCAATTGATCGTGTGTATGAGCGATCGATCGCCCGGTGCTTATTTTCCAGTCAACTTCGCCTTTATAATTCTTGAACTTTTGTATAGAATTTAGTAAAGCTTCCAACATGAAAGTTGTTCTTCTCAATGTCCTCTAGAAGTCCTAAAAATTTCAAGAATTTAGGAAAGTTTTGGAGATTTTGGTGAATTCTTTTCAAACTGACAGCAAAGCAGCGTATTTTCAGCATATTAACCTTTTTATGTATTTTCTATCTTGAATCATCATTAAACCTGAAATCAACTAATAAAATGTAATAAAAAAACACTCTTAGGCTAACAAAGATAAATTAAGGGGTTTAATTATGAATATTTAGTGACTGATCACACCCCCAACTTAAACTTTGCTAGTTCTCGAGCAAAGAAAAGATCAAAAGAAAGCAATAAATCTAACTAGCCACGTTCATAGGTCTCATGATTGCACTTAGCATGTGCAACAAGCCTTTAAACCCCTGGGTTACCCTAGTAGAGGAGTTATAGTCTCCTGAGGGTTTTCAGGGATGACACCCACAAACATCTATACAATCCCTAGAATATGCTATTAGAAATCAATCACAATATTCATCAACTCTAATGCATGAAATAGAAATCATACCTATGAATATACCCTTCAACTTATAGTCATATAAAAATATAGTAAGTCAAAACATGTCATAACATGTTTCCAGCATTTTAACATATTTACTCATGACTAAAAACAACTTTAACACCCTGTGTGTGAATAGAGTTCCAAATGCTTCAGATTATCTATTATATCTAAATATTTCAACTATTCAAGATCACAATCCTATCAAGTACATATTTTCACTTTTCACATAGCAATCTCTTTTTTTTTCTCTTCATATGACATGTGCAATGTTATGATCTATTAAGCTTTCTTCATGGTCCATGTAACGAGGTTCAAGCCAGTGATTTCCAAACCAAATGGTTTTAGGGCACTAAGTGTAGAACACTCTTCAGACTCTAATGCTCAAACCATGAAGGTTACAAATCATAACTAGTCATTTTGTTCAGGAATTTTAACTGTTTTACGTGAACAAAACACCTTGTTAAGCACATTGCCAGGTTACTAAGTATGAAACCTTTTTTTGCATATAAAGCTCTGTTTTTTCAAGTTACATATATTTTGCAGATTTAGATAATTTCACGTGTTCATGTATTTTCTGTGACATGATATAAAACTGTAAATCTATCATACTATCATGTTTAGAATCTAATATCAACTCTCGAACATGAGAATGTGAACATGTGCATTAGGATATGTCAAGTCATCCTTAAATTATGGTAAAAATGTTAAAGTAAAAAAATAGTGTCATGCATAGCAAAAATTTACCGTCCCTTATATGACATACAAGTTTTAGAATAATTCAGAAGATAATTTTCTAAAACAAGCATTTTTGTCAAATCATATTATATTTTCATTCTTTTGATATATTTCAAGGGATGTATACTATTTAATTCTAAAAGATATAAGCAGTAAATTCCTAGAATTCTACCCCCCAACTTAAAGATAATTTGTCCCAAATTACACTACCATAAAATAAAGCAAAGAATAATAAGGTAAAAATAACCATAAGATCGTGCCATAAGTAATCGTCTCAAGTATTACGATCACCACATCGACCACACAACGGAAATGTAGCCCCTTTTATAGTTGGTGATACAAAAATAGGGGAGGCAATGCTTGACTTAGGAGCTAGTGGTAATTTGATGTCTTACTCTATTTTTCGTCAGTTAGGTGTGGGTGAATTAAAACCTACTACTATGTCTCTACAACTTGTAGATCGTTCAATTAAGTATCCATTAGGCATTGTAGAAAATATCTTAGTACAAGTTGATAAGTTAATTATCCCTACTGATTTTGTGATATTGGATATGGATGATACACCGTTGAATGATAGAAATTTACCTATTTTGCTGGGACGTCCATTCATGGCTACAGCTGAGACTATTATTAATGTGAAGGATGGTAAGCTTTGCATGACAGTTTTAGGTGAAACTGTTGAATTTAAAGTGTTTGAGTTTATGTCCTGTTCTTCAAACTCTTTTGATTGTTTTTGAGTAGATGTTGTAGATTCATTGGTGTTCTCTAATTTCAGGCAGGAGCAAGTGAAGGCTACATTGGAAGTGAATTTAACGATGGTGAAGGATGACTTGCACAGTTATGAGAGAGCAAAGGAGGTCTTGGCATCCATTGAAACATTACAGCCATACAAACCTGGTTGAACCTTAGGTTTTGCAGTACATCTTGCCTAGACGTTAAATAAAGCGCTGGGTGGGAGGCAACCCACCAAGGTAACATGTTTTTAAGTTTTAGTTTTAAGTTATATGTTTTCTCTTTTATTTTTCTTCTAGGTTTTCAACCACCCTGAGGATCCTTGAGGAGATGTTCGCTTACTCTATCAGATGGCCTCTTTCTTATTTAAACTATCTTATATCTTCTTTACATGAAATTTTTGGATAGCCACCTCCTACATATGTTACTGCTTAGGATGCACATATTGAGAACAATGTTGATTTCAGGTTGGGGGGTGTAGACATTCATGACCTTAGTTGTTGCGCCCCGACCCGCGAAAACCTAACCGGGCCAGGCGACTAGAACCGGAACCTAATAACTGTGGAAAATTTTGGCGAGGGTTCCCTCTAACCTATTGGTCTCCCTAACAATTCATCAAACCACCCTCAATTAACAATTCTACAAATTCATAAACCTCAAGCTGAAGATTACAAAACCCAATTTTAATATACAAAATTTCGAGGAGGGGAAGATCAAGTACAACATAAATATACTCCCGTAGGAGGCTAACTAACAAAAGTTCTGGGATGACAGATCACCACTCCCCAGACTCCGCCTGGCGCCGCCGCACCGCTGACCAACTGCCCGGTAGGGGCCACCGAAGAGAAGTTAACGCCTGCACCTGCAAAACGCAGCCCAGGTAGGAGTAAGCAACTAAGCTCAGTAAGGAAACTACACTATGACACACAAAAGGAAGAGGAAAACACAACAGTGTCGCCCCCGAGCAAGGCCTAGGTGTATACAGGGGCCCCATAACCCCACCGCGTGTCCCTGAGGTCCACGATCATGATCTTCCAGAAGAACTGGTCAGATGATGGGTCATGCTCAGAAAGCAGGGAAACAACACTGCTGACTCACAAGTAGGAAACAGATACTGCTAGCGGGAAATGACATCGCTGAGTAGGCACACCCTCTACTCAAGAGCCGTCACAACTGGACACCGGCTACACATCAGAACCTGGCTCGAGGCCGACATGACCTCTAGAATCACCAAGCAACAGGTGTATGAGTCATCTAGGCCTATCATTGAAATCGACTATACACCACCATTCAAACCTAGTCCAAGCTACTCAACCCCGGTCCTAGGATTAAATCCGAGCTTCTAAGCCTTGGGACGGTGACCCACAGATCACCCAAACCCTAACCTTATGCAAATAATGTGCAACCAGAGTGCATGCAATGAACATACGCATATAACGCATGTGAGGACCCGTTCCTGTAACCCGGTCTGACTGTGGTAGGTCGAGGGTCTGGTTTTGTGGTTTGGCTCGGTTGGCCTTGTCTTGCGATCGGTTGATCGCGTCGTAGTTCTGGAATCCAAGGGCAATTTTGGTAAATTGTGTCTTGGCGGTCGGTTTCACACATGCGTAGTACACACATAGCCTTAATTGTTGTACATGATTGAATAGATCCAGTAGGAGTGTTCGTGATCGTCAGATCTGGACGAGATCATAATTTGGGGTCAAATCGGACTCGGTTCGATTAGTTGACTCGGCTAGACCAGCTCAACCACTTAAGTGGCTTAGCTTTCTCTCTCTCCTTTTTCCCTTTTCTCTTCCTTCCTTTTCCTTTTTTTCCTTTTCTTTCCTTTCCTCTTCCATCCCTGCCTTCCCCACGCCCGACCTCCTTCCCTTTCTCCCCCGCACCGGCTTCTTCTTCCTCCGGCCACCTTCCCCGGCGCCCTGGAGGTGGCGGCGAGTTCCCCTCCTCCTTCTCCTTCCTTCCCTTCTCTCTTCCGCGGCAGCCCTCTTCCTTCTCCGGCGATGGCTGTGGTTGTGGGAGGTCCCCAGCGGCTCTCCGGCGAGCTGGAGACGGCGACGGTGACGAATGGCGGCGGATTAGCAAGGATTGAAGCTTGGATTTGCGTTTAAGGTAGGGTTTCTACCTAGATCTTGGGGTTAAGCTAGATCTAGGGTTTGTTTGTTGGATTAGTTGATTTCTTTGCTCTAATTAGTCCCCCTAAGCATGCTTAGTAACTGATTGAAGCTTCATGCGATTTTAGTTGGATTTAAACCGGATTTATACATGTTTTTCCCGGATTTTATCGAATCTCTATTTTTCTGCGAGCTGAGCTGTTCTAGCTCAGATCTTGGCTCGTACATGTATGATCTCATTTGATCATCAACATGAGACTTGTATATCTTTGAATCTACTTTCAATTGCCGCTAGTTTCATGATTTTTGGATTTATATATGAGTTTTCGCGAATTGTTTCCTAAACTGATGTGAAACAGAAATTAGGAAAAGATTGGTGAATTTTGTAGAAATTGGCCATTAGATTAATCCAATTCTTGGGCCGCATGTTCCTAGCATGCTAATCTACACCTGGCCATATTGTATTTGAAATCTGACGACGTTTAGATGTCGATTTGTAAAGTTCTTATCGCCTCTAACAGTGGTTTACTGTAGCAATCCAGGAATTAGTTTGTTAGTGGATTTCTCGATGTTTTATCGTGTTTGATCCTTCCGGAATTATGAAGTTAATGCTCCAAATGATCTCTAGGATTAACATGTTCAATGTGATGATCTTTGTATACTTAATTACCTCAAATTCGGCCTAATTAGTTAATTGCAAAACCCTCCTCTAATTAGCAATTAGATTGTGAAGTATGCCTATTAATTATAAGTGATTTGGATTATTGTAATGAGCATGTATGTCTAATGTGTATTTGTAATTCGGGTCATGCTAGTATATTTAAATGCCAAGTCTCGGGCTAATGGATTGGGTTTTACTGTGTGTTATACTCTGTGTATTCCTTCGCCGATTTCCCGTGCTTAGAAGCTTTTCATTCAAACTGTAGTGTGCTATCTACTTATGTAATTTATATTTGCTTAAGCTCGCGTGGGGCTCGTGGTTGAACCAAGGGAGTCATGCCCCTTGGGATGTTTAGATAATTGAATGGGCCAAAGCTGTGCCCTAGTTGTTGTTTATTATATTTGTTGTTGATTGATGATTGTGTGGCCGCGGTTGTGCCCCCATTGTAGAAATTGTGGTTGACGGCTGTGGACGCCGTCGTAATGCCGAAATTTTGATTGAATGTGTTGTTGCTTGTTTACAGCCCGTGGGTGTCGTTATAATTTTGGATATTTGTAGTTTAGACCTTTATCTGCTTTATGCATGTTTACCCCTTGGCGAGCAGTAGGCTATGCCTAGTCTTGTATTATGTATGACATACTGTTGCATGTCCTGATCTATTAAATGTGCGCGTGAGCATTGCATGCATTTGCTTGCATTAGAGGCATCAGGCTAGGTGGTAGGTGAGGGATTAGATCGTCGATCCGGGGTTCTTGGGTAGCCCGGATCTAGCCCTAGGACCGGGGTTTGGGTAGTCGAGGATTAGGACGTGATTGCAATCAATGATTATGTTTGATATCATTCGAGGATTATTAGGTAGCCGGACTGGAATATTATATTGTTATTGAGGTTTAGAGGTCGTGTCGGTTCTCCAAAGCCAAGTGCTAAGGATGGTTGTTGATGTCCCTGACGTGTGTCCCCAGGCAGTGGTTTCCTACTGGGTAAAGGGTGTTCCTACTGGCTCTGGTTCTTGTTTCCTCCCAGCGTGTTTCGTTGATGTTCCCAGCGTAGTCGGTTGAGAAGAGTAGGATCCCTTGGGGAATCGATAGGGGTTATGGGACCCCGTGGCATCCTTTAGACTTAGGCGGAGAAGCGACACTGTTGTTGTTTCCCTTCCTTTCAGTGTGCGGTAGAATAACGTAGAATCCTACTGAGATTTGTTGCTCACTCCTACCTGGGATGCATCGGCGATATAGGTCGATGCAGTCCTTTCCTTTCAGGTGATCTTCTGGGCATTGGCGCGCCATTTTTGAGATGATGATGGACTTGGAGTTTCGAGGAGCACTTGACGATCTTGGAGTTTTCCCTTTTGTTAATAGTTGTATATCTACAGTTTGATTAAATGTATAATTTCCTTCTTTGAGGATTTGATTATCTATATTAATTTATGTGATGAGGATCGATGAAAGTATTGTATCAGAACCTGTGTTAGTCAGTGAAATGATGATAGTAAAATTGTATTCATGTTGAATTTAGAACTGTTAGAATTATTATTTTTAAATTTGTGGTGAAATTGTAAACTGCATAGAGTTCAAATTGAGGAAATACAGGGGAAACTCTCGCCGTTTGATTTCAAAAATATGTTTAGTCCCCTCACGTCTCGGACCGGATGGGTTTTCTGGGTCGGGGTGTGACAGGGCAGGTAAGCATGCATCATATGTGATGATAACAAAACAATATCTAGGCTCGACACCCTGCTGGCATGGGGTGGTGAACATGTATTTAAGGTCAAGAACTACTGCAGTGGTACCACCACCAACTGCCAGCCAGTTTACCAGCAACCTACATCGGGAAGCAGCCCCGCAAACAACAGCTAACAAAACACACAGATAAGCCCTCGGCGCACGCCGGCATGCAAGGCTAAGGAAAACTGTAGGGCTATCCACCCACTTATTCTAAACATCCCATGAGTCATCACTCTCCTGGTTCACCATTTCCCTTCATTATAGGGCTAGCATGCTTAAGAATATGTATCAATTTATAACACGGTAAGAAACCGCATAATGAAGCCACACGGGCAAAAACATTGAAAACTCTTCCTTGTCGCAAGTGGAATCGATCCTTTGCAGAGGAAGGATCGATCACCCTCGTAAATGGGAAGATTCAGCCCCTGTCATACAACAAAGGATCGATCCTCCCTACAGGAAGATCAATCACCAAACCAAAGGATCGATCTTCCCTCCTGGAAGATCGATCACTTTTGTGACCAACGACTCGCCATGCCAGCCAAGGAACATGATCGATCATCTCCTACCAGATGATCGATCCTTCTTGGGTTAGGCATGACCAACCTAGGAAGATCGATCATTCCTCCAGAATGATCGATCCCGATGGGTTCTCCGGCCACCGGACGGCGAGAAATACAGCAGGAAAACTCTACCAAATCTCGAAAAACCTTGGGATATGGTTGTACGAAGGACCACAAGTCCAAAATCGGTAAGCATGCTTCAAACCAACGAGTAAGCAGCAAAATCTAAGCAAAACAAACCACAAACAACTCAAAACTCATGAAAAACCTGGAAGAACGTAGGTAGAATCCCTACCTAGACTAGAGCAGCTTCAATCCCAGTTGCCAAGTCAACGATCGCCTTCAATCTCTTCTAAATCTAGCAGCTCTGAGCTCAAGAACGCGAATTTCAAAAGGATTAAAAGAAGAAAGTCGCGTCCATTATATAGGCAAACGAATCGACTTAAGGATGGTTGATCATTGAAGGAGGGATGATCGATCCTCGACGAAGATCGCGACTCCCTGGCATCAAATGATCGATCCTTCCAGCAGGGGATGATAAATCATTCACCAAATGATTGATCCTCCTAGCAAGGGAAGATCGATCATTTGGGTGCAGAAAGCTAGATTTGGGCTAGAACGCTAGCCCATGCCCG
The DNA here is from genome assembly GCA_963920575.1 of Narthecium ossifragum. Classification (NCBI taxonomy): domain Eukaryota; kingdom Viridiplantae; phylum Streptophyta; class Magnoliopsida; order Dioscoreales; family Nartheciaceae; genus Narthecium; species Narthecium ossifragum. Next base: position 15,160,629 of record OY986968.1, read on the forward strand.
GATCTTTCGATCCCGGGTCCACATAACCGTTTTAGTCAAACATTATCACAAACACGGTCAGTGTGTGCACACGCGAGTGTGAAACTGATGATGATAAATAATGTTATATTCTTATCCCTTAATACTTAGCCTCCTGTGCTTATTTGGTACCTAAATACACTCATTATCCTTATATTTTGATTTAGGATGCATTTGAAGTCCTTAAGTCGAAAAGAAGCTGAAAAGAGTATATGGATCAACTTGAAAGATTAAACTGTACCTTCTCATGAAGAACCAGATGACGTTCCATAAATGTTTGGAAAGCTCTTGAAGTCTAGTTTCTGGAGAATTTTACGGTTCATGATTCCGAGTTTCCTAGAGGAAGTTACGACAATTTGAGTACCAATGGCGCAGTCTGGATGGCAAAACAATAAATACTCAGGAAAGAAAGATCGATTATTTTCCCTAAAAGGATCGATCCTTTTATGCAGACAGACCTGACAGAGAGCATACTTTTCAGATGATCACAGAAGGATCGATCCTCCTTTCACTCGAGAATATTGATGAAATCTTCGAGGAGAAGGATCGATCTTTCTCCTATCGAAGGATCCATCCTACTGAGAAGGATCGATCATGCTTCTATCAAAGGATCGGTCTTCCTCGGGCGTAGCCAGAAATTGAAGATGTTGATATCATAGGATCGATGTTACACCTATGGAAGGATCGATCTTACCTTCACCAGTGAAGAAAATTAACGGCTCAGATTTAATCCGAGGATGGAGACACTTAAGGCTATAAATAGGACTCTTTCAAGGGTTTGAGGGGGGATTCCTGGCTACTTTTGGGTGTTACTTTCTACTCTTATATTTTTCCTAGGTTTTCTCTAGCTTATTGGAATCTTTTGAAAATTGTTCTGGATGGCCTTTCGTGGCTAAATCTTGATTCTTGGTCAAGGAAACTGAAACCTCGGAATCAATGAAACTGTGAGATATAATCTATTTTTATTGTTCAGTTTATACTTGAGTATTGATTGTTCTTCTGTGATTGGATGTTCATGATTGTCTTGTCTAATTGCTAGGAGGCCTACTAGTTTATTATTCATTGCGATCTACTGCTAGGTTAGATATCAAATCCGTAATTGTTTGATCCCTCTAATCTGCGAGGCAACTTAGATCTATTGATTTACTGCGTTTCAGAGATTAATAGATCTTAGGAAGAATATTCGACTAGATTAAATGCAACCGCGGGTGCTTGTGTCGTTTAGCTTTATCGATCTCCCTATTCTTAATGCTACTACTGGATTAAATCTCAAGCGCGTGTTTTGGATTGTTTAGTAGTTAGGGTTGATTGGATCACTTGTTTCTAATTAACTATGAGTGAGGAGAGATTCGAATTTAATTCGAACGGTGAATATTCGAGGTATGAACTGGTATATTTTGCATCAATGATCAGTTGTTGGATTCCGATTGTGGATGTTGACTTAAACCAATGTTTGTTCTCTTGATTCAATTCGATTCTTCGCTTTAGATTGTTTCTTTACTGTTTTCCTCACGCTTAAAACCCTCCATCTTTGTTCACTAAGCACAAAACCAGGCTAAATACTCTTCGTCGGATCGACTCGTACTCGCACTACTATATTTATTTTAACGAGTATTTGTTTTATTTTTGGTTGCTTGCGACAGCACATCAGAAACAAACCGACAAGGCGTAATTTACCAAATTACCCTTGCAGTCCACAACGAGTCACGGGCCTAACCAAGCGGTCGACCCAGGAATAGAGGGGCAGGTCCTCACATCCTAATACCCTTAAAGGAAATCTCGTCCCGAGATTCGATAAAGGCAGGGCTCGGAAACAGAAAACAACTACACTAGAAGACCGGACAAAAGGGGAAACTCTTGCCGCATGCACGCCTCGCGCTCCCAGGTCATCTCCTCGGTGCCTCTGTGCCTCCACAGTACCTTGACTAAAAGAATCATCTTGCCTCGCAAGACCTGATCCCTCCGATAAAGTACTAGAACCGGCTGCTCAATGAACATCGCGTCTGCCTCAAGCTCAATATCATCCACCCTGATGATATGATACGGGTCCGGGTGATACTTCCTCAGCATCGACACGTGGAAAGTCAAATGCACAGCTCACATGTGCTGAGAAAGATCCAGGTGATAAGCCACATCATCGATCTTCTCTAGGATCTCGAACGGCCTGACAAACCTCGGTGCCAACTTACCACTCCTGCCAAACCTGACGGGCCCTCTATACAATGATGCTCGTAAGAACACCCAGTCGCCGACTGCAAACTCTAACGGTCGTCGCCTCTGATCTACATAACTCTTCTGCCGGCTTTGAGCCGTCAGAAGTCTCTGCCTAATCTGCATTATCCTCTCTGACGACCGCTTGACGATGTCTGGACCGGTGAGTGGTGCCTCTCCAACCTCTGTCTACCACACTGGGGAACGACACGGCCTACCGTACAACACCTCGAAAGGTGCTACTCCAAGACTGGACTGGTAGCTGTTGTTGTAGGCGACCTCCACCAAGGGAACGTGCTCCTTCCAGCTGCCTCCGGCATCGAGGACACATGCTCTCAGCATGTCCTCCAAGATCTGGATCATCCGCTCTGACTGCCCGTCTGTCTGCGGATGAAAAGCCGTACTGAAAGTCAGGAGTGTGCCAACTGTGTCCTGAAAGCCTCGCCAGAACCTGCTAGTGAACCTGGGGTCACGGTCTGACACTATAGATACTGGAACTCCGTGTAGTCTGATCACCTCTCTGACGTACAAACTGCCCAACCTGTCTGTCGAATTTGTCGTCCGCATAGATCGAAAGTGCGCCGATTTGGTCAATTGATCCACGATGACCCAAATCGCGTCATTCCCCCTAGGAGATCTCGATAGTCCGGTCACGAAGTCTATCGTGATGTGCTCCCACTTCCACTCATCTAGTGAAAGGGGTTGATGTAACCCTGGAGTTCGCTGGTGCTCTGCCTTGACCTTCTGACATGTAAGGCAGCGCGATACGAACTCCGTCACTGCCCTCTTCATCCCACACCACCAGAATTACCGCCGTAGGTCCTGGTACATCTTGGTGCCCCCGGGATGAACTTCAAAACGAGAGTGGTCGAACTCTCATATGACGTCGTCTCGTAGAACTGGATCTGCTGGAACCGCTACTCTGCCTCTGAATCATAGCCCTCTGTCTGGCGATATTGTCCAGTCCTTGGCTGCGCCCTCCGTGCCTACCGATGTGCGCAACTCCTCAAGCTCTTCGTCACTGCTTTATGCCTCTATCACTCTACTCTGGCTAGGATTGCTGGCATACTCTGCACTGTGTAGAGGTAACTGCTGGATTCATGTTCCTCAAACTCGAGTTCCAACTGGCCCGCTGTCTCCAATGCCTGTCACTGTCGCGCCGATAACCCTCCGACTGCTGCTCTGGTGTCTCTCACCTGTCTGGTCAGCGCGTCTGCTACGACGTTTGCCTTACCAGGATGGTAATGCAACGCAAAGTCGTAGTCCTCTAGTAGCTCCATCCAGCGTCGCTGCCTCAGGTTGAGGTCACGTTGGGTGAAAACATGCCTCAAACTCTTATGGTCCGAGAAGACAGAGAACTTCTTGCCATAGAGGTAGTGACGTCATGTCTTCAGGGCGAAAACCACCGCTGCTAACTCCAAGTCATGGGTCGGGTAGTTCCTCTCATGGTTCTTTAGCTGACGAGAACCATAGTCAACTACGTGTCCCTCCTGCTTGAGGACACACCCCAAACCCTCACTGCTGGTGTCGCAGTAGACACTGTAACCAACGCCTCGATCGGGGACGATCAACACCGGTGCACTGGTCAACCTCGTCCTCAGCTCTACAAAGGCTCGCTCACAAGCATCATCCCACACGAACGGGACGACACTTCTGTGTCAGTCTGGTCATTGGTTCAGCAACTCTGGAGAAGTCCCGCACGAACCGTCTGTAGTACCCCGCCAGGCCTAGGAAACTGTGGACCTCGAACATTGTCCTCGGTCTCTGCCACTGTACCACTGCCTCGACCTTGGCCGGGTCAATTGAGATCCCTGGTGCCGACACCAGTGTCCAAGGAATCCCACATGTACAAGCCAGAACTTACACTTGGAAGCCTTGGCATATAGCCGATGCTTCCGAAGTAGCTGCAACACTGTCACTAAGTGTCGTACGTGCTCCTCCTCTGAACGAAAGTAGATCAAAATGTCATCGACGAAAACCACCATGAACTGGTCTAGAAACGGCCGAAAGATCCTTTGCATCAGATCCATGAATGCTGCTGGTGCATTCATCAACCCAAACGACATCACCACGAACTCGTATAGGCCGTACCGAGTCCGGAAAGCCGTCTTCGGGATGTCGCAATCCCGAACCCTCGACTGGTAGTAGCCGGTGTGGAGGTCGATCTTCGAAAAGACAGAAGATTCTCGCAACTGGTCAAACAGGTCGTCGATTCATGACATCAGATACATGTTCTTCACCGTCACCCTATTGAGCCACCTGTAGTCTATGCAAAGTCGAAGGGTACCATCATTCTTCTTTGCGAACAACACTAGCGCCCCCCAGGGAGACATGCTGGGACGGATGAAGCCTCTGCTGGTCAGCTCGTCCAACTGGGTCCTCAACTCGCTCTGCTCAGCTAGTTGATCGCTCACAAACGTGTCATTAAAAGTTGCAAACTCAATCAAATATAAATTTATAAGCCTTATTCAATCACTACACTATTAGGTAGAAATAGCGGTGAAGTCGGGAGTCGTTCCACAGGGAAAACATTGGAAACTGAAATCAATTCTCAAAACCCTAAAACTAAGGAAATGAATCAAAGATAGAGTAGAGTTATATAAACTAATCAAGAAAAGAAATAAAAGGTTGATCAATTTTAATCAATGGAGTAGTTACTTAGGAATTACTCAATCCACCCTAGTTTCATTATTAGTCTTCTCTAGTTATCATTTTGTTCCCTTCTCTCAACATTATGGATCATATGGCTACAAGGTCACATGAATCCTTAAAAGGAAGTTAATGTTCCCAACGGCATAATCTATCTTTGCTTGGCATAGATTGTCTTTGGTCCTACGATTACCTTAAATTATACTACTCCTAATGACCTTGGCACAACCTATCTTCGTATAGCATAGCTTATCTCAAAGGCAAATCAATAACTTCATGAAAACCATATCATAAATCTCTACAATCAATCACAGAAATCATGTAGGATTAAAAGTACATCAAGGGACCTCTGTTCCTTCAACTCTATTAACAATAAAACCATATTCATGAGATCATGTATCGAGAAGTTTACAAGAATCAAACTAAAGAAAAACCAAAATTACACTAGGGTTTCATGAATAATCCTAAGTACAAGAATTTGCAACTCATCTTTTGTATGAAAGCCATCGGGTTGGAATAAGTAGCTGTCACCATCCACATTCTCTCCGTCTTCTTCTTCCTCCTCCAAAGATTGTCAAAAAGATGAAAAATTCAGCTGGAATAACCCCTTTATATAACAGAAACCCTTAATCCCGGAATTAGGAATTATAGTTGAACTTAAACTCTAATTTCCCGAAATTCCGGGTTGATGACGTCATCTGAGCGATCCATCGGACTCCAATCCGATCCATCGGACTCCAATCCGATCCATTGGACTCAAATCCGATCCATCGCTCTAGTCGGTCTGACTGGGTTATTAACTGCCATGTCAGTAATTAATTTCAGCTTTTATCAAATTTCAGCTTTCATGGATCCAACGTTGCTTCAAACTTGGCGCCAATCTATCCGGAAGCTCACAAAGTCTTCAACATGAAAGTTGTAGCTCTTGAAGTCTTCTTTCATCTCTCAGAATTTCAGAATATTTGAAGTTTTGTAAATATCTGGTGAGTTAGTTCCAAATAGTCGACGAAGTAGTATTTTTGCAGAATTTACTGATTTTTGGCCGAATTTCTTGTATTTCTTCTCAAATTCAACTAAAACCTGAAATCAAACAATAGGATATCAAATACACCTACTCTTAGTCTAACAAAGGTAATTTAAGGGGTTTAATTAGGAATAATTAGTGACTTATCACTGGTGCCATCCTAGTTGGATTTCTCTCTCTTCCAAGTGACTTATCATTATTGTTATCTCTACTCTATTTAATTGAGTCCTAGTTGGATTAGGACTCTCTCAAGGCCTCTATAAAAGAGACCTCAATAGTTTGTATTAGGGCATGAAGAGAAATACGATGAAGTAAGAATAGTTGAGTAGAATATCATAGGAGTAGAATATCATAGGAGTAGAGGTAATGTAGTTTCCACCAGATAATTCACCATTGATCCACCTTCTTCCCAGTCGGTTATCTTCTCCGCAGCCGGCACCGCCTCCACGGACTTTCTCTCTCTGCCACGTCAGCGACCCCACACCCAGTCACCTGCCACGTCACCATCTTCTTCCTCTCTTCTCTCTCCCGTGCCCAAACCCTAGCTTCATCGCCGGCATCCTTCCCGTCCAACCTCTCCGGCCATCCCCGTCGCTGACCAAGGCCTCCATCGTCTTCCTCCAAGCCCCACAACCTCGGCCAGCTTCTCCACTTCCTCCGTCGTCCTCTCCGGCGCCTTCCTCGGCAAACCCGACCTCCGTCTCCATCGCCGTCGACCCCTGTTCGACCTAGATTTCACCCTAGACCATCCTAAAACCCTTCCCCGGTATCCTTAGACCATCTTCCCGACGTCCCAAGCCCCACCGAGCTCCCCGTCGTCGTCCCCGACGCCGGCCTCCTCTAAACCCGCCGTTCACCTCCCAGATCCGGCCGAGATTTGGGCGGCCGATCCGCCACCTTCCTCCCAGATCCGAGCCATTGGATCTCTTCCTCACCGTCCGACGACCTTCCCTGCCAAGATCCAGACTGCCGTCGCCGCTTCTAAGCCGGCGATCCTCAGCCTTCAGATCCAGTCCGGTTCAGCCATCCACCTGAATCAAACTCAGCCGAAGTCTAATTGGCTCAGCCAGATCCGATCCAGCTAGCCAGATTCAGCAAATTGGACTCAAATCAAGTCCGATCATGCCAATTCTGATCGATTGGAGCAGTAGAGACTCGATACGAGAGGATTACGAGTAGACCGCTCGTATCACTTTGCTAGTCCTCGAGCAAAGAAAAAAATAAAAATAAAGCGATAAATCTAACTAGCCACTTTCGTAGGTCTCACGATTGCACTTAGCATGTGCAACAAGCCTTTAAACCCCTGGGATTGTTGGATGCATGCATCAGGTGGTGCGTGCATCGGGCAGTAGATGCACTTGTTTAGTTATCTTTTAGATCAGTCGATGCACTATATATATACTAGTGAATGCCTGTACCTACGACACGGATATTTAGGGTTTCTTTCAGTAAATTTCAGTGGAACCTCCCCTATACCGAGGGTTAAATGAGACAATTCTATAATATTCTTTACAAAAAAAAATCACAATATAAAAAGAACGAACATTGTCCCGGGGCAAACCTTGTCCCCACAAACCACAAACCACAACCTCCTCAAATACAATTGCAGCAATTCATATAGCTATCAAGAATAAGATGAATAAAAAACTATTACATTCAATTACATTCATCAACCTACTTATCATAACTGAGAAACCATTATTATATTCCTTCTCTCTCTCGTTCCACGACTTAGCCACCATGACATCCCTAACCTCTGGCCGATAACACGTATGAGAGTGTAGGCCTCTATCACGATAGAGAAACTCGCCTGTGGCACATGAAAAAATAGATTAGAGAAGGATTCCATTAACAATTTTTAACTTGCACAAAACTGTAGCAGCTAACTTTAACTTCGCAACTGGCGGCTAAGCAAACAACAATGATGAATAAATTTTATACCTCACAAGTATACATATTGGTGTGGTCAGTATAGAAGCAAGACGAGTATCGTACCCACAGAGATTTGTAAAGATTATTAGAGTAAAATGCTAAAGAACAGAGAAGAAAGAAAATAAGGAAGGTAAAGGAAGAAATATGAAGTATTGAGAATAGAAGATTTAATAACGAAAAAACAAAGCGATAGAAATATAATGGATGAAAACTAAGGTTCCGATTTCACCATAACATTCTGATTCTATGCATTGAATCAACAAAATCTCAATTTAATTCCAAGGGCTCGTTCTTCCAGTATGATGATATGTTTGGCCGCAGCCTTCACCAAGTACCCTCAATTAACCCTTGCTAATGTACCCATAACAAAGTGTTAATCAAGAGTCCATTAAGCTCTGAAGAACAATTATAAACCAAGAGTTGTCTTAGCTTGAACCCGCCCTTAACATAAACTCATGGATTCATAGATCGTGCAAAAATAGGGAATGAACCATCACCTAATCTCGCATAAAACAATCTATAATACTTTTAGTGGCCAAGTAAAAGCATGAAGATCACAATTATAATAATGAATACAATAAGGAATATAAATTGATTAAAAGATTAATTCAATAGCATAGAATGATTCAGTTAGGGCTACATCGGTTCTTTAGCAAAGGGATTAGCCACTCATGTTCATCATAAAAACAACCAAGATATTCATAAGAAAGATAAGAAAAAAAAACCCAAGATCTTCTGCAGTCTTCTCCCCTCTTTCCAGGTTTGAAAACTCCTCCAATAGTGTTGGTTGAAAACCCTTGGTATGTTCTGGATGACTTGCTTAAATATGGGTAAGAAACCCTAGCTTTTATTTCAGCATTTGGGTTAAATCTGGTCAGTTCGTGTTCAGGTCGTCCGACAAGAGATCGATCTTCCTAAGGATAAAGATCGATCTTCGTTCTTTTCTCAATTTTCGTAACTTGGTTCACCCCGACTAAGATCGATATTCTTTGGGAAAGGATCGATCTTCTTTCTCCGTAGATTGGGTCACTTCCAGATTGCCCAGGTTTAGATCGATCTTTTAAGGATTAGATCGATCTTTTCATAATTGGTCCTCTGTCAACTCTCTGTCAGCGTTTGAGCACAAAAATAGATCGATCTTCTTTGGCATCAGAGCAATCTTCTTCTTCCGTAGCTGCTTGCTCCTGCACCTCTCGTACTAACAATGGCATATCTTCCTCTAGGAAACTCCAAATCATGAATCGTAAAAACTCTCGGAAACTAGACTTCCATAGCTTTCCAACCTTTTATGGAACATCATCTGGTTCGTTCCGAACAGGTACAGATTTGATGTTGAATATGACCTATCTTTGCTTCTTTAGCTCCACTTTTTTGCATATTTCAAATAACTTTGTGAAGCAACATATAAGTATAAAAATAGTACTAAAGAGACCAATGAAGGATGAAAAATCAAGTAATTAAACTAGTTACAAGGCTATTCAGAGTGCACTTTCATGCACTCATCACACCCCCCGATCAGCTTATTGCTAGTCTCTAGCAATTCACAGCGCATAAAATTATAACTAACCACACCAATGGTTTAAGGTTGTAAACATGCATAATAAGAGTTCTACCTTACCAGGCCAATCGTGTTCTATATAGCACAGAGCATTAAAACTTCTTATCCTTATACACACGCTACTAACACATGAAATTAACTTCTACACTTCAAACATGCTAATCACCATCCAGACGAACACAAGTGACGTGTCAAATAAAATTTACATACAGAAACAACTTCTACCCACCATTAGTACAAACACACCACTATCTTCCGGAGCAATCATCCAACCCTCGTATATAAACTACAGCATGTCTTTTTTTTTCTTTTCTTTTTAAACTATCAGACACTTTGCCTTTTTACACGAGCACTCTCCGCTTTTTGAGGGGCAGAAACTACTTAGCAAAACACTTAATTGTTTCTTTTTTTTAGCTATCAGTGGTTCTACCTTTTTACACAACCTCCCCGCTTCCTGAGCCAAGAACACTCGGTTACTCAGTAGATCACTTAATAGTTGCTTAGGCACAGCTTGATCAAGCTCCAGATTTTTTTTTCTGCATGCATTACTCAATATACTAGCTAAAGTTGAAATTATGGTCCCGATTACAATAGCATGCTCATTCCTCTAGTGAGTATAATTGCCACCGCACATAAAGTGTTCGTGTGTGAATCACATGATGTTCTACCTTCAAGTTATCACACATGCAATTAATGTATAGGTCAATCCATGTGAAATCAACAACTATAATAAGCATAAACATTTAAACTCATGTACAATTTAACACTATCAAACCTACAAGGTAACATGAATAAGATCATGAATGTCTACACCTCCCAATCTGAAATCAACATTGTCCTCAATGTGTGCATCCTAAGCAATAACATATGTAGGAGGTGGCTATCCAAAAATTCCATGTAAATGAGATACAAGATAGTTTAAATAGGAAAGAGGGCACATGTTAGAGTAAGCGAAAATCTCCTCAAGGATCATCAGGATGGTTGAAAAGCTAAAAAAAAAAAACAAAACTGAAAACAGAAAACTGAAACTTAAAAACAGGTTACCATGGTGGGTTGCCTCCCGCCCAGCACTTTATTTAACGTCTAGGCAAGACGTACTGCAAAACCTTAAGGTTCAACAAAATTCACTGCATCCACCACTTCTGAATGTACTTCCAAATACAACTTCAAACGGTGCCCATTGACTTTGAATTTGCTTCCATTTCTTTTATCCTCAATTTCAACAGCACCATGAGGAGATACTTGTGTCACTCTGAAAGGGCCCGTCCATCTTGACCTTAATTTACCTGGAAAGAATTTCATTCGTGAGTTATAAAGTAAAATTTTCATACCTGGTGTGAACTCCTTCCGTTGTATTGTTTTGTCATGATAGAGCTTGGTCCTTTCCTTGTAGATTTTAGCGTTCTCATACGCTTAATTCCACAGCTCATCTAATTCGTTCAATTGCATTTTCCTCATGTCCTCAGCTTCTCTCATATCAAAATTTAACTGCTTTATCGCCCAATAGGCCCTATACTCCAATTCCACTGGTAGGTGGCATGCCTTTCCAAACACAATTCGGTAAGGGCTCAAACCAATAGGAGTCTTATATGCAGTGTGATAAGCCCAAAGAACATCATTCAATTTCACCGCTTAATCCTTCCTTGTAGTGCCTACAACTCGCTCCAAGATCGTCTTAATTTGCCTATTGCTCACCTCAACTTGTTCCGATGTTTGAGGGTGGTACGGGGTTGCTACCCAATGGATGATGTTGTACTTCTTTAACAAGGAATCAAATGCTTTATTACAAAAGTGCGTCCCCCCATTACTTATAATCGCCCGAGGTGTTCCAAAGCTTTAAAAATTATCTTTTAAGAAACTCACCACGGTCTTGCTATCATTGTTCCTGGTTGCAATTGCTTCAATCTACTTAGATATGTAATCCACTGCAATATGAATATAAGTATACCCATATGATGGAGGAAACGGTCCCATAAAGTCTATGCCTCAAACATCGAACAATTCCACCACTAAATTATTTGTAAGAGGCATCTCATTCCTTTTGCTTATGTTCCCTGATCTTTGATATCTGTCACACTTAGCAACAAAATTAAATGCATCTTTGAATAAGGTAGGCAAGAAGAAACCAGATTGAAGAACTTTAAAAGCAGTTTTCTTACCTCCAAAGTGTCCTTCATAAGTTAATTCATGACTAAATTTCAATATATCATCATGCTCATATTCTGGAACACAACGTCTTATTATTTGTTCAGAATAGTGCTTAAATAAATAAGGGTCATCCCAAAAGTAATATCTAATTGTAGACAAAAATATTTTCTTTTCCTGTGAACTTAACTCAATACACAAAACGTACTAGCTATATAATTAACAATATCCACATACCATGGCTCTTTACCATTCACAGAGATGAGTAGTTCATCGGGAAAACATTCTTGAATGGGCTGCACATCCTTAGGGCCGGCCATGTGCTCTAATCGTGACAAATGATCTGCCAACACATTGTCGCTCCCTTTCTTGTCCCTTATTTCCAAATCAAACTCTTGCAGTAGTAGGATCCACCTGATTAGCCTAGGCTTGGTATCCTTTTTGGTTAGTAGATATTTTAATGCAGCATGATCTGAATAAATAACTGAAGCTCCAAGAGGGGGGTGAATTCGACTCTTTTCGAAAAACTAGATTAATGAAATAATCAGGTAGGAGAGAACTAAGACCTTAAATGCTTGTAGATGAAATGGAACTAAAGCAAAATAGCATGCAAGAATAATATCAAGGAAGGCTAGAGAGATGGCACCGATTTTATAGTGGTTCGACCCAACTCTTGGTCTACGTCCACTTCTCTCAAGGCTCCCCTTGAGGTTCCACTACTTGCAAATCGTTTACAAGCTTTTCCTCCAAGCTTCCCGGTGCTTGGTGACCTTACAATCACAGTTACTTACTGTTGGATAACTCTCAAAGTACCTCTTCACATTTGAAGAAGGTTTACAAAGGTTGTAGCTCAAAAGAGAATAAGTAGAAACTCTTGCTAAGACTTGCTCAGATGATCTCAGTAATAATGATAAAAGTTATGGCAAGTTTACGTCAAAGAACTAGTTATATCTGGGCTTCAACCAGCTCAACAAGGACCTCCAACGGCTCCCTACAACTCTCCAACGGCTAGTTTTTTTACTCTGCGCGTTGCTGACGGTCGATCCATGCATCGTCCGTCATGTACAAAAACTCAGCCTTTTTGATCGACGGTCAATCCATGCATCGTCCGTCACGCCTCACAGTCGACCGTGACATCGACCGTCAGCCTCTGTCAAGAAAAAAGCTTCCCACGGTCGATGCTCATATCAACCGTCGCTTCTTCACTTTTCTTCATAAATGCTCCTCGGTCGACCGCCGCATCGACCGTCGTATCATCCGTCAGGCTCTGTCAAGAAAATGGCTTCCCACGGTCGATGCACTGATCGACCATGAGCCAACAATACATTTTGCCAAGTATGGTGCATCCAACGTGCAACCACACGGTCAATCCATGGATCGACCGTTACATTCACACGGTCGATCCATGCATCGACCGTCAGTACAAAAGTGACTTAAATATTGAATTTAAGATTTGCAATTAAAATGGTAATAAATATTAAACATATACTTTATCATTTAATGTATATTGGCATCATCAAAACAAGGTTAGGATCAACAATAACAACCTTAGATCCAATCAAATAAGAACGAAATTTCTCCAATGCAAAAACAACAGCAAGTAATTCTTTCTCAGTAGTTAAATAATTGATTTGAGTATCATTGAGTGTACGAATTGCATAATAAATTGCAAGAGAAACCTTATTCATCGTTTGTCCTAACACAACCCCTATAGCATAATCAGATGCATCACACATTATCTCAAAGGGCAATGACCAGTCAGGAGGCATAATAGTAGGTGCAGTAATCAATTTCTCTATTAAAGCATTGAAAGCATTAAGACATGCTTTACTAAACTTAAAGTCAGCATCCTTGGCCATTAAATCACACGGAGGTTGTGCAATCTTAAAAAAATCTCTAATGAATCTGCGATAAAATCCTGCATGGCTCAAAAAATTTAGCACACCCTTTACATAAGTAGGGGGCGGCAATTTCTCAATCAAATCTATTTTTGCCCTGTCAACTTCAATACTTTTACTAAAGATAGCATGTCCCAAAACAATACCTTGCCTTACCATGAAGTGACTCTTTTCCCAGCTCAATCTCAAATTAGTATCCTCACATCTCTTTAGCACCAATGTTAGATGTTCAAGGTAATTATCAAAAGAATTCCCAAAGAAGAAAAATCATCCATAAATACCTCGACAAACCTTTCTATCATGTCGGAAAAAATCGATATCATAGATCTTTGAAAAGTAGCAGGTGCATTACATAATCCAAATGGCATCCGTCTATACGCAAATGTTCCAAAGGGGCAGGTGAATGTAGTCTTCTCTTGCTTCTCAAGGGCGATAGCTATTTGATTATAACCTGAAAATCCATCAAGAAAACAATAAAATATGTGACCAGCTAAACATTCAAGTATTTGATCGATAAAAGGTAAGGGAAAGTGGTCCTTTTTAGCAGATGCGTTAACCTTGCGATAATCGATGCAGACACGCCATCCAGTTGTCATTCTTCACAACTATTATTCCCGATTTCTTAGGGACTACATGAACTAGACTTCTTTCATATTTAAGAACCTCTGCTCGAACAACTTCTTTCATATTTGGATTAAGGCGACGCTGGGCGTCCCTTATAGAGTTGGCGTCCTCTTCCAACATAATACGAAGCATGCACATAGTAGGACTCACTCCTTTAGTATCTACAATTGTCCAACCTATTGTAGTTTTATGGTCCCTAAGAACTCTCAATAAATTTTCCTCTTCCAATGGACTAATGTCAGATGCAATAATCACAGGTAGGGTTTCATTCTCACCAAGATATGCATATTTTAGATTAAAAGGCAGAGGTTTTAACTCAAGCTTAGGTGGAGATACTATTGATGAAACCATTTAAAAATGAGAGGTGTCTAGCATGTCTAACCGAAATCCACCAGGGGGGTAGGGCTGCAATGCCTCAAGGGCTGTCGTGACCTCCTCTACTCCATCATAGTTGTGCGCATCCTCCTCTTCCATCATCAATGTCTCTTCCAATGCAGTCTTAACTTGCTCCTGTATGAAATTAGAAAGCCCCATTGAATCTAATACATCTATTGAGAAACTATCAAAAGAATTTGAGGGATATGACATAGAATCAACCACTTTAAATTCAACCGTTTCACCTAAGACTGTTGTGAGGACCCATCCCTCTACTCCTGTGGCTCGTTGTGGACCGCAAGGGCAATTTGGTAAATTGCGCCTTGTCAGCTTGTTTCACACCCGCCTGTGCACACACTGACCATATTTGTGATAATGTTTGGCTAGAATGGTTAGTGGGACCCGGGATCGAAAGATCCGGGCTTGGGTTTGAGTTTTAACCCAAGTCCAGTTTCCTGCGAGAGACGGATCGATCCTTCCTTGCTAGAGGGATCGATCGGTCTTTGATAGGAACGTGGATCGTTTAGAAGGATCGATCAGTCTCTTGGGACGGATCGATCGGACTCGGAGAAGGATCGATCGGTCTCTTGGTTGGATCGATCGTTCCCTTGGCTGGATCGATCGGTCTCCTTGGCTGGATCGATCACTCTCCTGGCTGGATCGATCGCTCTCCTGGCTGGATCGTTCGGTCTCCTTGGACGGATCGATCATGCTAAGTCGGTTCGTTTGCCTATAAAGCTGACAGAACCTTCTTCCTTGAATCTCTTTGGAAATCTGAGTTCTTGGCTGAGATTTTCTCTAGATTTCGAAGAGTTCGTGGACGATCCAAGGCCTAGCAGCTGGGATTGAAGCTGCTCTTGCTCCGGTAGGGATTCCTAGCTACTGTCTTCGGGTTTTCAGGAAGTTTTTCCCGGCTGTCGATGTTCTTATGCTTAGAACTTATTGTATACATGTTAGATTGTAGTATTTCCGCCGGTTTTGGTTTCGTGATGCTACGTACTACCAGTTCCCAGGTTTTGGTGGGATTTGGTGCAGTTTTCCGACGATATTTCTCACCGTCGGCTTACCGGAGAACCCAAAGCGATCGATCCCACCTAGTTGGTTATGTTGACCCGGACAGGATCGATCGGCCCCTGGTGAGGGCGATCGATCCTGATGCCTTGGATCGCATAGGATTCCCCTCGTCGTGAGTAGGATCGATCGACCCTTGGAGGGAGGGATCGATCCTTCTCGGCGCGGCAGGGAAGATGTCGCCTATCCCGAGTCAGATCGATCGACCCTTGGGAGGACGGATGTGGAGCTTTTGCTCCCTATCATTAGAGGGATCGATCCTCCCTTGGGGGAGGGATCGATCCGACTATGGCAGAGAGAGGGGTTTGCCTTGTTTTGCTCGCGAGGCTTTGCATGTATCGTTTTCTCTACTGTCTTAATACCTGGTACATATGTTTAAGCATGTTAGCCCTATAATAGGGCAGTGGAGAACCGGGGGAGTGATGACTCCCGGGATGTTTAGAATAAATGGACGGGTAGCCCTACAGCTTTTCTTAACCTTGCATGCCGGCGTCCGCCAAGGGCTTTATCTGTGTTATCTGTGAGCTGTTGTTTGCGGGGCTGCTTCCCGGTGCTGGTGTTGTGGTGGACTGCTGGCAGTTGGTGGTGGTACCACTACAGCAGCTCCCTAGACCTTATTTTCATGTTCACCACCCCGGGCCGGCAGGATGCCGTGCCCAGACCTTGTTTGATATATCATCACATACTGTTGCATGTTTATCTGTATTATCATGCGCATGTCCATAACATGCATTGTGTTGCGCATTAGTTGCATCTGTGTAGGGCGTTGCCGATCCGGAGCTTTCGGGTAGCCCGGATCTAGCTCTAGGACCGTTGCGGGTAGCTTGGTCTAGTACTCGATTTGTAGTATTCAGTCATTTTCGATGATAGGGTTAGTTTGACCTGAATACATGTTGTTCGATGTTTAGAGGTCGTGTCGACTTCAAGTTGTATCCGAAGTGTAGCCGGAGTCTGGTGTTCCTAAACTCTTTGGAGGAGGAGTGCCTACCCAGCGGTGTCCTGGCCCGCCAAACGGTGTTCTGTGTCCTATTGAGAGTTGCAGTGTTTTGGGCCTGCGTTCACGGACTTCCGGTAGGGTTATGGGACCCTTGTATACACCTAGGATAGACTTGGAGGCGACACTGATATGTTCACTCCCTTGTGAGTGTCGTAATGTAGTGTCCCTGCTGAGCTTAGTGTGCACTCCTACCCGGGCTGCGTTTTGCAGGTGCTGGCGCTAGCACTTCTTCGATCGCCCCTACCGGGCCGGTGTTTGGTGACGTGGCGGCGTCTAGCGGTACTTGAGAGGTGGCGATCTTCCAGTTTTTACCCTTTTGTTATATATAGTCTCCTACGGGAGTGATGAATGTATAATTTCCCTGTTTGAGGATTGTATATAAATATCTAGTTTCAGTCTTTGGGTTGTAATATTTGTATAATACAGGATGGTTATGATTTGCTAGGGTAATCACTACGATTGGAGGGACACCTCGCCAAAATTTCCGCAGTAGGTTAGGTTCCGCTTCGCGTCGCCCGTTCCGGTTGGGCCTACTCGGATCGGGGCGCGACAACTTGGTATTAGAGCATAAGCTGTAGATCCCAGGGTATTAGGATCCGGTTCGGTTGAGATTGAGCGTGGACTGGGTTAGTTCTATTTGTAGAACATCCTTGCATGCTCTCCTTGTGATGTGTTATGCATTTCCGCTTTATCGTTGTGTTGTTTGTTTTGCCGTTCTGACGAGTGAAAGCTCGTTTGCTATTGGTGATCGTGCAGATGTCGGGAGCTCGCGTCCGACCTCCGATTGCCGGTCAGGGTGGGGCACGACCTGGTCGACCAGCCCAACCGGACAGGACTGCTCCTGTCAGGGTGGTCCGGGCTAGACGGACTGTACCATCACCAGTAGCGGTTTCGGTCGAGCAGGCAGAGGTCTTCCTCGCCGAGGAGGAGGCCCCTGTTCCTGTCGACGGGCGGGCCTCGGTGGCTATCACGATGGCTTTCCAGCGGCTGAACCCTCCCAGGTTCAACGGTACGTCTGGAGATCCGACGGCAGCGGACGACTGGCTCGACGGAGTCTCGCGCATCCTAGAGGCTCTCTTCATCGAGGACGACCGGGTTCGGGTTACCCTCGTAGCGTTCCAGCTCGATGGAGACGCTCGTGACTGGTGGCGCACCGCCTAGCACACCAGTGACGGAGAGGTGCCACTATGGGGGGAGTTCAGGGCGAATTTCTTGGACGTGCACTTTCCAGCTAGTGCACGTGACGCCCTGACCCGCGAGTACCAGTCCCTCTTGCAGGGTACTCGCTCAGTTCTGCAGTACGCCTCCCGGTTCACGCACCTCGTTCGGTTTGAAGGGTCAGTTGCAGCAGAGCAGGCAGCCAGGGTGCGTCAGTTCGAGTGGGGACTTCGGCCAGAGATCCGGCGGCAGACGAGCTCACACTGTTTCCAGTCGTACTCAGCGATCCTGAACTGCGCCTTGTCAGTAGAGGCTCAGTTGTGGGACGACAGATGCCGGGCAGTTCCACCGGCACCCCTCACTAGTACATAGCAGCGACCCCAGGGCAGAGGGGGGTTTGGTAGGGGGCAGCCGTGGCGTCAGCGGCCCTTACAGCAGCGGCCGCAGCGTGCACCGCAGTGCCAGCCGCCACTACCGAGCTCACCAGCCCCGTTTCTACTCACAGCCGGGCAATCTGGGCTGGCTTCGTCAAGGGGGAACCAGGGACGGCAGCCTGGTGGCGCGACACCCACTTGCTTCCTATGCGGGCAACCGGGGCACTACCGTAGAGACTGCACTTCGCGAGGAGCGCAGAGCGCGATGCCGCAAGGTAGTAGAGGCGGAGGGTCCGGTGCCTGGCAGGGGAGCGGGGGTGGACGCGGGCCGGGGCGTCCCAGAGGCAGAGGCGGCCAGCGGGGGCAGGTGTTTGCCCTTCCAGTTCACGACCGGCAGGATACCGTTTAGCTGTATCAGCCGCCACCGCAGTATCAGCCGCCACCACAGTATCAGTAGCCGTTACAGTGCCAGCATTCGCAGCAGTACCAGTAGCCGCAGCAGTACCAGCGGCCCACGGCAGAGCCATCCGTCATCAGAGGTATCTTTCAGCTTTCTAGTTCCTTGGTAGATGTGCTGATAGATTCAGGGGCGTCTCACTCCTACATTGCTAGCATGTGCGTGGCATCGCTAGGGTTAGAGACGAGTCAGCTAGAGGTGGCACAGTCTGTAGACTCACCGATCGGCGGAGCGGTCAGGGTGGACCGGGTCTGCCGATCTTGTTCCTTGGAGGTTGGAGGCCTTCGGGTCTGTCTAGACCTGCGGGTACTAGACATGACCGGCTTTGACGTGATACTCGGTATGGACTGGTTGGCAGCATACCGGGCCGTCATCGATTGTGGTCGCCGGAGGTTGGTCGCTTGGACACCCGACGGGACACGGTTTGTGTTGTTGGGGGATCGGTTCTCCGCCGATTCCTTTGCTTGTGGTGTAGGGATGCGTGGCAGCGAGCTCTCAGCCTTGTTGGCCAGCCTGTCCCTGTCCGGTTCTGAGGGAGTGTAGCAGCGCAGTTTTCCCAAGATCGTGTGCGACTACACCGACGTGTTTCCCGAGGTGTTGCCAGGGCTTCCACCCCCCAGAGAGGTCGATTTTGAGATCGACCTAGTACCAAGTACCGCACCGATCTCTCTCCCAGCTTTCAGGATGGCACCAGCAGAGCAGAGTGAGTTGAGGACCCAGCTAGACGAGCTTAGCAGCAGAGGCTTCATCCGTCCCAGTATGTCTCCCTGGGGGGCGCCAGTGTTGTTCGCAACGAAGATGGATGGTACCCTTTGACTTTGCATAGACTACAGGCGGCTCAACAGGGTGACGGTGAAGAACAGGTATCCGATGCCGCGGATCGACGACCTGTGTAACCAGCTGAGACGATCTCCAGTGTTCTCGAAGATCGATCTCTGCACCGGCTACCACCAGTTGAGGGTTCGAGATTGCGACATCCCGAAGATGGCATTCCGGACTCGGTACGGCCTGTACGAGTTCGTGGTGATGCCGTTTGGGCTGACGAACGCACCAGCAGCGTTCATGCATCTCATGCAGAGGATCTTCCGGCCCTTCCTAGACGAGTTCGTGGTGGTGTTCGTCGACAACATTCTCATCTACTCCCAGTCAGAGGCGGAGCACGAGCGACACTTGGCGACAATGTTGCAGCTACTTCGGGAGCATCGGCTTTATGCCAAGGCTTCCAAGTGTGAGTTCTGGCTTGCACAGGTGGGGTTCCTTGGACACGTGGTGTCTGCAGCAGGGATCTCAGTCGACCCTGCCAAGGTTGAGGCAGTGGTACAGTGGCAAAGACCGAGGACAGTGATCGAGGTCCGCAGTTTCCTGGTCTTGGTGGGGTACTACATGCGGTTTGTGCGGGACTTCTCCAGAGTCGCCGAGCCGTTGACCAGACTGACACAGAAGGTCGTCCCGTTCGTGTGGGATGATGCTTGTGAGCCAGCCTTCGTGGAGCTGAGGACCAGGTTGACCAGTGCATCGGTGCTGATCGTCCCCGAGCGAGGCGTTGGGTACAGTGTCTACTGTGACGCTAGTGGTGAGGTTTGGGGTGTGTCCTCATGCAGGAGGGCCACGCAGTTTCCTATGGTTCTCGCCAACTGAAGAACCATGAGAGAAACTACCCGACCCATGACTTGGAGGTAGCAGCAGTGGTCTTCACCTTGAAGACCTGGCGTCACTACCTCTATGGCGAGAAGTTCTCTGTCTTCTCGGACCATAAGAGCTTGAGGCACGTTTTCACCCAACGTGACCTCAACCTGAGGCAGCGACGTTGGATGGAGCTACTGGAGGACTACAACTTTGAGTTGCATTACCATCCTGGTAAGGCAAACGTCGTAGCAGAGGCGCTGAGCAGACAGGTGAGAGACACCAGAGCAGCAGTTGCAGGGTTGTCAGCGTGGCAGTGGCAGGCTCTAGAGACAGCGGACCAGTTGGGGCTCGAGTTTGAGGATCAGGGATCCAGCAGCTTCCTCTACGCAGTGCAGAGTATGCCAGCGATCTTAGCCAGAGTGTTAGAGGCACATCACAGTGACCCAGAGCTCGAGGAGTTACGCACATCAACGGGCACGGAGGGCACAAACGGAGACTAGACAGTATCGCCAGACGGAGGGCTACGGTTCCGAGGCAGAGTAGCGGTTCCAGCAGATCCAGTTCTTCGAGACGACGTCCTACGAGAGTTCCACCACTCTCGCTTTACAGTTCATCCCGGCGGCACCAAGATGTACCAGGATCTTCGACGACAGTTCTGGTGGCGTGGGATGAAGAGGGCAGTGACGGAGTTCATATCGCGCCGCCTTACTTGTCAAAAGGTTATGGCAAAGCACCAACGGACTCCGGGGTTACTTCAGCCGCTTCCACTAGCTGAGTGGAAGTGGGAGCACATCACGATGAACTTCGTGACCGGGTTACCGAGGTCTCCTAGGGGGAATGATGAGATTTGAGTCATCGTTGGTCGATTGACCAAATCGGCGCATTTCCTGCCTATGCGGATGACAGACTCGTCTGACAGGTTGGGCGGTTTGTACGTCCGAGAGGTAGTCAAACTACACGGGGTTCCAGTGTCTATCGTGTCAGACCGTGACCCCAGGTTCACCAGCAGGGTCTGGCAGGGCTTTCAGGAGGCAGTTGGCACACTCCTGAGCTTCAGTACGGCGTTTCATCCGCAGACAGACGGGCAGTCAGAGCGGACGATCCAGATCTTGGAGGACATGCTGAGAGCATGTGTCATCGACGCAGGAGGCAGCTGGGAGGAGCACATTCCCTTGGTGGAGTTCGCCTACAACAACAGCTACGAGTCCAGTCTTGGAGTAGCACCTTTCGAGGCGTTGTACGGTAGGCCGTGTCGTTCCCCAGTTTGCTAGACAGAGGTTGGAGAGGCTTCACTCACCGGTCCAGACATCGTCAGGACGTCGTCAGAGAGGTTAGCGCAGATCAGGCAAAGGCTTCTGACGGCTCAGAGCCGGCAGAAGAGCTACACAGATCAGAGGCGACGACCGCTTGAGTTCGCAGTTGGTGACAGTGTGTTCCTGCGGGCAGCACCGTACTGAGGGTTTGTCAGGTTTGGCAGTGGGGGCAACTTGGCTCCGAGGTTCGTCGGGTCGTTTGAGATCTTAGAGAGGGTCGGCGAGGTAGCCTACCGCTTGGACCTTCCTCAGCACATGTCTGCTGTACACCCGACTTTTCGCGTGTCGATGCTGAGGAAGTACCACCCCGACCCGTCGCATGTCATCAGAGTGGATGACATCGAGCTCGAGTCAGACGCGACGTTCGTTGATCAGCATGTTCGAGTACTTGACAGGAGGGATCATGTCTTGCGGGGCAAGATGATTCCCTTGGTCAAAGTACAGTGGAGGCACAGAGGCGTCGAGGAGATGACCTGGGAGCGCGAGCCACGCATGCGGCAGGAGTATCCGCATTTGTTCTCTTCTAGAGGTAACATTTGTTCCGAGCCCTACCTTTATCGAATCTCGGGACGAGATTTCCTTTAAGGGTATTAGGATGTGAGGACCTGTCCCTCTACTCATGTTGCTCGTCGTGAACCGCAAGGGCAATTTGTTAAATTGCGCCTTGTCGGCTTGTTTCACACCCGCGTGTGCACACACTGACCATGTTTGTGGTAATGTGTGGCTAGAATGGTTAGTGGGACCCGGGATCGAAAGATCCGGGCTTGGGTTTGAGTTTTAACCCAAGTCCAGCTTCCTGCGAGAGACGGATCGATCCTTCCTTGCGAGAGGGATCGATCGATCTTTGATAGGAACGTGGATCGTTGAGAAGGATCGATCGGTCTCTTGGGACGGATCGATCGGACTCGGAGAAGGATCGATCGGTCTCTTGGTTGGTTCGATCGTTCCCTTGGCTGGATCGATCGGTCTCCTTGGCGAGATCGTTCGCTCTCCTGGCTAGATCGATCGGTCTCCTTGGACCGATCGATCCTGCTAAGTCGGTTTGTTTGCCTATAAAGCAGACAGAACCTTCTTCCTTGAATCTCTTTGGAAATCTGAGTTCTTGGCTGAGATTTTCTCTGGATTTCGAAGAGTTCGTGGACGATCCAAGGCCTAGCAGCTGGGATTGAAGCTGCTCTTGCTCCGGTAGGGATTCCTACCTACTGTCTTCGGGTTTTCTAGAAGTTTTTCCCGGCTGTCGATGTTCTTATGCTTAGATTTTATTGTATACATGTTAGATTGTAGTATTTCCGCTGGTTTTGGATTCGTGATGCTTCGTACTACCAGTTCCCAGGTTTTGGTGGGATTTGGTGGAGTTTTCCGACGGTATTTCTCGCCGTCGGCTTACCTGAGAACCCAACGTGATCGATCCGTCTGTGAGACGGATCGATCCCTCCTTGTTGGTTATGCTGACCCGGACAGAATTGATCGGCCCCTGGTGAGGGCGATTGATCCCGATGCCTTGGATAGCATGGGATTTCCCTCGTCGTGAGTAGGATCGATCGACCCTTGGAGGGAGGGATCGATCGACCCTTGGAGGGAGGGATCGATCCTTCTCGGCGCAGTAGGGAAGATGTCCTCTATCGTGAGTCAGATCGATCGTCCTGGGAAGACGGATCGATCGGACTCGGCGCGATGTGGAGCTTTTGCTCCCTGTCATTAGAGGGATCGATCCTCCCTTGGGGGAGGGATCGATCCGACTATGGCAGAGAGAGGGATTTGCCTTGTTTTGCTCGCGGGGCTTTGCATGTATCGTTTTCTCTACTGTCTTAATACCTGGTACATATGTTTAAGCATGTTAGTCCTATAATAGGGCAGTGGTGAACCGGGGGAGTGATGACTCCCGGGATGTTTAGAATAAACTGGCGGGTAGCCCTACAGCTTTTCCTAGCCTTGCATGCCGGCGTGCGCCGAGGGCTTTATCTGTGTTATTTGTGAGCTGTTGTTTGCGGGGCTGCTTCCCGGTGCAGTTATTGTGGTGGATTGCTGGCAGTTGATGGTGGTACCATTGCAAGAGCTCCCTAGACCTTATTTTCATGTTCACCACCCCGGGCCGGCAGGATGCCGTGCCCAGACCTTGTTTGATATATCATCACATACTGTTGCATGTTTATCTGTATTATCCTGCGCATGTCCATAACATGCATTGTGTTGCGCATTAGTTGCATCTGTGCAGTGCGTTGCCGATCCGGGGCTTTCGGGTAGCCCGGATCTAGCTTTAGGACCGTTGCGGGTAGCTTGGTCCAGGACTCGATTTGTAGTATTTAGTCGTTTTCGATGATAGGGTTAGTTTGACCTGAATACATGTTGTTTGATGTTTAGAGGTCGTGTCGACTTCAAGTTGTATCCGAAGTGTAGCCGGAGTCCGGTGTTCCTAAACTCTTGGGAGGAGGAGTGCCTACCCAGCGGTGTCCTGGCCCGCCAAACGGTGTCCTGTGTCTTGTTGAGAGTTGCAGTGTTTTGGGCCTACGTTCACGGACTTCCGGTAGGGTTATGGGACCATTGTATACACCTAGGATAGACTTGGAAGCGACACTGATGTGTTCCCTCCCTTGTGAATGTCGTAGTGTAGTGTCCCTTCTGAGCTTAGTGCTCACTCCTACCCGGGCTGCGTTTTGCAGGTGCTGGCGCTAGCTCTTCTTCGGTCGCCCCTACCGGGCTGGTGTTTAGTGACGTGGCGGCGTCTGGCAGTGCTTGAGAGGTGGCGATTTTCCTGTTTTTACCCTTTTGTTATAGATAGTCTCCTACGGGAGTGATGAATGTATAATTTCCCTGTTTGAGGATTGTATATAAATATCCAGTTTCAGTCTTTGGGTTGTAATATTTGTATAATACAGGATGGTTATGATTTCCTACGATTAGAGGGAAACCTCATCAAAATTTCCGCAGTAGGTTAGGTTCCGCTTCGCGTCGCCCGGCCCGGTTGGGCCTTCGCGGGTCAGGGCGTGACAACTGTCATGCTTGGCTTGCCATCATACACATTAATCATAGTCTTTGTTGTAGCCATAAATGGACGTCCAAGCAAAATCAGTAAATTTCTATCATGCATGGGTGCATCATCCATATCCAATATTACATAATCAGTAGGAATAATTAACTTATCAACTTGTACTAAGATGTCTTCTACAATGCCTAATGGATATTTAATTGAATGATCTGCAAGTTGTAGAGACATCGTAGTAGGTTTTAATTCACCCACACCTAACTGAAGAAAAACAAAATAAGGCATCAAATTAACACTGGCTCCTAAATCAAGCATTGTCTCTCCTATTTTTGTATGACCAACAGTAATACTATTATAAAAACTCCCTGGATCCATAAGCTTGAATGAAAGCTTCCTTTGTAGTACTGCGCTTACCGTCTCTGAAACCAATACCTTTTCATGCGGCTCATACTTACGTTTATACGTACTTAATTCCTTGAAGAACTTTGGAATGGCGGGCATGTTCCTAATCACATCAAGCAATGGCAAGTTCACATTAACTTTAGATAAAATATCATAAATTTAAGAATTTGACTTATCAATTTTGGCTTTCTTCAAGCGGCCTGGAAAAGGAACTGGTGGCACATATGGTGGAGGATTATTGTGATGAACCTCAGGATATGAAATTCCTCTCTTTTCATTCTCAGAAGCAGGTATGGTCTTCGGTGGCCCTTTCAAGCGCTCCTCCCTCTCAACTTCCTCAATTTTAACATCAATAAACTCATCAGTAACTTCAGCATTAATCTCATTATCAATGATCATACCTGAACGAAGAACTGTAACTGCTTTCGCTTGCTCAGGTTGGCTTGGAAATTTGCCTGGAACATGGGCTCGTACAACATCTGCAAGCTGTTCTACTTGAACTTCTAACTTTCCAATGGATGTTGCCGCATTCTTCAATGCTGCTTCATGTTGAATAGTTGCCGAATCCTGCCGTTCTATCTTTGAGTCTATTTTTTGCATAAAAGCTAACATAGTCACTTCCAAAGACGACTTAACAGGTGTGTTAGACTGATTAGCAGAAGGCATACTAGCATTAGCATTATTTTTCCATGAAAAATTTGGATACTCCCTCCAACTAGGATTGTAAGTATTTTCCTAAGGATCAAATCTTGGTCTCGGGTTATAAGTATTCATCAAATTAACATGTTCTTGCACATACTCAGGAAATTCACTACCAGAAGGACATAAATCAAACCTATGACCAACAATATTGCAAATTGAACGAACCTCAACCAGTATTGCTTGTGTGGACATCATCACATCCATCTTCATGTTGAGGGATGCGATCTGCCTTGCCATGTCGCCATTCTGGTTAAACTCATAGATGCCTCTCATCTTATTCCTCGTATCTCTCTCCTGTGAGTTGGATCCTAGCATCTCATAAATTTCATATGCCTCTGGTGGTGTCTTTTTGAACATCGCTCCACCTGCGGCATTATCTGTCATACTCTGATAAGAAAGATTTAGTCTATCATAAAAATATTGGGCTCGTTCTTCCGGTATCATGATCCGTTCGGTCGCGGTCTTCACCAAGTACCCTCAATTAACCCTTGCTAATCAAGATTCCATTAAGCCTCTGAAGAACAATTATGAACCAAGAGTTGTCTTAGCTTGAACTCGTCCTTGACATAAGCCCATGCATTCATAGATCTTGCAAAAATAGGGAATGAACCCTCGCCTAATCTCGCATAAAACAATGTACCATACTTCTAGTGGTCAAGTAAAAGCATGAAGAACACAATTATAATAATGAATGCAAAAAGGAATATAAATTGATTAAAACATTAATGCAATAACATGGAATGATTCAGTTAGGGCTACATCGACTCCTTAACAAAGAGATTACCCACTCATGTTCATCATAAAAACAACGAAGATATTCATAAGAAAGATAGGAAAGAAAAACCCTAGATCTTTGTGCGGTCTTCTCCCCTCTTTTCGTCCTTCAAAACTACTCCAATAGTGCTGGCCGACCCCCTTGGTATGTCCTGGACGACTTCCTTAAATATGGGTAAGAAACCCTAGCTTTTATTTCAGCCTTTAGATTAAATCTAGTCTGTTCGTTTTCAGGTCGTCCGACAAGAGATCGATCTTCTTAAGGAGAAAGATTCATCTTCATTCTTTTCTTAATTTTCGTAACCTGGTTCACCCCGCCTAAGATCGATCTTCTTTGGGAAAGGATCGATCTTCTTTCTCCGTAGATTGGGTCACTTCCAGATCGCCCAGGTTCAGATCAATCTTTTAAGGATTAGATCTATCTTTTTATAATTGGTCCTCTGTTAACTCTCTGTTAGCGTCTGAGCACAAAAATAGATCGATCTTCTTTGGCATCCGATCGATCTTCTTCTTCTGTACCTGCTTGCTCCTACACCTCTCGTATTAACAATGGCATATCTTCCTCTAGAAAACTCCAAATCAAGAACTGTAAAAACTCTCGAAAACTAGACTTCCATAGCTTTCCAACCATATATGGAATATCATCTGGTTCATTCTGAGCAAGTACAGATTTGATGTTGAATATGATCTATCGTTGCTTCTTTAGCTCCACTTTCGTGCATATTCCAAATAACTTTGTGAAGCAACATATAAGTATAAAAATAGTACTAAAGAGACTAATTAAGGATTAAAAAATCCAGTAATTAAACTAGTTGCAAGGCTATTCAGAGTGCACTTTCATGCACTAATCAAGCAGTATGAGAATAGAACTTAAAGACTCACAAAATGAGCAGATCTTTGGAACAGTGTATTAGTGAGGGTAGAATCAAATTAAACCTGGGCAAATAAATGTGGCAGTTAGCTACAACCAAGACGAAAGGAAAATTATCAGGAAAAGAACATTTAGCATGTTTGACTATGATCATGAAATCAAAGAACATTCATCACACATACGCAAGAGAATTTGAAACTGGTAAAAAGTTTAGTTCTTTTCGTCATGAAAAAGAAGAAATGATGTAAGGAAACAAAGCATACCGGGTGGTAGGAGAACTTTGCGGCAATGACACCAGTTTCATGCAGGAAAAATATGACATATAGCTTAGGAAAGTCGATTGCACTGCTATTCTATTAGGAAAAAGATGAATATGAGAAATATTAAGTTATATCAGCTAAACATAAGAATGAAGACGATGGAAAACAAAGTAGAAAGTATTGAAGGT
Source organism: Narthecium ossifragum (assembly GCA_963920575.1). Lineage (NCBI taxonomy): Eukaryota > Viridiplantae > Streptophyta > Magnoliopsida > Dioscoreales > Nartheciaceae > Narthecium > Narthecium ossifragum. Next base: position 15,188,239 of record OY986968.1, read on the forward strand.
GCTTGTTGAGGTATACCAATTCCTTTCAATGCATCCAAGGAGTGGAGTCCTGTAGGACAGACAACTCCAATCTGTGGGGCGTGGCCGACGGGCGACGAAGCCGGTACAGGGGGCGTGGGGGCATGGCTGATGGACGACAGAGCCGATAGAGGGGGTGTGGGTGATGGACGACGGATGACGGAGCCGATAGAGGGGGCGTGGGGGCGTGGCCGACGGAGTTGGTAGAGGGGGATGAGAGAAGAGAGGGAGATGGGAGAAGAGAGAAGAGAGAGAGAGAGAGACCTGTAGGAGAAACAGTTCCAATCTATGGGGAGTGGCTGACGGATGACGGAACCGGTACAGAGGGCTTGGGGGCATGGCCGATGGACAATGGAGCCAGTACAGGGGGTGACGACAGAGCCGGTAGAGCCGGTAGAGGGGGCGTTACCGATGGACGACGGACGACGGAGCTGGTGGAGGGGGTGTGGGGGCGTGGCCGTCGGACGACGGAGCTGGTAGAGGAGACGTGGCAGACGGAGTTGGTAGAGGGTGATGCGAGAAGAGAGGGAGATGGGAGATGAGAGAAGAGAGGGAGAGAGAGAGCACCAGCTGAGAGAGGAGCACCAGATGGGAGATGACCGATGGAGCCAGTAGAGGGGGCGACGACAGAGCCGGTAGAGCCTGTTATGAAGACATGTCCCTCTACTCCTGGGTCGACCGCCTAGGTCGGCCCCGTGGCTCGTTGTGGACAGCAAGGGAAATTTGGTAAATTGCGCCTTGTCAGTTTGTTTCACACCCGCGTGTGCACACATTGACCATGCTTGTGTTAGTGTTTGATTAGAACGGGTAGGTAGACCCGTAATTGGAAGATCTGGGCTTGGGCTTGTGTTTTACCCCAGGTTTGGCTTCCTGGGTGAAAGGGATCGATCTTCCCTTGCTAAGAAGATCGATCTTTTAGTGCCAAGAAGTTGAGGCGGTGGGTTTTCTGAGTCGACGGTCGCCGTTAGCCGTCGCTCGCCGCTGTCAGAGGTGAGAAGAAAGATCTTCTCTCCTCTCCCTTATCCTCTTCCTCTCTCCCCCAGTTCCCCCTCCTTCTTTCTCTTTCTTCTTCTTCTTTCTTCTTCTTTCCCACGGTTCTGTTTCCCCTTTTTCCGGCTGACACCTTCTTCTCCTCCATTCTCCCTCCTCCGGCCATCATTTTGAGTGCTTGAGGGCTCGTTGATTTGTGGCAGCGAGAGGAAGATCATTGGCTTAGTTTCAAGCCAGTTTGGTGCTCGTACAGTGGGGATTCAACAGAGGTTATCTCAGTCCGGTAGGTTTCTTCCTACTTGAGTTTATTTTGGGTTTTCACTTAATCTAGCATGTAGATCTAGGTGCTCTTGGTGTTGTTGTGTGCATATTGGTTAGCTTAATTTCTATTTTAAGTTTCATATGATTTGATTGAGATTTTAGTAGGATTTTAGCATGTTTAAACTCGGATTTCTCCGGTTTCTCTGTTCTTGATGAACAACCTGTTTACGGCGTGTGTTTTCGGTCTGTACATGCATGATCTTAATTTATGATGAACATGAGAGTTTCAGATCTTTGGATCTACTCTTAGTTGCAACCAGTTTCATAATTTTCTGATTTTCCTATGAATTGTTATGATGTTCCTACGGATGGGTTGCGTTGCAGAAATTAAAGGTAATTAGTGAAGTTAATGGTTTTGATTATCGTTTTCCCAGTAATCGAGCCATCGGATGTTTCCTAGTTTTGGATATGATGATCCCATTATGTTTTCCTACATTTTTGTATGTTGGATCTCGAATCCGACGTCGGATCGACGAGGTCGCTTAGCCTCTAATTAGAGGATTTTGATGTTTAAATAATATTATATGTTTAAAACATATAATATTATATTACCTGTGTTCATATGAGTTTTCAGGGTTGCTTCCCGTTGCAGGGGTCCACGGTTGACGGTCACGGTACCGCCGTAATGCCGGGACCCGCTGCAGAATGGCTAGCAGCGGTCGGTAGTACCGCTGCAGCAATCAAGTTGGACTTGTTTGTTATTTTATCATATTGTTGCATGCTTACTTCTTACCTGCGCATGATCATAGCATGTATTTTTTGATTATGCATTAGATGCATAAGGATAGGCCATGGGTGATGAGTGCATGAAAGTGCACTCTGAACAGTCTTATAACCATCTCAATTGCTAGATTATTATCCTTAATCAACATCTTTATTACTATTTTTACATCTATATGTTGGTTCACATGGTTGTTTGGAAAATGCAGGAAATTGGGGCTAAAAGAAGCTGAAAAGAGTATATGGATCAACTTCAAAAATTAATCTGTACCTGCTCATGAAGAAACAGATGATGTGCCATATATAGTTGGAAAGCTCTTGAAGTCTAGATTCTGGAGAATTTTACGGTTCGTGATTCCGAATTTCCTAAAGGAAGTTACGGCAATTTTAGTGCCGATGGCGCAGTCTAAATGGCAGAACAGAAAATAAGCTGGAAATCCGATCGGTCCGACACCCAGAGTCCGATCGATCGAACTACGCAGAAACGTGACAGAACCTATATTTTTCAGCCATAAGGGATCCGATCGATCCCTCCATCCCTCCTACGGGGTCCGATCGATCCGACACCCATAGTCCGATCGATCGGACTCGGGAATAGCCAAAAACAGCGGATTTCTACGCAATGGATCGATCCAACACCTAAAGTCCGATCGATCCGACTTTCCCAGTGAAGAAAATCAACGGCTTAGATCTAATCCGTGGATGGAAGACTTTATGGCTATAAATAGGAAACTTAGGGTTAATCAAAGGGGAGTTCTTGGACGTTTTTGGAGGCTCTTTTCAGGACTTTTTCAAGAGAAAGAAGATGAAGACATCTCCATCCATGACCGAGTAATCCGCGGGCATGGCGGACGGATGATCTAGCGAGGATTAGGGTTTCTTCTCCAACAATGGTTCATAGTTTTTAATCTTCATTGTTAAACTCTTTTCTATGTATTGGATCTTCAAATATTATTTTCAGATTATAGATTTCTATGTGGATGATTAATATTATGAATCCAGTCATGCTTCTTTCATGATCTTATAATCCCATAGTCTTCTCTTTTGATTCTCCTACCGAGTCTTGCGAGACCTTTGCTATGCATTGCCCGTAGTGACAGCTGGTATTGTATATTCTTAGGGATCTGGTAAGACAAGGTTGGGGCTCTATCCCGTGAAATCTTTGCTATGCATTGCCGATTGTCAGAGTTGGTATTGTGTATTCTTAGAGATCCGGTTAGATAGAGTTAGGGCTTTGTCCCGATGAACTTTTGCTGCGCGTTACCTGTAGTGACAGCCGGTATCGTGTATTCTTATGTTTGGTTGGATGAAGTTAGAACTATAAAAAGGAAGAATCAATCGTAGGAAGAGACATTTATATATTTTGTAGGGTTTATAATTCCATATCTTCCAGTTAAGGTGATTGGGATGTGAATCCTTTAACTGAGTATTATATGAACCATTGAGAAGAGAAGAACCTAAATCCGAGTGAAGTGATTCATGAAGCCTAGCCTTATTCAAATCTTGATTTCTTTCGTTCACTTTATCTTACCATTACATCTTCGATCTACTTTCTTAACTTTTACGCTCTTGATTGTTTTCGACATATTGTTATCTGTGTTTCTGGATCTTTCTTGCTCGTCTCTCTGTGGGTTCGACCTTTCTTATGCTGTACTGCACCGCGACCGCTGTGCGTGACACATTTGAGCGACATCAAAAATTGGCGCCGTTGCCGGGGAGACGGTTCAGAAAAGCGCCAGAATCATCTGATCACGATGATTGAAGACATCGAAGGCGGTAACTTTGTTCCCTTTTCTTTGGATTTTTATTTCTTTTTCCTTAGTTTTCTTTATTTTCTTTTTAGTTTTATTTTGATTTTTCGTTTTACTTTTACCTGTTAAAAAAAAACTGACCAAAAAAAAAAACTGAAAAAAAGAGAGGATGGAAAATGAATTATATCAATACTATTTGAGATCATGTTCTATGAAGTCGAGAGATGGAATGTCTCAAACAACAATTCGTAAGAAAAGCATATACAAATTGAGAGAGGAGAATAGAACGAGTCATGTTTCTGTCAGTGTGTATCTTCCTAATTATATGATTAACGCATTGAAAACAAAGATTTCATCATTTGCACAGAAGGATGATGAGACATTATGTGATGCATGGCAGCGATTTAACAGTTTAATAGCTTCATGCCCTCAACATGGTTATCCTAGTTGGTGTTTAGTTAGCTATTTTTACTATGGATTAACTGAGTATGAACGTCAAATTCTTGAAACAAGATGCAAGGGTGAGTTTTTGCAGATTGATCCTGATGAAGCTATGAAGCACTTGGATGAGCTTGTTGAGACGACTCATACACAGACAGTTCCGGAGTGTTGGGATGATTATCATGGCCATATCACTGCCAAATTCTACAAGCATCCCAATGTCGCCTCAATGTCCAACAGCTATTTGCAACACAATGAGCCTTTCTACTCTTATCCTAGTGCTTATGATGATTATGTGCATGATACTTATGTTGCTACTTCCCATGATGTGGATGTTGATGAGCCTAACACGTATGATGCATGTGTCGATGACTTTAGTGCTTGTGATGCATACATCCATGATTTTAATGCTTATGGTGCACATGCTCAAGATGTTCATGTTGATGATGCATATGCTCATGACTGTAGTGCTAGTGTGCATGTTCAAAATTCTAGTCCTATTGATGCACAAGTTATTGATTCTCGTATGTGTGATGCATATGTACATGATTTTAGCGCTCATACGCATGTTCATGATACTAACATTCACTATGCCTATGCTCATGATTCCAATGTTAGTAATGCACATGTTCATGTCCCTGATGCTGCCAACGCACATGTTTCTCCTCAACTTTCTGTGGCAGAGATTTTGGACTTACTTAAGGAGGCTAAAACCAAGCCTAATTTTGACTCTTTCATTCTGCAGTTACTTATGAAGGACGATGAGACAGCACGCCAACTATGCGAGGTAATCACATCTTTTAGCGTGCACGAACTCGGATGGACACATCATATGGAAGAAGACGAAGTACTCCAGTACGGGCCAGCCAGCAACGAGGAAGATCTAGACGACTTCCAAGACCACCAGGACCAGGTATTCATTGAACCTCCATCGGCTGAACTTCAAGTCATTGCTTCTAAGCCGCGATGTATATTTCCCGTGTTTATTTCATCTCCTTGGATAGTTAGGAAGAACATGACCTTGATAGATATTTTTAAACTTCGACGGATTTATTTCAGATTTTGTGATCTTACCATCCTTGACCACGAGCAGGATGACATTATTGATAGGTCATTGGATGAGTCATTGACACTTGAGCATAATGATGATACATATTTCTATTTGAGAGATCCAACTATCTTGTTTATTGGAGTTGGAATGCAAAAGTTAGCTCTCCTACCTGTCATATGCCACTTAGATTCACATGGTAAATTACCCTTGGTGATACTACTAAGGTTAACCTTCCAGGCCATGACACTTACTGATTTTGCATATCATCGTGCTAGGGCACGGCCGCCAAGGGCGCGGTTAAAAATCCTTGTGTTATATATAGTAGTTTAGTTTGCTCGATTTGCTTTCTTGTATGCTTGAGAATGTTTGAGTTATTTTTATGTTGTGTGCTTGCATGTTTGCTTTTGTTTTTGGTTTGTTTTCCTTTTGTTCTTAGGTGCTCGATCAGTCCCCGCTTTCCCGTGGAGAACATTGTCGCTGATCATCTATCAAGGTTGATGGTGGAAGTAGATGAAAATGAGCCACCAATTATGGATGACTTCCCTAATGAGCAACTCTTTTCAGTTGCATATTGTTAATTATTTAGCGACAGGTGAGATCCCTTCCTTTTGGAGTGCGTAGGATAAGCGTAGGTTCTTTGTTGAGGTAAAGAAATTTTATTGGGATGATCCTTGTCTGTTTAAGTATTGTCCTGACCAGATTATGCGCTGGTGTGTCCCTGATTATGAAATCGAAAGCATCATCACATTCTGTCACTCTCATGCATGTGGAGGCCATTTTTCGATGAAAAAGACTGCTACTAAAATTCTTCAATGTGGTTTTTACTGGGCTACTATGTTTCGTGATGTTAATATTTTCTGCAAATCCTGTGATAGATGCCTAACATTAGGAGCTTTATCTAGGAGACATATGATGCCTTTGAACCCAATTCAAGCTGTAGAGATTTTTGACTGTTGGGGTATAGACTTTATGGGACCCTTTCCTTCTTCGTTTGGCTATTTATATATATTGTTGGCTGTGGAATACGTTTCTAAGTAGGTGGAGGCTATTGCATGTAGGAATTACGATCATTCCACTGTCATCAAGTTTCTTAAAGAGCATATTTTATCCCGGTTTGGTACTCCTAGAGTTATTATTAGTGACCAGGGATCACACTTTTGTAACCGCTCTTTTGAGGCTTTGATGCGCAGGTATGGAGTTACACATAAAATTTCCACTGCTTATCATCAATAGACGAATGGCCAAGCTGAATTAGCCAATAGACAGATAAAGCAAATCCTGGAGAAGACAGTGAACCCCAACCGAAAGGACTGGTCCTTGAGGCTATCAGACGCGTTGTGGGCATATTGCACTGCCTACAAGACTACTCTGGGGATGTCGCCATTTCGCCTTGTTTATGGAAAACCATGCCATCTTCCAGTCAAATTAGAACATAAGACATATTGGGCTATTAAGTCACTAAATTTTACTTTGGATGCTGCAGGTCGGGAACGGAAACTCCAGCTGTTTGAGCTAAAGGAACTCAGGAATGATGCTTATGAGAGTTCTAGGATCTTCAAGGCAAAGACAAAGGCCTACCATGACAAGAAGATCCTGCGGAAGACGTTTAAAGTCGGACAACAAGCTTATCTGTATGACGCACGACTACACCTCCATATGGGAAGTTGAGATCACGCTGGACAGGCCCCTTCACCGTTAGCAGAATATTTGAGAATGGGGTTGTGGAAGTTGAAGACCCAAAGGATGGGAGGTTGTTTATGGTTAATGGACAACGCTTGAAACAGATTCCAAAGAAAGCGGACCCTGAGGAGCACACGTTTCTCTCGTAGACCCTGTCTACAAGGGATGATCTTTGTCCTATCTATCATTTCCCTTTTTGATTAGGTTAGGTTGTTTTAGTTTGTTTGCTTTCATTCTCATTTGCTTTTGTTTGCTATTTTATGCTTTTAGGATGCTTGAACCTCCATCTTCATTGCTTGTGAAATTCGGCTACAATGGAGAGCCCTGTGCAAGATTTCAGATATTCTGTCAAGTGGCCCCGCTCTTATTTCGATTTCCTATTTTTATTTCTGCTATATATGAAAATTCAGCCAACACCCTTCTGCTTATCTACATGATTAGCACACATTGAGGACAATGTGAATTTTAGGTTGGGGGGTGTAGGCATGCATGACCTCATGCATGCTACCTTATTGAGTTTAATAGTGTTGAATTGATTATGTTACTAGAAATTGTACATGAGCTGAAATTTTTATGCTTATTATGCATGTTGGTTTCATATGGATTGACCAATACATTGATTGCATGCGTGATAACCTGAAAGTATAACATCATGTGATCCACACACGAACACTTTATGTGCAGTGGTAATTATACTCACTAGAGGAATGAGCATGCTATTGTCAATCGAGACCATGATTTCAACATTAGCTAGTGTTGAGCATTACATGCAGAGAAAAAAAAGAGAAAATGTTCTGGAGTTTGATCAAGCTGTGCCTAAACATTAGCTAGTGTTGAGTATTGCATGCAGAGAGAAAAAAAAGAAGAAGAAAAAGTTCTGGAGTTTGATCAAGCCGTGCCTAAATAACTATTAAGTGATCTACTGAGTAACCGGGTGTTCTTGCCTCAGGAAGCTGGGAGCTCGCATAAAAAGGTAGAACCACTTATAGCGATAAAAAAAAAAACTATTAAGTGTTTTGCTAAGTAACCGGGTCTTTGCGCCTCAAGAAGCGGAGAGTGCCCGCGTAAAAAGGCAAAATGTCTGATAGTTGGGAAAAAAAAAACAGAAAGAGCATGTTGTACTTAAAGTGCGAGGGTTGGATGATTGGTCTTGAGATGGTAGTATGTTTGGACTAAAGGTGGGTAGAAGTTGCTTCTGTACGTAATATTTATTTGTCACGTCACATGTGTTCTTCTAGATGGTAATTAGCATGTTTGATGTGTAGAAGTTGATTTCATGTGTTGGTAGTATGTGTATGAGTATAAGAAATTTTCATGCTCTGTACTGGATAAAACACTATTGACTTGATAAGGTAGAATTTTTATCATGCATGTCTACATCCTTAAACCGTTGGTGTGCTTAATTATATTCTATGCGCTTTGAATTGCTAGAGACTAGCAATAAGCTGGTTGGGGGGTGTGATGAGTGCATGAAAGTGCACTCTGAACAGTCTTATAACCATCTCAATTGCTAGATTATTATCCTTAATCAACATCTTTTTTACTATTTTTATATGTATATGTTGCTTCACATGGTTGTTTGAAAAATGCAGGAAATTTGGGCTAAAAGAAGCTGAAAAGAGTATATGGATCAACTTCAAAAATTAATCTGTACCTGCTCATGAAGAACTAGATGATGTGCCATATATGGTTGGAAAGCTCTTGAAGTATAGATTCTGGAGAATTTTACGGTTCATGATTCCGAGTTTCCTAAAGGAAGTTACGGCAATTTTAGTACCGATGGCGCAGTCTGAATGGCAGAACAGAAAATAAGCTGGAAGTCCGATCGATCCGACACCCAGAGTCCGATCAATCGGACTACGCAGAAACGTGAGAGAACCAATATTTTTCAGCCATAAGGGATCCGATCGATCCCTCCATCCCTCCTACGGGGTCCGATCGATCCGACACCCATAGTCCGATCGATCGGACTCGGGAATAGCCAAAAACAGCGGATTTCTACGCAATGGATCGATCCTACACCTAATGTCCGATCGATCCGACTTTCCCAGTGAAGAAAATCAACGGTTTAAATCTAATCCATGGATGGAAGACTTTGGGGCTATAAATAGGAAACTTAGGGTTAATCAAAGGGGAGTTCTTGGACGTTTTTCGAGGCTCTTTTCAGGACTTTTTCAAGAGGAAGAAGGTGAAGACATCTCCATCCATGACCGAGTAATCCGCGGGCATGGCGGACGGATGATCTAGCGAGGATTAGGGTTTCTTCTGCAACAATGGTTCATAGTTTTTAATCTTCATTGTTAAACTCTTTTCTATGTATTGGATCTTCAAATATTATTTTCAGATTATAGATTTCTATGTGGATAATTAATATTATGAATCCAGTCATGCTTCTTTCATGATCTTATAATCCCATAGTCTTTTTAATCTTCATTGTTAAGGTGATTGGGATGTGAATCCCTTAACTGAGTATTATATGAACCATTGAGAAGAGAAGAACCTAAATCCGAGTGAAGTGATTCATGAAGCCTTGCCTTATTCAAATCTTGATTTCTTTCGTTCACTTTATCTTACCATTACATCTTCGATCTACTTTCTTAACTTTTACGCTCTTGATTGTTTTCGATATATTGTTATCTGTGTTTCTGGATCTTTCTTGCTCGTCTCTCTGTGGGTTCGACCTCTCTTATGTTGTACTGCATCGCGACCGCTGTGTGTGACACAGGTGAGCGACATCAATGGGCGATGGGTTGATCGCCGATACGAGGCTTTCGAGTAGCTCGGATTTGGCTCTAGGACCGTAGCGGGTAGCTTAGTCCAGGTTGGATGGTAGTATTCAGTCGATATCGATGATAGGCTTAGATGACTTGAATACATGTTGATCGATGATTTTAGAGGTCGTGTTGGCCTCGAGCCAGGTGCTGAGGGTACAACCAGTGTCATCGATCCATCCTTGGGCAGAGGGTGTGCCTGCCTGGCAGAGACTTGTCCTGCCCAGCAGTGTCTTCGTCCTGCTGTACTAGGTGTTTCCGGGATGGACCCAGTTTATTAGGGTGACCATGGTTTGATACCTAAAGACACTAGTGGGGTTATGGGACCCTGTAGAACACCTAGGCTTAGCTTGGGGGGACACTGTTGAGTTCCCTCCTTTCTGTCTGTCGTAGTGTAGAACCTTACTGAGCTTAGTGCTTACTCCTACCCGGGTTGCGTTTTACAGGTGCAGGCGTTAGCTCTTCTTCAGTGGCCCCTACCGGATAGGTGTTTGGTGGTGCGGCGGCTTCTGGCGGTGCTTGAGAAGCGGTGATCGTCATCTACACCCCTTTTGTTTAGATAGTCTCCTACGGGAGTGTGATGTATATAAATGTACCCTTTGAGGTTTTGAAATCCTTTGTATTATATCTTTTGAGGTTGTTAATTATTGTTAATTTTGGGTACTTGTGTAATGTTTAGAGAGACCAATAAGCTAGAGGGAACCCTCGCTAAAATTATTTCGTATTTAGTTAGGTTATGGTTCGCGTCGCCCGGCTCTGTTGGGCCTTCGCGGGTTGGGGCGCGACATTGGTTGAGGGGGCATGGGGCGTGGCTGATGAACGACGGAGCCGGTAGATGGGGCGTGGGGGCGTGGCCAGTGGACGACGAAGCTGGTAGAGGGGGCGTGGCCGATGGACGACGGAGCCGGTAGAGGGGACGTATTCGGTGGTGTCGGGCGTTGCCAACGGAGTCGGTTGAGGGGGATGAGAGAAGAGAGGGAGATGGGAGATGAGAGAACAGAGAGAGAGAGACCTGTAGGAGAAACAACTCCAATCTGTGGGGCGTGGCTGACGGACGACAGAGCCATAACAGGGGGGCGTGACCGATGCTCAATGGAGCTGGTATAGGGGGCGATGACAGAGCCAATAGAGGGGGTGTGGACGATGAACGACGGACGACGGAGCCGGTGGAGGGGGCGTGGCCGACGGACGACGGAACTGGTAGAGGAGGCGTGGCCGACGGAGTGGGTAGAGGGGGGATGAGAGAAGAGAGGGAGATGGGAGATGGGAGATGGGAGAAGAGAGAGAGAGAGAGAGCGTCTGAGCACCAGATGGGAGATGCCCGATGACGTGGGGAAGGGACGTGGCCGACGGAGTGGGTAGAGGGGGGATGAGAGAAGAGAGGGAGATGGGAGATGGGAGATGAGAGAAGAGAGAGAGAGAGAGCGTCTGAGCACTAGATGGGAGATGCCCGACGATGTGGGGAAGGGACGTGGCCGACGGAGCCGGTAGATGGGGCTAAGGGCGTGGCCGACGGACGGCGGAGCCGGTAGATGGGGCTTGGGGCGTGGCCGACGAATGGCGGAGCCGGTAGACGGGGCGTGGGGGCGTTGCCGATGGACGACGGAGCTGGTAGAGGGGGTGTGGGGCGTGGCCGACAGACGACGGAGCAGGTAGATAGGGCATGGCCGACGGAGCCGGTAGAGGGGATGTGGCCGACGGAGTCGGTAGAGGGGGATGTGAGAAGAGAGGGAGATGAGGCGGATGGGATACTTGTTCAGTCACATCCCATCCCCCCCCCCCTCCCTCTCTCTCTCTTCGATTAAGTGGCGGTTGAGCTTTTGGGCGGGAAGAAGGGATATGAGGTAGTGGGTTTCGGCGGGAACTCAAAATTTTCAGTGGGAATGTAAAATTTGATGATGGGATCTGGACCGTTGGATATGTTTGGAGATAAATCTGGACCGCTCTTTATGTCTTATAGTTGAGACATTTCAAAAACTGCTCTTCCTTATATAATAGATATATATATATATAATGTTCACAACATTATATGAATAATATATAAAATTTTAATATTATTTATATTAAAATTTGAATTTATTGCATCATTATGTGAACAATATATGAATAATATATATATAAATTATTCATATTCAAATAATAGAATGATATATATATAATTCAAATAATGTTCAAATAATGATGCAATAAAGTTAAATTTTAATATATATACAATATTAAAATATCATATAATATATATTAGAATTTTAATGTTTATATATATTAAAGTTTAACTTTATTGCATTATTATGTGAACATTTTACGAATAATGTATATACACATTATATTATTTTAATGTGAACATTATATGAATAAGGTTAAAATATTAAAATATTATATATAATATATATGATATTAATATATTATATATATTATTCATGTAATATATATATTTAAATTTTAATGTATATAGATTAAAATTTAACTTTATTGCATCATTATGTGAACATTATATGAAATATATATATATATATATATATATATATATATCTATCTATTATATAAGGAATGACGGTTTATGAAATGTCCCCCTATAAAACATAAAGAGTGGTCAGGATTTGTCAACAAACACATACAACGATCCAGATTTTATCATCTAACTTTAAGATTCCCACTAAAATTTCGTTCCCGCCTAAATCTCCCCCTCAAAATTTTGTTTCCATCAGCTAAAAAGGAGAGAGTGAGACAAAGCTATCCCCTCGCCTTCCCCCCTCGCTCAATTCCCATCCTACAAACCACGCCCCCCCCCCCCCCCCCCTCACTCCGGGCAGCCTCACCCCACTCGAGCGGCCACCGCTGCCTCTGCCCCCCCGTAATGCCCTCCTTCCTCTCCACCCCTCCGCTTCCGCCCTCCTCTCCGACCTCGACTCCTCCGGGGTTCCCGTCCTCACCGGCCTCTCCCCCGTTGAGCTCGGGCTCGGATTCACCCTTCCTCTTGACCTCTGCGCCGTCCTCTCCCTCGAAGTCCCCTCACCCCTCGGCTTCCCCGACTGGCGCCACCCCACCCCTTCCAGAGACGCCGGCGGGGCCTCAAATCCAACCCGAAGGTTGTCCCTCAAATCCCCGCATTTCTGGCGGCATCACCATTTCCAGCGAGGACGCCCCCCAACGATCCGACATCGAGCTCCATCATCCACCACCATTGCCGACCTTCACTCAAAGGTGATGTCCTGGGCTCGGATCGTTGGGGGGCGTATTCCTTTGTTTCTAGCATCCTTGATGACCTCTACCTCGACACGCGGATGAAGCTTGATGCCCTCGACGTCCTTGGGGTGCTCGGTGACCTCGGAGAGGCTCGACGTCCTTGGCGTACTCGACGACCCCAGAGAAGCTCGGCGACCTCAGCCTCGACGAAGCCCCACTCCGGAGAAGGTCGGCGACCGCGGGGGAGCTCGACGTCTGGACGAAGCTCGGTCTCGACACCCAAGCGAGCTTGAAGCGTTCGACGCCCTCCACACACTTGGCGATCTCGACGAAGCCCCACCTCAGAGAACAACGACGTCCTTGGCATGGAAACCTCGACAGCGATGCGACCAAGGCCGGATCTAGGCTTCAGTGTGGCTTGGCAGCGAGGACGAAGGCGAGGATCGACGGTGCTTGGGCGACGACGAAAGCGAGGCGCGGCACAGGTGAGTACCGGCGGCCTCTACTTCTCCTCTGTCTTCTTCTTCTCTTTTTTCTTTTTTTCTCCTTGGCGTCTTCTCCATGGGGTTTCTGGTGGAGAGGGGAGAGTGGCATCGCCTGCGTGAAGATGGAGAGATCCGGCGGGAGAAGCCCGGCGCAAAGGCCCAGCTCCCTTCTTCCTTTCCTCTTCTTTTTTTTCCTTCGTTTTCATCTTTTTTTTCTTTCTTTACTCTGTTTTCTGCGTTCGTGCCTCTTTGTTTCTTCCTCATCCTGTCGTAGATCGGGAGCTTCTCCAGCGCTGGCCACTTGAGCGCCTCCTCCCCTTCCGAAGTTGGCCCTAGCGCCGAGCGGAGATAGGTGAAGCTCGACGGGAGTCCACCGTCTCTCTTCTCCGGCAGCATCCCCCGTCTATATTCTCCGGCAGCGCTCTTCCCTGACGAATTCGAGCTACCGGCCCACCTCCACCCCACTCTTCTTCAAGCGCCGCCCCTGCATCCCCGTCGACCGCTTCTTCGAGGGTGGCTCCCTCCCCACCACCAAGGAGGCCCAGGCCCTGGCCTTATCCCCGATCCTCCAGTTCGAGCAAGACCCAGTCCAGGTCCTCGACGCCCTCCTCCCCCTCTACCTCAACTCCCAGATTCTCCGCGCCATCCAAGGAGTCCCTCGCCATGGAGCTCGCGGCCAGGATGAGTGCCTTGAGCAATGCCAGCGATAACGCCACCAAGCTCAAGCGGGACCTCTCCATAGTCTACAACCAGCAGCGGCTAGCCAAGATCACCGGTGAGATCCTGGAGATCATCGCCGACCTCTCCACAGTCTACAACCAGCAACGGCGGCCCAAGATCACTGGTGAGATCCTGGAGATCGTCGCCGGCGCCGACGCATGGTCTGAGATCCCTTTCTAAAAGCTCCTATTTTGCTGCTTGGCTTCTTTTTTGTGGTGTTTTGCCTGGGGATTGTTTGAAGAAATGTTGTAATGATCGAAGGCATCAAAGATAAGCCATAACTTCTGCACGTGGGTTCGAAGTTTTTTGGACCATTCTTTGAACACTAGTCAATCCATTTTTCAACAGAATGGTTTTGCTTGATTTGCCAACATTCACTTGCTGCATTTGTAATTTCTTAAAACTTGCTTTTATACAGTGAAAAAATATTCATATATATGTTATTTTCATAATAGACATTAGCCTATATCTAATCACTGTACAGTAGACACTGCAATTTTTATCAATTTTGTTGCTAGCTCAGAAAGGTCTTTCACTTATCCGAGCATATTTTGTAGATCCATTGGTTCTCCATATTCAATTCTTTCATGATGGTCATTTTCCTCGCCTTTGCCAAGCTAAAGGATCACCTATTTAATTATACATGTACAACAAACAAGTAATGTTGTTGTTTACTTCTAATCTCACTGACAAGAACAAGTAATACTCCAGGCAGAGCCATTCTAAGATGAATTTCTCGGATTGCAATTTCTATCACTCAGTTATTGTGAAGTTTAACATGTTAATTTTCTGGTGGATGAATTTGATATGAAAGCTTAATTTATTGATGCAGTTTTCACCTCTTCTTTAATTCCAGAGTAATTTTTATTTTGCTCCTTTTCTTTTTCAAGTGGAGTAGTTCCACAAGAGCTTTTCTTTTTCAAGTGGAGTTCAAGTGGAGTAGTTCCACGAGAACATTCCACCAGACATAAAAATAATTATAATATCCGTGTTGTAGGCACGGGTATTTACTATTATATAAAGCACAACGGTTTTTGAAATGTCCCCCCTATAAAACATAAAGAGTGGTCAGGATTTGCTTAGAAACACATTCAATGGCTGTGATTCTATGATCAGCTTTAAGATCCGCAGCGAAAAATTCACACCCGCCCAAATTTCCCACCCAAGCCATGCTTCAGCCGCCCAAGCTGCATTTTTTCCCACGCCCGTCCCCGCCCCCTGCCCCATCCAATTAATACGAGAGAGAAAGAAGAGAGAGAGAGGAGAGGAGAGCCCCATCCTCTTCCTCTCCCCCGTCCCGTCCCCGCCCCCTCTCCAGCTCAGGACAGAGAAAGCGAATGGAGACAGGGAGCGGGTACCATAACCCATCCCTCCCCTTCATCTCCAACCTGCTCTCTCTTTGCCTCTCCCATCCCTCACCCATCCCTCCCCTTCATCTCCAACCCGCTGACCTCGCCAAAGCCTCCATCGACGCCGACCTCACCCAGCTCGCCGACCTCGACCAAGCCGCCATCGACCACGCCCCACGCCCCACGCCACCGTCGACCTCTCCCTAGCCCCTGTCAAACACCGTCAATCTCTCCCAATCCGCCATCGACCACGCCCCGGCCACCGCCGACCTCGCCCAGCCCGCCATCGAGTTTTGAAATTTTTTGAAGAGAGAGAGAGAGAGAGAGGAGACAGGATGTGACTGAAAACCAGCCATCCTATCCCCTCTACTCATCTCCCAGCCCCAAAAGTGGATGCATTCATTTCAGCCCTGGAGTTGGATTATTGTGAAATTAGAATATCTGTATTTTTATTTTTTCTTTGAAGTTGTGGTTTGTGAGGGATAATGTTGTATTTGAGGATACTATGGTTTGTAAAGTTTGTGGGGACAAGGTTTGCCCCGGGGACAAAGTTTGTGAGGGATAATGTTGTATTTGAGGGATAATGTTGCACTTATAAGGTTTGCCACGGTACAGGTGAGGTTCTACCGAATTTTTTTGAAAAAGCTCTATATATCCGTGACGTAGGCACGGGCATTCCCTAGTCTATTATATAAGGAAGGGTTGTTTTTGAAATATCTCAACTATAAGACATAAAGAGCGGTCTAGATTTATCTCCAAACACATCCAATGGTCCAGATTCCATTTAAAATCTCAAGATTCCCATCCAGAATTTGATTCCCGCTCAAAATTCCCGCCCAAACTCTCAAACCCCACAACACACACACCAGCAACTTTAATTCAGCAGTGAGAGAGAGAGAGGGGATAGCTCTCCCCCCTCCACTCTTCCCCGTCCCCTCTCCCCCTCACCCATCCCCTCTCCTCTCCCACGCCTCCTCTATCGTCCGTCGGCCACGCCCCCACGCCCCCTCCACCGGCTCCGTCGTCCGTCGTCCATCGGCCACGCCCCCTCCACCAGCTCTACCGGCTCCGTCGTCGCCCCCGGTACCGGCTCCGTCGTCGCCCCCGGTACCGGCTCCGTTGTCCATCGGCCATGGCCCCACGCCCCCTGTACTAGCTCCGCTCCGTCATCCGTCCTCCATCGCCCATGCCCCCTCTCCTCTACCGACACCATAGTCCATCAGCCACGCCCCCTGTACCGGCTCCGTCGTCCGACGCTCTCCCGCGCCGCCTCCTCCGCCCCCAGTCACCCTCTCCCTCGCCCTCCTCCCCCGCCTCCGCCACCTCCCCTTCAGCCGCCTCTCCCTCATCTCTCTCTCCCTCTCGCCAATCTCTCTCCCAGACCCTCATCTCTCTCTCCCTCTAGCCCATCTCTCTTCGACGCTCGCCTACGCCGTTTCTCCGCCCCCTGTCACCCGCGGCCTCCCCCTCCTCCCCTGCCTTCGCCACCTCCCCTTCAGCCTTCTCTCTCCCCCTCTACTGACTCCATCGGCCACACCTCCTCTACCAGCCCCGTCGTCCGTCGGCCACGCCCCGACGCCCCCTCTACCGGCTCCGTCGTCGGTCGTCCATTGGCCACGCCCCCTCTACCGGCTCCGTCGTCGCCCTCTCTACCTACTCCGTCGTCCATTGGCCACGCCCCCAAGCCTTCGCCAAGAAGCTGGAGTCCTCCCTGAAGCTCTACGCCCCCGACTCGGCCCCGGCCACAGCCCTCACCATCAAGGCCACCATGGAGAAGACCAAGCGCCGGTTCGAGAACTACGGCAAGTTCGGGCTCTTCTGCGGGTCCGACAGGCTGCCCCACCTCATCGTCAGCGGCGACCAGAGGCACTGGGGCGAGTTCATCACGCCGGGGATCCTGTTCCTCTACATCGCCGGGTAAATCGGGTGGGTAGGGAGGAGCTAGCCATCCCATCCCTCTCCCCCATCCCCTCTCCTCTCCCCCATCCCGCTCTCTCCCTCTCTGTTCCCCACACTCTCTGTTCCCCACGCCTTCGCCAAGCGAGAGAAGCAGTCCCTCAAGAAGCTGGAGTCCTCCCTGAAGCTCTACGCCCCCGACTCGACCCCGACCCTCGCCGCCATCAAGGCCACCATGGAGAAGACCAAGCGCTGGTTCAAGAACTACGGCAAGTTCGGGCTCCTCTGCGGGTCCGACGGGCTGCCCCACCTCATCGTCAGCGGCGACCAGCAGAAGGAGATCATCATTGATGTGTGGCTGGTCTTCCGGGGGTTCATATGGCCGGTGGCATTGGAGGAGTGTTCATGGTCTTGAGGATGGCTTCCGGGAAGGCGCAGGCAGTCGACTCCAGGGAGACTGCTTCTTTGAGAGCTTCCCAGGTAAATCACCTTTTGTTGACGCTGACTCTTTGTTCATAGGTATGAAAATTATATGACTTTGATTAAAGCTGTTGTTTTCCAATCAATTTCTACTATTCTTTGGAATTGCATGGATTTGGATCTCTGTATTTGCAAAGAATAAGCTAAATCTGTGCCTAGGACAGATTTCGATTTGGATCTCTTAATTAGCTATTCTTTGCACATATATTTTTCCTTGCATAGTCGACACTACAATATAGTTTTTGGATGTTTATTTATTCATGTTATAACATGCACATATTTGTTAGGACAGATTTGTTATCCATGAATCTGGTAGTAATGTGCTGTCGCAGGCACTCAAAAATAAAACCAATACTCTTTAAGATAAATGTAGTAGTGCGAGTACGAGTCGATCCCACGAAGAGTATTTAGTCTGGTTTTGTGCTTAGTGAACAAAAATGGGGGGTTTTAAACGTGAGAAAAATAGGAAAGAAATATTTTAAAGCGAAGAATTGAATTAAATCAAGAGAACAAACCTTGGTATGAGTCAACATCCACCATCGGAATCCAACAACTGATCATCGATGCAAGTATCAATCAATTCATACCATGAATATTCACCGTTCGAATTAAATTCGAATCTCTCCTCAATCATAGTTAATTAGAAACAAGCGATCCAATTAACCCTAACTACTAAACAACCTAAGACAAGCGCTGTAGATTTAATCTAGTAGCAGCGTTAAAAATAGGGAGATCGATGAAGCTAAACAACCCAAGCACAAGCGGTTGCATTTAATCTAGTCGAATATTCTCCCTAAGATCTATTAATCTCTTAAACGCAGTAAATCAATAGATCTCAGTTGCTTCGCAGATTATAGGGATCAAACAATTACGGATTTGATATCCAACCTAGCATTAGATTACCATGAATAATAAACTAGTAGGCATCCTAGCAATTAAACAAGACAATCATGAATATTTAATCTCAGAAGAACATTCAATACTCAAGTATAAACTGAACAATAAAAATAAATTAGATCTCACAGTTTCATTGATTCCGAGGTTTTAGTCTTCTCGACCAAGGATCAAGATTTAGCCACGCAGGGCCATGAATAAAAGAGAAAAGAAAAGATGAAGGAGAAGAAGATTCACGTATGAAAGAGAGAGGGAAGAGGATCTGTCCACCAGCCCTAGAGAGGTCCCTTTTTCCGAGAATAGAAGAGAGGGAAAGAGAGAGGACGGGAGAGAGAGATTGCTGGCCTCCTCTCCCTTACTTCTTTATTCCACCCAGCAATTTTCCTAAAGTATCCACCCTTTCTTCCATTAACCACATGCCAGTCCCACTAATCAAGGAAAGATCAAATAAACTCCTAATATAACTAGGAAATGTGGTGCTCCCAGCTGGGATCTTCATGAATCAAATCTGGACTCCAAAAATGAATCTCGTCCAAGCCAAGTGCAGGTGCAGCAATTCCGAGTCTGATGGCTTCTTCAATTTTTCTGTCTTTATACAGCCTGAATCAGCAAAAACTCAAAACATCAAAGTTGTAGAGCTCTTTCTTATCTTTCTATCGCATACTGGATCATCCCAATCGGAGCACGTATGAAAACGTTATGCCCAGATTACTAGCTGCTGTCAAAACTATCCAGATTTGTTCATTTGGCCTCGTTTTGCACTTTAGGTCTTCAATTGCATCCTAAATCAAAATATAAGAATAATGAGTATATTTAGGCACAAAATAAGTACAGAAGACTAAATATTAAGGAATAAAAATATAACATTATGCATCATCATCAAATTCTCCCACACTTAGCTTTTGCTCGTCCTCGGGCAAAACATAAAATCACTCTACTCAACATATCAAGGTTGCAACGCCATCAACAAAGAACAATCAAGCTCTTCACAATTCACAACATATCATGAACAAATATTTTTAGACAACTCAAAAATCAATCAATAAGCATTTTCACTTGAATATGGAGCATACTAAACAAGTAGATCCTCGCGGAAATAAACACTCAACTCTCATGTGTTTGAAGGGTATGTATTTCACTCAAATTCATTCCAATGAAAATGATCTACCATAAGCTTGCATATCTTCTCATTCTCCACCACTAGAATCACATGCATGACACGAATCATAAGGACTTCAAAAGGTTGTAATGGGGTCTAGGATCAAGGTGGGAAATATTTGGGAATGTAGCTCAAAAGCCAATGGAACTAATGGAGCAAAAATGCATCAATAAGACATGTACAACAAATCACTCCATTCAGCAACTTCTTCAACTTGGCTTTAAAGTACTGAAACCATATAGCATTACGACCTTGGCAAAGAGATTGTTCAAAGGAATACTTTTTAACTGAAATAGTGAACAATCTTTTGCAAAAACTTCCACCTTTGTATAGATCATACATAAACATACCTCTTTCTTGGAGTATTAGGAGGATTCATAAACACATTTTGCAACATGAGAAACATTTTCCTCCTTCACTTTCTTTTTTCTTTTCTTTTTTTTTTCTTCTTTTTTTTTCAAAAACAACATACTCACGAATTAAGTATGAAAAATATACTCCACTTCACCAATCATAGCCATACCACGATCCAAACACCCCCACACTTGAACTTTTGCACACATACATGTCATAATGATGATCAATGCTCCACTAGTTTTATGGCTTGGGTAACGGAAATATTTTTGTCCAGGTTTAAAGCTTGTAATGTGGGTTAACAATGAAGTCAATAAAGTTCAAAGGTGTTTAGCAAAAGGAAAAATTAATCACAAGGTAGGCTAATTGGCTTATATAGCTTATAACAAAGATGGCCTTAATCATGTTCATGTCTGCACGTGTCAATGTGACCTTGAATAGAATCAAAACAAGTTCTAGAAAAACAATTCCATGGAAGAATATCTCTCATGAAAGAAAGTAATGAAACTGATATGAATGTGTCAGTCTAAAGGCTCAAAATCTCACCAGCTTTTGTCTACTCATTTGGTGACTACCATCTCAAGGAAAATAACTCAACTAATTAATTTTAAGTCGCAAAATCATTCATTCAATTATGTTATGAATATGTCAAGCTTAACTAGTTCTCGCTCATGGCATATGCAACCTAGATCTCCTCCCCCACACTTGAAACCGACATTGTCCCCAATGTAAGGTGGAATGCAAAAAAAAATAAATATAACTAAAATGGAAATGTGAAAATAAAAAGAGAAAGGAACGAACTCCCCTTGGGTTGCCTCCCAAGCAGCGCCTTTGTTTATTGTCATTGGCTCGACTTCATGCTTGCTTCTTTAATCAGCATAAGTTGGTTCCTCAAGGTCCAATTTTTCCAAATTTTCTGTTGGAATGCCTTCATAGAAAGCTTTAAGTCGATGGCCATTCACCGTAAACATTTTGGAAGTGGCTAAACTTTGAATTTCAACTGTACCATGAGAAAAAACATTAATAACAATAAAAGGTCCAAGCCAACGAGAACGCAACTTACCTAGAAACAAATGTAGGCGTGATTGGTAAAGGAGGACTTTTTGATCAACTTTAAACTCATTTCTAGAGATCATCTTGTCATGAAAAGCTTTTGTCTTTTCCTTGTAAATCCTAGCGCTCTCATAGGCATCATTGTGAATTTCCTCTAATTCTTGCAGTTGCAACTTCCTGTGTTCTCCACTCTCATCCATCTTCATGTTAAAGCTCTTGATAGCCCAATAAGCCTTATGTTCTAACTCAACTGGAAGGTGACACGGTTTCCCAAACACCAAACGATAAGGTGACATACCGATGGGTGTCTTATATGCCGTCCTATATACCCACAAAGCATCATCCAAACGCAAACTCCAATCTTTTCTATTTGAATTTACCGTCTTTTCAATAATGGACTTGATCTCTCGATTTGACACTTCCGCTTGCCCACTGGTTTGCGGATGATAGGCGGTTGACACCTTATGGGTCACATGGTACTTCCTTAGCAACGCCTCCACAGTTCGATTGTAAAAGTGCGTGCCTCGATCACTTATGAAAGCTCTTGGAATTCCAAACCTAGATAATATGTTAGACTTGATAAAATCTGCAACAACTTTAGAATCATCAGTCCTGGTAGTTTTAGCTTCTATCCATTTTGAAACATAATCAACAGCAAGTAGAATATAAACATTACCAAAAGATATAGGGAACGGACCCATGAAATCGATGCCCCAAACATTAAAAATTTCGCAAAATAATATGGGGTTTGTGGCATCTCATTCATTTGGGATATATTACCTGTCTTTTGACAATTCTCGCATGATTTACAAAGAGAGTATGAATCTCGAAATAAACAAGGCCAATAGAACCCACAGTCTAACACTTTTCTTGCCGTTCTCTTAACTCCAAAGTGACCACCACAATCATAAGAATGACAAAAAATGAGTATAGAAATAATTTCATTTTCAGGAACGCACCTTCTTATTACTTGATCTGCACAATGCTTCCATAAATATGGGTCACCCACACATAGTATTTGGCATCACTTTTGATCTTATCTCTTTGAGCCTTAGAAAAATCAGAAGGTAACATATTAGTAACCAAATAATTCACAATATTTGCATACCAAGGTAATGTCACAGTGGCAGAGAACAGTTGTTCATCAAGGAATGCTTCCTGCAGACGAAGTTCATCCTCCACATGAACTAATCGACTCAAATGATCTGCAACCCGATTTTCTGTTCCTCTTTTGTCTTTAATCTCCAAATCAAATTCACTCAAGAGAAGTATCCATCGTATTAATCTCGGCTTTGCCTCCTTCTTCGTCATTAAATAACGAAGGGCTGCATGATCAGAGTAAACAATGACTTTAGTACCAAGTAAATAAGAACGAAATTTTTCTAAAGCAAACACAACGGCTAAAAGTTTTTTTTCAGTTGTAGAATAATTTCTCTGGGAATCATCCAAAGTCTTGGAAGCATAGTAAATTGCATGAGAAGCTCTTCCAATCTT
The DNA here is from genome assembly GCA_963920575.1 of Narthecium ossifragum. NCBI lineage: Eukaryota > Viridiplantae > Streptophyta > Magnoliopsida > Dioscoreales > Nartheciaceae > Narthecium > Narthecium ossifragum. The sequence goes on from OY986968.1 coordinate 15,211,049, forward strand.
TTGACCCAAGACCGCGCCCACTGCATAATCACTCGCATCACACAATATCTCGAAAGGAACACTCCAGTCTGAGGGCTGAATAACTGGGCTTGAAGTCAATAATTCTTTCAGTTTATCAAATGCCTCTTTGCATGCATCATCGAACTCAAAAACCTTGTCCTTTTGTAACAACGTGCATAGCGATAATGTTATTTTGGAGAAGTCCTTGATGAATCTTCGGTAAAAACCTGCATATCCAAGAAAAGAACGAACTTCCCGCACACTAGTGGGATAAGGTAAAGATTGAATGACATCAACTTTAGCTTTATCAACCTCAATTCCTTTAGATGAAACAACATGACCCAAAACTATACCTTGTTCAACCATGAAATGACATTTCTCAGAATTTAACACAAGGCTAGTTTCTATGCATCTTTGAAGAACAAGTATAAGGTTATGTAAACAATTATCAAATGAGTTTTCATAAACTGTGAAATCATCCATAAAAACCTCTATGATATGTTCAATATAATCTGAGAATATACTAACCATACACCTTTGGAAAGTAGCTGGGACATTGCAAAGACCAAAGGGCATGCGACGATATGCAAAAGTTCCGAATGGGCATGTGAACGTCGTCTTTTCCTGATCTTCAGGGGCAATTGCAATCTGAAAATAACCTGAATAACCATCAAGAAAACAATAATAAGAATGACCAGCTAATCTTTCAAGCATCTGATCAATAAAAGGTAAAGGGAAGTGGTCCTTGCGGGTTATAGCATTTAATTTTCTATAATCAATACAAACCCTCCACCCATTTTGCACACGGGTAGGAACTAACTCATCTTTGTGATTTCTCACCACGGTTATTCCTGTCTTTTTAGGAACCATTTGAACTGGACTAACCCAAGTGCTATCCGAAATAGGATAGATCACCCCAACTTCAAGAAGTTTGAGGATCTTCGTCTTTACTACATCCATCATGGGCGGGTTTAACCTTCTTTGTGGTTGGCGAGAAGGTTTCGCTCCCTCTCCAAGCAAGATACGATGCATACATGTACTCGGGCTGATTCCCTTGATGTCTGCAATTGTCCAACCAATAGCTGTCTTATGCTTCTTAAGAACCTGCACAAGTTTTTCTTCCTGTGGTGCACTAAGGTTATTGGAGATAATCACTGGTAAAACTCCTTCATCTCCAAGAAAAGCGTATTTAAGATGATTAGGAAGAGGTTTAAGATCTGGAATAGGTGCTTGCAATACAGAAGGTAATGATTTCTCATTAGAAACAGGTAATGGACTATAAGAATCGTTACCTGATTGCTGAATTATTGAAAAATCATTCAATGTTGCAACAGTTCCTGTAAACTAGTACTCAAAGATAGCTCGTCATTTTCTTCCTCAACAGATTTACTAATAACCACTTTCAATTCATCTTTGTTACTAAGTTCAAAAACTTCCTGTGATAAATAATCAATCACATCAAGTGAATACACTGAACAATCATCAGCGGGATATTTCATGGCATCATAAATATTAAACTTAACAGTTTCACCATCAAATTTCATAGTAAGTGTGCCACTATGGACATCTATCTTAGACTTGGATGTTTTCAAGAAAGGTCTTCCCAACAAAATAGGAGTAGTTTTATCACCATTCTCCATATCAAGCACATAAAAATCAGCGGGAAAACTAAATCATTGACTTGCACAAGAATATCTTCAACTACACCTTTAGGATAGGCGTTAGATCTGTCAGCCAATTGAATCACAACACCAGTTTCATTCAAAGGTCCAAGTTTTAAAGAAGCATATATAGAATATGGCATGACATGGATAGAAGCTCCCAAATCTAACATGGCTTTCTCAAATTTGGTGTTACCAATTGTACATGGGATAGTAAACATACCTGGATCCCTACACTTTGTAGGAATTTTTCTTTGAAGAATTGCAGAAACAATTTCCCCTACTTTCACCTTCTCACATCCTTTAAGTTTCTGCTTCCTCTTAATTGTGCACAATTCTTTTAAGAATTTAGCATAACGAGGTACTTGTTTAATAGCATCTAAGAGTGGAATATTTACCACGCATCGGCGAAAAGTCTCATATAGATCTGAATTCTTCTCATATTTTCTTGATTCTGTCAAAGCCTGAGCAAAAGGAGGTACATGTTTATAATCAGAAAGAGGTGGAAACTTACGTTTAGGTACGTCGTCGTCATCGGGAAAGATTTTGTCCGCGACGATGTCTTGCTCGTTTCCTTGCGGTGAAGATGCAGGAATTTCCTTTACTGGAGTCTCAATTTCTTTACCATTTCTCAAAATGATTGCACTTGCATTCTCTCTTGGATTTATTACCGTTTGAGAGGGTAATTTTTTCGAACTTTGCGCCTCTAGCTTGCTAATTGCAGTCGCCATCTGGCCCACCTGATGTTCCAAACCTTGAATACTAGCCTTCGCCTCCTGTTGAAATTGCAAAGTATTAGTAGCAAGAGATTTAACTATATCTTCTAAAGACATACCAGAATTAGAAGTTGGGTTTAGTTGTGGTCTCGGAGTGTATGACGGTCTATATTGCTGATACTGCTGGGCGGTTGGGCGAAATTGAGTTGTGGGCTGATTGACTTGTGGATTCTCATAGTTGAGATTGGGGTGATCCCTCCATCCCGGATTATACGTGTTTGAATATGGATCATACTTCCTTTGCGGTAGTCCAGGGAAACTCCCCGCTGCATTTACTTATTCAATGGGTTCCTCTTAAAGAGTTGGGCACATATCGGTTGGATGTCCTGCCACCGAACAAATCCAGCAAACCTTCACTGTTTGCATATTACCTACAGCCAATTGACGAACAAGAGAAGTTAGACTTACAATCTGTTGTTCAAGAGATGAAACATTTACATCATTAACATGTTTCGAATAAGAATCAAGCCTAGTACTAAATTGTTGAGAATTAGCCGCCATATTTGCAATCAAGTTCCTCGCGGCTTCAGGAGTTTTATCCACCAAAGCTCCTCCACTAGCGGCATCAATCATACTCCTGTCATTGGTTAGTAAGCCCTCATAAAAATATTGGATAAGTAACTGCTCACTAATTTGATGATGGGGACAACTTGCACATAATTTCTTGAAACGTTCCCAATACTCGTGTAGAGATTCTCCGTTATGTTGCCTTACGCCACAGATCTCTTTTCTAATGTTGGCCGCTCTTAAGGCTGGAAAATATTTCTCCAAAAACGACCTCTTCATCTCGTTCCATGTAGTAATACTCCCAGAGGGTAAATAATAAAGCCAATCCTTAGCCGAATCCTTCAAAGAAAACGGAAAGGCTCTTAATTTGATTTGATCTTCAGTCACCCCCATGGGTTTCATACTCGTGCATACAACATGAAGCTTTTTTAAATGCTTGTGAGGATAATCACCTGAAAGTCCAAAAAAAGTGGGTAAGAGATGTATTAGTCCAAATTTTAATTCAAAAGTAGTAGCAACATCCAAAGTAGGGAATGTAATGCATAAGGATTGTTGATTCAAATATGGGGCTGCAAGCTCTTTCAAAGTCCGATTTCCGGCCATGACTTCCTCCTCTAATTCAGAATCGCTAACAAATAAGTGGTCAAGAGCCAAATCGTCCTCCTCAGAATTTATCCGAGCTTCCCTCCTTAACCTGCGTAAAGTTCTTTTTATCTCTGGATCATACAGCAAATCACCTTGATTAAAAGATCGAGTTGTACTCATAAACAATCAAGAACTTTCCGGTAAACCGAGAAAAACAAATCCCGAAAATTTGTGTAAACTCTTTTTTTTTATGAAAGTAAAGATCACAATAAGCACAAAAATCAACTAGAATCACACCCCGGCAATGGCGCCAAAATTTGATATGCTGTCGCAGGCACTCAAAAATAAAACCAATACTCTTTAAGATAAATGTAGTAGTGCGAGTACGAGTCGATCCCACGAAGAGTGTTTAGTCTGGTTTTGTGCTTAGTGAACAAAAATGGGGGGTTTTAAACGTGAGGAAAACAGTAAAGAAATATTTTAAAGCGAAGAATTGAATTAAATCAAGAGAACAAACCTTGGTATGAGTCAACATCCACCATCGGAATCCAACAACTTATCATCGATGCAAGTATCAATCAATTCATACCATGAATATTCACCGTTCGAATTAAATTCGAATCTCTACTCAATCATAGTTAATTAGAAACAAGCGATCCAATTAACCCTAACTACTAAACAACCTAAGACAAGCGTTGTAGATTTAATCTAGTAGCAGCGTTAAGAATAGGGAGATCGATGAAGCTAAACAACCCAAGCACAGGCGGTTGCATTTAATCTAGTCGAATATTCTCCCTAAGATCTATTAATCTCTGAAACGCAGTAAATCAATAGATCTCAGTTGCTTCACAGATTAGAGGGATCAAACAATTATGGATTTGATATCCAACCTAGCAGTAGATTACCATGAATAATAAACTAGTAGGCATCCTAGCAATTATACAAGACAATCATGAATATCTAATCTCAGAAGAACATTCAATACTCAAGTATAAACTGAACAATAAAAATAAATTAGATCTCACAGTTTCATTGATTCCGAGGTTTCAGTCTTCTCGACCAAGGATCAAGATTTAGCCACGCAGGGCCATGAATAAAAGAGAAAATAAAAGATGAAGGAGAAGAAGATTCACGTATGAAAGAGAGAGGGAAGAGGATCTGTCCACCAGCCCTAGAGAGGTCCCTTTTTCCGAGAATAGAAGAGAGGGAAAGAGAGAGGATGGGAGAGAGAGATTGCTGGCCTCCTCTCCCTTCCTTCTTTATTCCACCCAGCAATTTTCTTAAATTATCCACCCTTTCTTCCATTAACCACATGCCAATCCCACTAATCAAGGAAAGATCAAATAAGCTCCTAATATAACTAGGAAATGTGGTGCTCCCAGCTGGGATCTTCATGAATCAAATCTGGACTCCAAAAATGAATCTTGTCCAACCCAAGTGCAGGTGCAGCAATTCCGAGTCTGATGGCTTCTTCAATTTTTCTGTCTTTATACAGCCTGAATCAGTAAAAACTCAAAACATCAAAGTTGTAGTGCTCTTTCTTATCTTTCCATCGCATACTGGATCATCCCAATCGGAGCACGTATGAAAACGTTATGCCCAGATTACTAGCTGCTGTCAAAACTGTCCAGATTTGTTCATTTGGCCTCGTTTTGCACTTTAGGTCTTCAATTGCATCCTAAATCAAAATATAAGAATAATGAGTATATTTAGACACAAAATAAGTACAGAAGACTAAACATTAAGGAATAAAAATATAACATTATGCATCATCATCAGGTAGTGTTCACCTAGAATATGGTATTTGTGTAGTGGTAGTAGAGGGAAATTAATCTTGATCAGTTTAAAGAATCAGAGTCAGGGAGTGTTGGTTAAATAGAAAACAACATAGAGACAAAGCATGAAAAGAAAATTATAAGCTTAAAGAGAATGTTTTATTTTGTTTGGTTTAATTGCTATACAATCAGCTTGGTACTTTAAAAATATTTTAAGAGGTGATGTTGGATAAGAATATTGGAGAGAGTGCATGATGCAAACCAATTCCCTACACCAATTAAAGATGTACTATAGTCAAGTTTTGTGAGGACCTGTCCCTCTACCCCTGTGGCTCGTTGTAGACCACAATGGCAATTTGGTAAATTGTGCCTTGTCGATTTGTTTTACACCCGCGTTGTGCACACACGGCCTCTGATTGTTATTTGTGTTTGATTAGATTCTCATAGGCGTTCTCGATCAGAAGATCGAAGCTCGATCGGACGATCGGAGCTCGATCGGACGATCGGAGCTCGATCGGGAAGGATCGAGATGGGCAGTCGGATCACGACCACCCTAGCTGGCGGCTACTGTAGCCAGTCGGTTACTGTAGCCAGTCGGTTACTGTAGCTATAGTAGGGCGGCTACCGTAGCTACAGTACCCGTGTATAATAAACCCCCTTCTTCTTCTTCTCTTTTTCTCTCTTTTCCTTCTTCCGGCTGAGTTTTCTCTCCCTCCGTTCTCTCTCCTCCGACCACCAAAGTGAGTGTTTGAGGGCTCATTGGATTCTTAGAAGCGTGAGGAAGATCCCTGGCTTGGTTTCATTCCGGATTGGTGCTCAGATTTGCGGGATTCAGTCAAGGAAAGCGTGTAATCGGTAGGTTTCTATATTACGGTTTGTTTGGGTGTGTGCTTGCTGTTTATTTGTTTGGTTCTTCATGTAAGTGTACTAGATGATGTATATGGGACTGATTAACATCTATTTAAAGTTTGGTAGGAATTGGATTTGATTTAACATGGATTTGAGCATGTTTTCATGGAGGTTTTCTCGGATTTTACTGTTCTAATCAGAACAGTGGTGTTCTAGCCTTGATATAGAACAGTACGTGTATGATCTGAGTTTATGTTATACATAGAAGTTGTATATTGATGAGTTAGCTGCCTATTGCAAGTGGTTTCATGAATTTTTGAGCTCTGTGGAATTTCTGGTGAATTATTTGAGCTGCATGTGTAGGAACAGGGCAGCCACCTTAATCTGAGTATTTAAGTGGTTTTTAATTGTTTAATTGAGCTGATTTTTGGTAGGGATAATCTGAGTGGTCTTTAGATAAGATCTGCAAAGTTTGGTTTTAATCCAAATTATTTTTAATAACATTTTGATTTAGATTGTTAAATCTGGATTTTTACCGAAATTATATGTTTTGATCTACTATCGTTTATCCGATCGATCCAGATTTCGTGTATGTGATTTGGGGTATGCTGTTGAGTGGACATATCAAGTTTCACATCAATCAGACGGTTGGATTGACGATTATGGTTTTCCGAAGATTATAGATCATATACTTAAAGTTGATAAATTGGGTTGCTTTTTATCGCTTTATATAAATGTTATTATATCTGAGTAGGCCATGTGCTTGGCATGTTCACCCTTGGGGAGCAGTGTGCTGCGCCTGGCCCTTTGTATAATGTTTGGTATCGTGTTGCATGCCTGAACTGTTTATATATGTGTATGATCATACATGACATTGATTGTGCATTAATTGCATGGTTAGGGCGTGGGTGATCTGTGGGTCGCCATCCCAAGGCTGGAAGCTCGGATTTAGCCCTAGGACCGGGGTTAGGTAGTTTGGACCCGGTTCGAATTGTTGTGTCCAGTCGATTCGATGATAGGCTTAGATGACTGGTACACTTATTGCTTGATGATTGTAGAGGTCGTGTCGGACGCTGAGGTGTAGCCGGTGCTCCACTGTGTTGACTCTTGAGTGGAGGAGAGGCCCCCTCAGCGGTGCCTTTTCCCGCCTGCAGTGTCGGGTTCCTGGATGTGAGTCAGCAGTGTTTGTTGAGCTTACTGAGTGCTACTCTGGACCTCAGGGACACGCGGTGGGGCTATGGGACCCCTGTATACACCCAGGTCTTACTTGAGGGTGACACTATTGTGTTTCCCTCTTCGTTCTGTGTGTCGTAGTGTAGAACCCTATTGAGCTTTATGCTCACTCCTACCCGGGCTGCGTTTTGCAGGTGCAGACGTCAGTTTTTCTTCTGTGGCCCCTACCGGGCAGTCGGTCGGCGGTGCGGCGGCGCTAGACGGAGTCTGACAGGTGGTGATCTTTTACAATTTTTCTACCCTATGTTAGATCGTCTCGAATCTTCCCCTCTCCGAGGATATATATATTAAACACTTTGGGTTTTGAATCTGTGATTCGAGGTTCTGCTATTTAATTATTGTCTTTTAATTGGGGGTGTTTGATGAATTGTTAGGGAGACCAATAGGTTAGAGGGAACCCTCGCCTTTATTTTCCGCGGTTTGTTGGGTTTCGGTTCGCGTCGCCGGCCCGGTTGGGCTTTCGCGGGTCGGGGCGCGACAAGTTTCGTATGTGTAAATCTTAGGATTGCTAGATCAAAAGTAAGTGCTCAATTTAAACTCCCTGGAATCATCAGGCATGTACCTATTAAATGCTCATTGGCTAGCTGTCTTGGAGTTTTTGGAGTCAGTGTGAAATGCTAATTCTATTGTAAACCCACTAAGCTTATAATACGATGAAAGTTCTTGAGAACTATAGGCATGTCGGGCAAGAGGCAGCTTTTCACTGGATACACTTGCCTGTTGTTCTGTTATGAAGTGATTTCAAGCAAGCATGCATTAGTGCTGAAATAGCAAATGATCAGAGAGTTGGATCAGCTTTAGAACTTTTTGACAAGATCTCTTTTACTGAAATGCTTTTAGTCCTACTGAAATGAATCTATACATTTTACTGAAATGATTTTAGTCCAGCTTTGGTTGATTTTAGTCCTACCTCATTTCAGTCCAACTTCATTTTAGTCCAGCTTCCAATTTTGGATTCTTGGTTTTGAGATCACATTTTACTGAGTGATTTTAGCCTGTATAGATTCATTCTTTCTGAGAGACTGTTGAAGACAATCTTAATGGTTGAGCATTGCAAATAGTTGAAATTGATCAACCTTTTGTTTTAGCTTCATGACTGCATTTGCCTTGGATTTATTTCGCTGATAGAGTAAATTGTCATATGTTAGAAAAGGTTGTTGCGAAACCTTTAACGGATCAAAATAGTTCAATAGGAGCAATTTTCTTTGGAATCCGATCTCAAAATTGGTGTTGCTGAAGAGAAGACAAAGAAGTGCCATAGATTGATCACTACCTAATTGGAAGCTTGCTGGGAATGTCTTTATGTCATTCTTTGGTCTCTTTTATTGGATGTGTCTTTTGTGTTTGGAAGTTCCAACATGAGCTAAAGATATATCTGCTTTAATGATTTCTTTCTCTTTGGATGATTCTTTCTTACCAAATTTGTCAATACCTTCAGCAGAATAGAATTTGGCATTTTAAGCTTGGTGTGTATAATTTTGTTGGTCGAACAAGCTTACGTGCAAAGGGTTTGTTTGCGTGGTCTATCAATCAACTGTTGTGGAGGGCAAAGGGTTTGTTGGTCGAACAAGCTTACATGCTATTACATTAATTAAGCAAAACTTGCTGAAAGTTATTAATTCACTTTGAGACTCCAAATGCCTTTATGTTTGTGTGGTTTGTGGGGACAATGTTCGTCCCGAGGACAATGTTCGCCCCTTTCATATTGTGTATTAAGTTTTGTATTTGATGAATGTTGTAGGATTGTCTCATTTAGCTCTCGATACAAGGAAGATTTTACTGATTTTTTTGAAAAACAAAGGAATTAATGAATACAATATTACTACCTTTGTTCTAAACTTACATCCTGCTTCCTCATTTGGTATGATACATAGCCCTTAGTTTTGCTACATGCCAAATGTTTATTATGTGAAATTTGTTTGACTAAAATGTAAAGGTTAGACTAATGCAACTAGGGGAAGAAGTGAACAAAAATTTGTGACAAAATATAATAGTAAGTCATTTTGTAGGCCAGCTGAAACAGAATGCCTTTACATTTGTGTGGTTTGTGGGGACAAGGTTTGCAATGGGGACAAGGTTTTCCCCGGGGACAATGTTTGCCCCTTTTATAATGTGATTTAATTTTTGTATTTGAAGAATGTTGTAGAATTGTCTCATTTAACTCTCGGTACAGGGTAGGTTTTGCAGAAATTTTCTGAAAGAAACCCTAAATATCTGTGTCGTAGGCACGGGCATTTACTAGTATATATATATTACTGAGATTAAAATAATATAATGACTTTATTGAGATTAAAATAATATTTACATAATTTTAATATTTACATAACTTTATTGAATATATTTTAATATGTTTATGGATTATAGGAGATACAACACAAATGGGTGCATCGCGTGAAACGACCATTTTGGCGGTCTCATACGATGCATCATTTTAACCTCAAAATGCATCATCTGGTGCATGCTTCATCTCATGCATGGGTGAATCAAGCATAAGATCGTCCGCTATGTGCTGATTCAAGCAACCAAACATACCCATAGTGAAATACTATTGCTTGGAGGTAATAGATTTGCGAATTACAAAACAGCAAGCATAAATTTGTACACTTTAAGACGCTCCTTCCAATGCTGCCAACCTCTCCTTGCATCCATCCTTTTCCACTTCCTCCTTGTCTTTCTCATCAGACTCCTTGTGGGCCAAATCATAAGTAGCATGGACTCCAAATAACACATAATAAACAAGCATAATGGCAGTGCAAACCCCAAACCTTATGAACGCGTCAGAGCCAAGCGACCCCATTAGAAACAAATTGGTCGCAATCGATAATGATGGCAGCCATGGCACCAGCGGAACCCCCCACACCTTCGGCGTCCGGCGCTGTGGCAGGCACACGGCCAGCCCGAGCGTGCCAGCCGCCCACAATGGCATTGTTATCGCATACCCAATCCATCCCTGCGGGCTTAGCCCCCAATATGCCGATGTCCCCATGGAAGCAGCTATTATAAGCAGCAAGAAGCCCACCAGCTTCAAGAGCTCAGGTTGAGTGGAGAAGCCCCTAGCATAGTACCTCCTCACAAGGAGCGCAGTGGCCATCATCATGAAGATGAAGAGTGTGCTTATGGACAACAGGCTCGCCAAGACATCGAGACTCGAAAAGAGGGCGATGCATGCGCTAGCGATGGTGATAAGAAGAGTGGCATAGATAGGAGTCCCTGTTTTGGGATGAACCAAAGCAAACAATGGTGGAATTATGTGACTTCTAGCGATGTGAGTGGTGTACCGTGCCTGCCCGAGGGCGCCCACTAGCAACACGGTGGTCATCCCCTTCAGCGCGCCGAGAGCCACAAGGTACTGAGCCCACTTCATCCCCACGCTTTTGAACGCCACGGAGTAGGCTGCGTTCGGATCGATGTCGGTATACTTCTGCATCATGCTGAGTGCCAGCGCCATGAGGCAATATATCGCGGTGATGATCGACATGGATCCGATGAGACCCAAGGGGATGTCCCTCGAAGGGTTCTTGGTCTCCTCGGCCATAGTGGCGATGTTGTCGAATCCGCCGTAGGCGAAGTAGACTATGGCAGCTGCCCGGAAGACACCTCTGACTCCGAAAGGGAGGAAAGGTGTGAGATTGCTAGTGTTTGCATGAAGGAAACCAGCCACTATGACGAATGCTATAACTAGCGTGTGTGCTGCTGATGCAATCCAATTGAAGTAGGAGGTCTTCTTGGTGCTGATCATGGCCATCGCCGCGGTGATCACTAGAATGGCTACTGCAATTGGGTCTAGAAGATTGAAGCCTTTCGCTAGATTCGTGTGAATTCTTAAGGAATTCGGAGGACGATTCAAGAGCGTGGCAAAGTAAGAAGTCCATGCTCTTGAGACTGCGGCGGTGCCGATGATGCTCTCCAGGATCAGGTTCGCCGCTGCTATGAAAGCTGCAAAGTCGCCGAGCTCTACCCTCAGGTATGCGAATGAACCACCAGCAACTGGGATTTCGATGGCGAACTCCGTGTAGCAGAAGACGGAGAGCATGGCGGAGACGCCAGAGGCGACGTAGGAGAGGACGATGGCTGGTCCGGCGTTCTCATGCGCCTCCTGGCCTGTTAAGACGAAGATGCCGGCGCCGATAACAGAGCCGAAGCCGAACCACATGAGGTCCCACCAAGTGAGGCACCTCTTCATTTCGTTCTCGCTCTGTCTTCGCAGCTTCCCGAGCTCGGTGGCATCGTCGGACCGGCCAATAAGGCGGTCCTTGAGCCTAAAAGGCGTCTGAGACAGCGCCGACCGGTACGTAGCCCAGCTTTGGAAGGATTCCTCCGGAAAGAAGTCCTTCCTGCTCCATCTCCAGTAGCTCCTTTGCTGTTGGAGTTCTTTAGCCTCCCCTTCCATGAACTCAGTTTCTTGTACTAACTGCTTCTAGCTAACTATTTTCTTGTACAGGATTGAAGTGGCTTGCTTGCCATTATATAAGCACGTCCAGCTATTTTGTAATTAGGAGTTGTGATATGGGATGTGCACAACACATTGCCTCTATGGTTTCATGGCTATTAGGAAGGTACTATGATTGATTGGTTCCTCTTTACGGATTCGGGGATCCTGCATCGCGGATGCGCGATGCAGGATATGCATCGCACATCCGCACCGTGTGATTGCACACATCCCGATGCATCACACCCATCCTGATGCAATCACACGGCGCGGATGTGCGATGCAGCGGATCCCCTTGTCCCCTCTTTACATGTGGTTATGCTGCTAGTTTGAATTAAAAAAAATATCCGTTGGCACGCATTTTCAAAGTTGTGGTGGTCCATGGTTGGAGTTTATTACTTGAAGCTAGTAGGGAACGCATGAGCCAGTGGCACCAGCAACTGGCCATCATTTAAAAGTCGCAAGAGGGCGGATGGATACAATTTGTCACATGCTTGGCCATGATCGACGGACGGAGCCTTGAATCATTAGTGTTTTCATGGTTGGCTGCTCAAATCTTGGAAAAATTGACACCGGCTTACAGACAGGAGTGTCTTCTTCCATGTCCCCTCTGATTTAGTCGTCTGACATGCCAACAGTAGTGTATATAGATTGCTATGTTAGCAGTGAAAAATGACATTCTAACATCAAGGCAAATGCTGTATTTTGAAGATCATACTCTGGATGAGCAACGAACGGCTAGTTAATTTTCATTGTTCACATTCAAATTCGTAATAACTTTGGAGAAAGTATTAGGAAAACAATGGAGTTAATCAACTGAACAATGAGACAATTTTTATTGATTACAATTGCTTAGGATTATTTATAAAAATTTTACTTACGTATCTCTCAAAAATTCACAAATATCATATATACTCGTATATTCTTTGAGCTTATATACATATCCGTCAAAACTTAAAAAACAAACAAACATACCTCTCAGGTTACTTACTGAAGAATCAATAAAGAATACTCCTAACGTCGTTAACGGCATTGTATAAAAAGACACTTATGCCCCTACTGCTGGTGTGGCCTTAACAAATGATAAAATACGACGCCGGGGCCATAGAGGACGACGACGCCTCTGTCAAAAGAGTGGATGTTATTAGTTTGATGGTCAAGAAAGATAAGGGTGTCTTGGAAGAAAGACGATGGCTATGGCTTCGAGGTCGACAATATCGGGGAAGATGCTTAGGGTAGCGAGGATGGTGAGGGTGGGGGGATTGAATTGAGACCGGATTCGAAGGAGAGCATGATGGCGACCTTGATGGGCTTGGAGATGAGGGTCAGGAAAGCGAGGGTGTAATTTTTCCAATTGCATGTTGGCTCCGAAATTGACATGCAAGCAATAGTGTGGAAAGGTTCATTTGGAGTGATTTTTCCAATTGGATGTTGAGCTTTGATGGGAAAGATGGGAAGAAATCAAACCAGAGAGTGATTTTTCCAATTGGAAGTTGAGTTTTGAGCTTCATTGAAGACGCGTTCTTCTAACCTAGTTTGACCGCGTAGGTCGGGGGCCGTGCCTTATTAGTCTATTTCTGCGTCGAGCGTGATCTGCCTGATCGCATTGTTGATTTTGGACCCTAAGGGTAATCTGGTAAATTTTCCTATGAATGATGTATATGCTTGTTAGAAGCTTAGGCGAGTTTGGGATCGAAAGATCCGAGCTCGGGCGCGTGAAAGCTTGTCTTTAGGACAGCTGGCAGCCCAAGAGTGATCAATCGCTCCAAGTAGCGATCGGTCGGACCCTATGTCGGCACCGCCTTTGACGTGTCCGGATAAAGACGCCAAACCGACATAGACTGATCGGTCGATGGCTGAGCCACTAATGAGTGCATAAAAGTGCACTTTAAATAGTCTTATAACCATCTCAATTGCTAGATTGTCACCCTTAATCAACCTCTTTAGTATTATTTTGACACTTATATGTTGTGTCACATAGTTGTTTGAAAAATGCAGGAATTTGGAGCTAAAAGAAGCTGAAAAGATTACATGGGTCAAGTTGGAAGATTAAACTGTACTTGGTCATGAATAACCAGATGATGTGCCATATATTATGAGAAAGCTCTTGCAGTCTAGCTTATGGAGAATTTTATGGTTTGTGATTCCGAGTTTCCTAGAGGAAGTTACAGTATTTTTAGTACCAATGACACATTGTTGAATGAATAGTGATGGTTGACCGTCGCATCATCTGCGAGATCGACTCTCGCGCTCATTATTCTCACGGTCGACCGTCGCATCATCCCCGAGATCGACCATGAGCCACTGTCAAGAAAAAGACTTCTCAGGGTCGATGCGAAGATCGACCGCCGCTTGTCCAAATAAATTTGTTCAATTGTCGGTCGACCGGGAGCGTAAATAGGAAACCGGATCTAACCCGAGTTCAAGACTTTTGGAGCCTATATATAGGATACTTAGGGTTACTCAAGAGAAGGCTTTTGGAGGACTTCTAAGAGAACTTTTCTGGAGCATCTGGAGGAGAGGAAGAGGAGTTAGGATTTTGTTTTCTTCGTCTTTCTTTCTTTATTTTTCCTTGAACACTTGTGTTGTCTTCATAATGAACATGAGTGGCTAGTTTCTTTTCTAAGGGACCGATGTAGCCTAACAGAATGATTCTATGTTATTGAATCATGCTTATTTAATTAGTTTATATTCATTGCTTTTGTCACGCCCCGACCTAGAAAACTCATCCAGATCGAGACGTGAGCTACCTAAACCTGTTTACATCATCAATTGGCGCACAAGTATATAATTGCTACGAAGTTAAACAATTTAATCATCAAATTCATAAATAAAAAAAATTCGGCAGAATCCCCTTTATAATTATAACACCAGAAACCTGTACATTTGATAGTTTTACAACTTTACAATTTCGATATCATTACTTCCTCAATATCTACATTATAGAATATTACAACATTTCTCAAATAGAACTAAATCAATAATCATACAATTCTGTTCTATTTGAGAAATATTATAATATTCTATAATGTAGATATTGAGGAAAGTAATGATATCGAAATTGTAAAGTTGTAAAACTATCAAATGTACAGGTTTCTGGTGTAATAATTATAAAGGGGATTCTGCCGAATTTTTTTTTTTATGAATTTGATGATTAAATTGTTTAACTTCGTAGCAATTATATACTTGTGCGCCAATTGATGATGTAAATAGGTTTAGGTGGCTCACGCCTCGATCTGGATGGATTTTCTGGGTCGGGGCGTGACCATTTGGTATCAGAGCCGGTTCCCAGCCTGAAATTGTGCCAACGAAGACGCTGGGGCCCCATGGTGGGGTGGATTGTGAGGCCTGCTGGGTCTACCGTGGGACAAGATGCCTGTGCCTGGAGGGTGGGGCTGAGTCGGGTAGCCGGGTAAGCAATCCCACAACGCCTGGGTATGGTCCGGGGTTTGATATAAGTATATAGTAAGTCCTTAATAGACACAACGCGTTTTAAAGCCGTGATGGCAGTAATCCATCAGAAAACTCCATGGTTAAGTGTGCTGGACCTGGAGTAGTCACACGATGGGTAACCTACTGGGAAGTTTTCCCAGATTTCTGCGGTGAGCCAAAAGCGGACAATATTGTGTCGGGGAGCGGCCCACGGGCTCCCGGTCCGCGGGCCGGGGCCCAGTGGAGGGTCGGGGCGTTACAGTTTCATTCATTATTATAACTGAAATCTTAAATACTTATATCTGACCAATAGAAGTATTATAGACTGTTTTATGTGAGATTGGTCGAGGGTTCATTTCCTAATCTTGCAGGTTCTATGAATGAATGAATTTATCTCAAAGCCGAGTTCAAGCTAAGACAATTCTTGGTTAATAATTGTTCTTCAGTGCTTAATGGATTCTTGATTGACACTTAGCTATGGGTTCGTTAGCAAGAGTTAATTGAGTCTACTTGGTGACGAAAGAATGAACCCTTGGAATTAAACTGAGATTTTGTTGATTCAATGCTTAGCATGAGGATGTTATAGTGAAATCGAAACCTTAGTCTTCATCCATTAGATTCCCAACATTTTCTTATTTCGTGATTAGATCTTCTATTTTCGGTCTTTCTTATTTCTTACTTTACCTTCCTTATTTTCTTTCTTCTCTGATCTTTAGCGTTTTACTCGAATAATCTTTACAAATCTCTGTGGGTACAATACTCGTCTTGCTGCTATACTGACCACACGGATTCGTATACCTACGAGATATAAAATTTATTCATCAAGTTTTTTGCGCCGTTGCCGGGGATTTGATTAGAGGTTAGTAGTAGTGAATGTAAGGTCGCTGAGCACGGAAAGAAAAGTTGTTCCCCTTGAACGATAAAGTAGATCAAATTGAGAGTAAGAAGAGATCTAACAAAGACAGCTTGTCCACATCAGTTCTAGGAGTTCAAGGGGAGAGGAACAAGAGAAGATAGAGCTTAATAACAATGCACGTCGTTTGGAGGAGTACACGAGGCCTACTATTTCTACGTCACCTTCATGCATTGCATTACCCGCAAAGGCTAGGAATTATGAACATAAAAATCTACATTTTTCTATGCTTCCTGAATTTTATGGTTTACCTTCTGAAGATGCATTGACTTTTGTGAAAGATTATTATGCTACTATTCAGACTTTTCCTCTAGGTGGCATTACTGAAGATCAACTGAGGATGCGATATTTTCCTTATACCCTGAAAGATAAAGCTAAGAGATGGCTGATGTCATTGCCTCATGGATCACTCACTGATTCGGATTCAATTTATAACCATTTTGTCAGTAAATTTTACTCTCATGCCATAACTACCAACTTAAGGAGGCAAATTTCAAATTTTCAGCAAGCTGATGGAGAACCATTCCATGAAGCATGTGATAGATTTAAAATGCTTTTGATGCAATGTCCCCATCATAATTACTCTTTAGAAAATCAGATGTAATATTTTTATGATGGACCAAACCATTTTTGTCAGACTATGGCAGATAATTCTACAGGGGGAGCCATGTTCAAAAAGACACCACCAGAAGCATATGAAATTTATGAGATTCTGAGATCCAACTCGTAGCATAGGGACACGATGAATAAGCCGAGAGGCATCTATGAGCTATACCAAAACAATGACATGGCAAGGCAGATGGCAGTCCTCAATAAGAAGATCGATGCAATGATGTCAACACAAGCAAAACCGGTTGAGGTTTGTTCAATTTACAATATTATTGGTCATAGGTTTGATTCATGTCCTTCTAGGAGTGAATTTTCTGAATATGTGCAAGAACAAGCTAATTTGATGAATGCTTACAATCATGGTTGGAGGGAGCATTAAAATTTTTCTTGGAAAGATACTGCTAATGCTAGTATGCCTATGGCTAATCAATCAAACCCACCTGTTAAGTCGTCTTTGGAAGCGACTATGTTAGCTTTTATCCAGAAAATAGACTCAAGGATGGAACTGCAAGATTCGGCAATTGTTCAACATGAAGCAACACTGAAGAATATGATAACATCTATTGGGAAGTTAGAAGTTCAAGTAGGACAGCTTGCGGATACTGTTCGAGCCCATGTTCCTGGCAAATTTCTAAGCCAACCTGAGTAAGCCAACACAGTTACAGTTCTTCATTCTGGTAAGATATAATTGATAATAAGATTAATGCTGAAGTTACTGATAAGGGTAGTGATGATAAAATTAAGGAAGTCGGGAGGGAGGAGCCTCGAAAAGGCCACCGAAGGCCACATCTGTTTCCAAGAATGAAAAGACAAGAATTTTCAATTCTGAGGTTCATCACAGCACTCCTCCACCATATGTGCCGCCAGTTCCTTTTCTAAGTTGTCTGAAAAAAGCCAAAATGGATAAATCATACTCTGAAGTTTATGATATTCTATCTCAGGTTTATGTGAACTTACCATTGCTTGATGTGATTAGGAAAATGCCAGCCTTGTTGATTCTAACCTTCATTTGATGATGCCAATAAACATTAAATGATAAAATATATGTTTAATATTTATTATCCCTTTAATTGAAAGTCTTAAATTCAATATTTGAGTTATTATCGTGCTGACGGTGGATGCATGGATTGACCATGGGATTGCACAGTGGATGCACCAAACTTGACAAAATGAAATGTTGGCTCACGGTCGATCGGAGAATCTACCCTGGGAAGCCATTTTCTTGACTGAACCTCACGGTCGATGCGACGGTCGATGGACCGGTCGACCGTGGAGTTTGGATATTGTGAATGTAAATGTTGTATGCTCACGGATGATCCAACGGGCGATGCGGCGGTTGACAGTGGAGTATGATGATGAAAAGTGAAGAAGCAACGGTCGATCGGAGCATCGACCATGAGAAGGTTTTTTCACAACAGAGGCTCACGGTCGATCTGGCGGTCGATGGGTAGATCGATCGTGGCTGAAGAAGGCAGAGTTTTTTGTACCTTACAGTCGATGTGGCGAACGATGCATGGATTGACCGCCAGCAACACGCAGAGTACAAAAACTAGCCATTGGAGAGTTGCAGGGAGCCGTTGGAGGTGCTTTTTGAGCTGTTTGGAGGCCAGATATAAGTAGTCTTTTGTTGTAAACTTACCACAATGATTATTGATATTTTTGAGATCATTTAAGCAAGTCTAAGCAAGAGTTTACTACTCATTTCCTTTGAGCTACAACCTTTGTAAATCTTCTTCGAGTGTGAAGAAGTACATTGAGAGCAATCCAACTGCTGTTGGCTGTGATTGTAAGGTTACCAAGCACCCGGAAGCTTGGAGGAAAAGCTTGTAAAGGTTTTCAAGTAGTGGAACCTCAAGAAGGACCTTGAGAGAAATGGACGTAGACCAAGAGTTGGGTCGCACCACTATAAAATCGGTGTCATCTCTCTAACCCCTCTTTCATATATTGTTACATGCTAATTTACTTTTGTTTCATCTCATTTACAAGCCTTTAAGATCTTCTCTACCTGATTTTTTCCAGTAATCTAGTTTTTTTAAAAGGGTCCAATTCACCCCCCCAATTGGACCTTCAATTGGTATCAAAGTTAGGTCTCTATTTTAGTGGTGTAATAACCCTTAGAGGATCCTATCTAGACATGAAAAACGTACGGGACAAGCTACCAATAGGCCACCATACTTTAATGGATCAAATTATACGTATTGGAAGACTAAGATGGAAATATTCATCCAATCAATGGATTATGAGGCTTGGCTGGTTATAGAGGATGGACCTAATGTTCAAATAGCATGCAAATCTTAGAGGATGGTCATAGAGGATGGACCTAAGATACCCCATCCGATCTCAAAAACCTTCAAATAAATGCCAAGATCAAAAGCTCCCTATGTTGTGCCCTTAGCCCTAGTGAATTCAATAGGGCATCGGCGTGCAAATCTGCGAAAGAGATATGGGATAATCTCGAGGTTACATATGAAGGAACTAGCTGAGTGAAAGAGTCTAGAATTAGTATACTTATACATGAGTATGAACTCTTTTGCATGAAGAATGATGAAACCATTAGTGAGATGTTTACACGTTTTACTAACGTATTAAATGTGTTTGAATCTCTTAGAAGAGTTTATGCTAACGATGAAGTTGTGAGAAAGATACTTAGGTGTCTACCGAAGTCATGGGATCCCAAAGTGACGGAGATCGAAGAAGCCAAGGATCTATCCAAGTTGTCACTCGATGAGCTCATGGGTTCCCTCATGACCTATGAGATGAGCTTCAAGAGAAGCAACGAAGAAGGAGATAAAAAGAAGGCGGTTGCTTTCAAGTCATCTAGCAAAGCCTCATCCGATTCAAGTGAAGAAGATGACGATAAAGAACTGGTGATGATATCAAGAAGAATTCAAAAGATCTTCAAGCGCCAAGCAGGAAAGAAATTCTTCAAGAAGAAATTGCCCAAAGGTGAAAAATACAATGGTACTTCTTCTAACTCAAATGAAATCATATATTATGAGTATAGGAAGCCCGGACACATCAAGTGTCGCGCCCCGACCCGCGTAGGCCCAACCGGGCCGGGCGACGCGAACCGGAATCTAACCTTCTGCGGAATCTAACCTACTGCGAAAATCTAACCTACTGCGAAAAATCTAACCTACGCCTTTGAGATAATCTATGCTAGATGAAGATAGGTTGTACTCAGATTAAGTTCGAAGACAATCTATGCTAAGTTTGGATAGGTTATGCCTTAGGGAAGCAATAGCATTATTTTAGGGATCCATGTAAGCTTAAGAAGCTGTGGATCCATAATGTCGAGATAAGAAAACAAGAGGATAACTAGAGAATACAGGAAGTGAAACTAAAGTGGATTGAGTAATCCCTAGGTTTTCTCTCATTGATCTACTTCAATTTCGTTAATCGCTTTCTTAATTAGTTTTAATTAATCAGTTTCTAAAACCCCAAATCAATCCTTTTTCGCTTTAGGATTAGAGTATTGAGAGTTAATTCTGGTGTTTCTTGTTAGTCATAGTTTTCCCTGAGGACCGACCCCGTATTTCACCATTATTCTATCTTATTAATTTAGTGTTGAAAGAAAGGTTTAGAAATTTCTAAATTGCGTTTTGCATACGTTTTAATGACGACGTTTGTGAGCGATCAATTTTTGGCGTCGTTGCCGGGGAAAAATCTTTTGATTTACAACGTAGTATCGATTTAATCTTCTCTTGACTCTTTTTCTGAGCGTAGTTAGATTTTTATTTTTATTTACTTTATTTTACAGTTTTAAGGATTTTTTGATAATTTTCTGGAATTTTTGCAGCATTGGAACGGATTGTTCTTGAAGAAAAACACAACTCGCCAGGCACCTGGAGCGATCGGTTGGACTTGAATCCGATCGATCGGAGTGCGCCATCTGCTTTGAAGTGGCCTTCGAGTGAAGGAGCTTGCGGCCTAGAGCGACCGATCAGATTGGAAACCGACCGATCGGAACTGCACAGTCAGCTAAGCCTTATTGCTTTAAAATTCTTCGTTTCAATCGTTGTTTTCCGGATTTTCTCCTCTCCTTCGAATATTCTGTTTTCTTTTTCTCTTTTTGGTGTGATCTTGCATGCAAGGTAGACGATCCCTACATAATTCGTTGGAACCTTTGGATCTAGAAATAGAGGCCACACTTCGAACAGCTAGAACCTTAGCACAAAAATCTCTAAGTAACTACCAGGAAGTCATAAGCACCTTGCAATCCCTAATGGGTGAACACGAGGAACATGTCATTGACCCTAATGATAACATGGGTAGGGGTGGAAATGATCACAATAATAGAGAAGTTCCAATTAGGAATCACTTCCTACCTGGACCTTATACTTATGCTTCTTGTATCAACCCACCTACCATCAATGCTACACATTATGAGATTAAACCTAACTGGATTAGAGCCTTACCTTCTTTCTATGGGCGTGAGAATGAGGATCCCAATGGACACATTGCTAGCTTTCTTGAAATCCTTTCCATGTTCAAACTTCAGCATTTTAATGATGATGCCTGTAGACTCAAACTCTTTCCTTTTTCTTTGAAAGACAAGGCTAAACATTGGCTCCAAACTTTAGCGCCAAATTCGATTTCAACATGGGACTAACTTCAGGATGCCTTCCTTAAGAAATATTTCCCGATCATTAAAACTCAAAATTATCGAACCATGATTATCTCTTTCAAGCAAAATGAAGATGAGATTTTTCATGAAGCTTGGGAAAGATTTAAGGATCTTCTTAGAGCGTGTCCCCATCATAAAGTACCTGAGTGGCAGCTAGCCCATTCATTTTATAATGGTCTTAATGATCGTTATAGGACAATGGTCGAAGCCTGCTGCGGGGGTGTTGTTCTTAGTAAGCCATGGCCTGCTTTTTGGGAAATGTATGATAACCTTGCTGAAAATTCACAACACAATGCCTTAGTCTCTAGGAGTTGGTCTACCACTGTTCATAATTCTCGGGGAATTCACGAAATTTCTGAATTCCAAAGTCTCTCCACACAAGTAGCCCTCCTAACTAAAGAGTTGAATCAGTTGAAAACAGGTCAAACTCTTACTCAACAATCACCTCACACTTCTTCTGAAACCTGTGCCCTTTGCCTTAATTCTGGTCATCTCATCACTGATTGTCATCTGGCCCTCAATTTCCCTGACTTTGTTCAGGAACAAGTTAATGCAACTTATGGTTTTTCCAAACCTCAGAGCAACCCTTATTCGAATACCTATAATCCAGGTTGGCCACAACCGTCAAGTAACTTTCAAGGGCAAAACAATCCAGCTAATAATTCTACTCTCAAGTACCCACCTAAATCTTTTGCAAATCCAATCCCTGGGTACTCTTCACATTATCCACAGCATACGTCTCAACCTCCTCCTCCTGAATCATCAACTGAGCCCACTTTAAATTCTATCATGAGTACACTTTTAGAGATGAGAGGTGATTTCAATAGGGACATGTCATCCATGAAGGTCGAAATTTCAACTGTCAAAAGTGATGTCTCCTTGTTGACAAACAATTTATCTTCAACGATTCAATCCGTTTAAAATTTAGAAAAACAAGTTGGTCAACTTTCGAACACCTTGTCTAAAAGAGAGGATGGGCATTTGCCGAGTCAACCTTTACCCAATCCAAGAGGCCTACACCACGTACAAAGTCAAAATTTTGAGAGTGCCAAAGCCGTGGTGACCCTCAGAAGTGGTAAAATAGTAGATAACCAAATAGGTGAACCTGTCAGTACGGACGATCAAACGCCCCGATCCACCGATCAATCGTCCAACTCAAGATTACTCTCCTCTTCCACCTAGTTATAATCCAACTGATTCTAGAGAGCCTAATCTAGCTAAATACATTCCAAAAGTGCCATTTCCTGCAGCCCTTAAGGACCCGTACCCAACCATCAAAGCCCGAAGAGCTACTGAGGAAATCCTTGAAACGTTCAAACATGTCAACATCAACATACCCTTGCTTCAGGCTATTCGTCAGATCCCATCGTATGCCAAGTTTCTTAAGGACCTGTGCACTCATAAACGCCAGACAAAACACAAAGGGGACAAGAGAATCATTTTACCTGAGCAAGTCAGTTCGATTTTGAAACATGACACTCCACCCAAATTGAAAGACCCTGGTACTCCTACCATAGCCTGTTGCATAGGAGACTACCAGATTGATGGTGCCCTTCTCGACCTAGGAGCCAGTGTTAATATTTTACCCTACTACCTTTATAAGGAATTTGGGATGGAAGAACTCCAACCGACACCGATCAGCCTACAATTGGCTGATAGATCCATTAGGACTCCTAGAGGCATTATAGAAGATGTTTTAGTGAAGGTGGACAACTTCTTTTTCCCGGTCGACTTTGTCGTCTTGGATATGGAACCCGCTGTTCACTGTAAAAAAACCGTGCCTATCATCTTAGGACGTCCCTTTTTGGCTACAGCAAATGCGAATATCAACTGTCGAACTGGTGTCATGGATGTCTCTTTTGGCCATATGTATGTTAAACTGAACATCTTTAAGACTACATGTTTGCCTGAGCGTGAGAATGAATGCTTCCATGTTGATAGTTTGATTGACTGCTTTGATGATAAGTCTCATGTTAGAATGACTGATATATTATCTGCAATTTCGAGGGCTTATGACTCTGATGACGATGAGGATTATGACCTTAAAGTGCACAATGAAAGATTGCCTATAATTTGGGATAAGTATGATTCTGAGGATGATGATGTTGAATTAAATAATGACATTCTGTCTGATAGTTTGAATGCATATGCTTCTGACTCTGATGATGATGTTAATCGGGACACTGCACAATCGAAAGATGACATCAAACCACACATCTTGTCCGAAACTAGTTCTTGGGTGGTTGAGCCCCTTCCACCGTTATCTCTTACTCCTGCACCTGACTTAGATCTTGGACAAGTTCTTGCTTATTATGTTGACACACACTTTTGTACAGATGTATTAGTATATTCTAAACCTGAGCCGCCACCTCCTCCTTTACCTATATTTACACCATCGTCATTGCCTACACCCATTCTGAGATTGAAATCCACTCCAAGTTCATTTCCGATTTCTAACATTATGAGGGACACATACCGTAGACCGGGTTGCAAGATGAAACATGATAGGTTTCCATTCATAGCGGGTGGGGTCTCTAGTTCTCTTGTTGGGAGGAAAGGCTTTGTTAGCCTACATCATCAACTACTTGATTTACTGTGGGGATGGGGTTGGTTTCAAGCATTATATGGAGGAAATTATTCTACGTGGGGTGATCGATGCCGTCGAGTTGACGGATCCATGCTTTAATTGCACCTTCTCGGGAAGTCTAGCGAATGACTCAAAATTGAGCGCTTCTTGGGAGGCAACCCAAGTTTTATAATTTGTTCGTATTTTCCTAAATTTCTAAGATTTTTCATGATTTCTTTTCAATTTTTTCCCGTCTTTTTTCTATTTTTCCAAATTTTCTTTACGTTTTCTCTCTCCTCCCGATCTCTCCTTTACCCGCGGCTCATCGTCCCGGCTCGTCGGCTCGTCCCCGAGCCGACGACCACCGCCGCCCGTTGCCAACTCTCCGGCTGCCCTCAGCCCCTAAAAATACCACCGATACCTCCGCCAACCTTCCACCTATTCATCCCCGTCCTTCATGTCCCTCGACACCCTCTCTTCCGACGCCGGCGAGGCCCTCGGCCATCGTCTTCACCATCATCCACAGCCGTTCACCGCCCCCAAACACCTCCAATAGCTTCCTTCCACCTCCACGACGCTTCCGCCACCATCAAATCCCGTCCTTTCCGCTGGGATCCTCGGCTTCAGGCTCCGACTAAACCACCGCTCCGACCACCTTCATTCCATCGTATGGAAGCTCAATTCCTCAATCCAACACCATAGGACCATTCCCCATGCCTCCACGATCCTTCCTCACCCCTTGCCACCCTTGATTGGAGCTCCGATCATCGGAATCCGATTCCGGCGATTGTCTTCCTCCGAGCCGTTCACCGCCGATCAGTCACCTGGCGGCCTCGATTCTTCGATCAGAACTAACCGGTGACCTCCTCAAGCATCTACGATTCTTCCTATACCCTTCCCGTCCTCCGGCGACGACGTTTCGCTGTCGATCCATCGCCGGCGAGCTCTCAGCCGTCCAACTGTTACAGGTCACGTTCCAGATACTACATAGCTTCGATTTTGACTCGGACGGTCTCGATCTTCAATCAGGGCGATATTTTGGATGTTGAATGTTTTTGGTGCTGTGCATGGATGCGCCAATGTATTTTAAGGTGATCGTGTTGATCTTTTACATCGTGTGGATGAATGTTTGTACAGCTCAATATATCATGAAAATACAAAGGAGACTGCCGAAATTTTCTATGATTCTCATACCTTTTTGGACTTTTATTTGTATAGTTGATCTTTTTGGAAAGGTATATATTTCTGTGACAGGTTATGGTGGGGAAGGATGTATTTATTCAATGATGGTGAGGCCTAAACTAAAATTGGAAGAGCGAGAAATGTATTTCTGAGGCGTTCATGATGGTTATCTCTACCCTTTACTTTTTGATTTATTTTTATGACTTAGTGTAATTGGGGACAATTACATTTAAGTTGGGGGGTCGAAATCTAGGAATTCATGCTTATTATTTTTCTGGTACCAAATATTATGCATCCCTTGAATTATGTCAAAAGAATGACATTATGATATGATTTGACAAAGGTGCATGGTTTAGAAATTTATCTTATGAATTATTCTTAGACGTGTATGTCATATAAGAAATAGTAAATTTTGCTATGCATGATATTATTTCTATACTTTAACACTTTTACCATGATCTAAGGATAGCTTGACATATCCTAATGCACATGTTCACTTCTACATGTTAAGGGGTTGATATTAAATTCGAAACATGATACTAGGATAGATTTACAATTCTATATCATGACACAGAAAATACATAAACACATGCAATTATCTAAGTATGTGAAAAAAAAAACAAGAACAAAAGGGATTTTCAACTTAGTAACCGGGCAGTGTATCTAACCAGCATGATGTTCGCGTAAAACGGTTGAATTTCCTTAAAAAAATGACTAGTTATGATTTGTAGCCTTCATGGTTTGAGCATTAGAGTCTGAAGAGTGTTCTACACTTAGTGCCCTAAAACCGTCTGGTTTGGGAGTCACTGGCTTGAACCTCGTTACATGGACCATGAAGAAAGCTTAAGAAATCATAACATTGCACATGTCATATATATAAAATAAAAAAGAGAAACAAAAACAGATATTACTATGTGATAAGTGGAAGATATGTGCTTGGATAGGATTGTGATCTTGAATAATTGAAGTGTTTAGATATAATTGATGCTCTAAAGCATGTGGAACCCCATTCACACACAGGAGTGTTAAAGTTATTCTTAATCATGATTAAAGATGTTGAAGTGTTGGAAATATGTTATGACATGTTTTGATTTACCATATTTTTATGTGACTGTGAGTTGAAGGATGAATTCATGGATAGGCTTTCTATTTCATGCATTAGAGTTGATGAATATTATGATGGATTTCTAATGATATATTCAAGGGGATGTATAGATGCTTGTGGGTGTCATCCCTGAAAACCCTCAGGAGAATATAACTCCTCCACTGGGGTAACCAAGGGGTTTAAAGGCTTGTTGCACATGCTAAGTGCAATCGTGAGACCTACGAAAGTGGCTAGTTAGATTTATTGCCTTCTTTTTATCTTTTCTTTGCTCGAGGACTAGCAAAGTGTAAGTTGGGGGGTGTGATGAGTCACTAAATATTCATAATTAAACCCCTTAATTTACCTTTGTTAGGCTTAGAGTGTTTGTATTTGATAGTTTGTTAGTTGATTTCAGGTTTAATGAAGATTCAAGTTAGAAAGTACAAAAAAGGCTTAATATGCTGAAATACACTGCTCTGTCGACTGTTAGCATAATATTCACCAGAAATTATTCTTAGGTCCAACTATTCTAAAATTTGGGTGACATCTAGAAGACATCAAGATGTACAACTTCCATGTTGGACACTTTCAGAGATTCTTGATGGATTGATAGAAGTTTTGAAGAAGATGAAGATATTTAGCTGCTGGAAGACTGGTCCGTCGACGCCCAGAAGAATATTTGTTAAATATTCTAGATAAGTCCAAATATTATCAAATCTTCGGGATCTGACAGAAGACTTCCAAATCTACATCTTTCGTGTTGGACTCGTTCCCAAATTCTGGACGGGTTGAACCCAGTCGCGATTGGAAGAAGCTGTCAGGGTTGAACCAGGAAATCCGAGTTGCACTTGAGGTCTAACTCAACCCAAAACCCTAATTCCGGGAATTAGCATATAAAAAGGGTTTTGTTAGCCAAAAACCGGGGGCTCCATAGAGAGAAAAAGAGAGATTCAGATTGGAGAAGAAGACGGAGATGCGGTGTGGATCCCTAACCTTCTTCATCGAATACATGGATCTCATCCAAAAGATGAGTGGCTAAACTCTTTACTTAGGGATCTCATGAAGCTTTAGTGTAGCTTCTTTGTATTTTCTAGTTTGATTCTTGTTATTTTTTTAAAGACATGATCCTATGAATATGGTTTTATTTTATAAAGAGTTGAGGGAACAGAGTTCCTTGACATATTTTGAGTCCTACTTGATTGCTGTGCTTGATGGTAGAGATTCGTAGGATGATTTTTATGTTGCGTTTGTGGATGCCTTTGAGATAATCTATGCTAGATGAAGATAGGTTGTATTCAGATTAAGTTCGAAGACAATCTATGCTAAGTTTGGATAGGTTATGCCTTAGGGAAGCAATAGTATTATTTTAGGGATCCATGTAAGCTTAAGAAGCTGTGGATCCATAATGTCGAGATAAGAAAACAAGAGGATAACTAGAGAATACAGGAAGTGAAACTAAAGTGGATAGAGTAATCCCTAGGTTTTCTCTCATCGATCTACTTCAATTTTGTTAATCGCTTTCTTAATTAGTTTTAATTAATCAGTTTCTAAAACCCCAAATCAATCCTTTTTCGCTTTAGGATTAGAGTGTTGAGAGTTAATTCTGGTGTTTTCTTGTTAGTCATAGTTTTCCCTGAGGACCGACCCCGTATTTCACCATTATTCTATCTTAACAATTTAGTGTTGAAAGAAAGGTTTACAAATTTCTAAATTGCATTTTGTATACGTTTTAACGACGACGTTTGTGAGCGATCAAGACCGCCGCAGCGGTCCGCCCGTCGACAGGAGGGAGAACCCTCTCCTCGGTGAGAAAGGCCACCTCCTGTGCGACCGCAACCGTCGCTGGTGATGGCGTAGGCCGTCTAGCTCTGACCTCCTTGACAGGTGTTACCCTGTCTGGTCGGGCGGGTCGACCAAGTCGTGCCCCACCCCGAACAACAACCGAAGGTCGACCTCGAGCTCCCGACATCTGCGCAATCACCAACAACAAAAGAGCGTCCACTCGTCAGAACGGCAAAACAAACAGCACAACAATAAAGCGGAAGATATAACACAACACAAGGAGAGCATACACGGATGTTCTTGACATAGAACTAACCCATTCCACGCTCAATCTCAACCGAATCCTGATCCTACTCCCTGGGATCTACAGCCTATGCTCTGATATCAAGTTGTCGCGCACTGACCCGCGTAGGCCCAACCGGGCCGGGCGACGCGAACTGGAATCTAACCTACTGCGAAAATTTTGGTGAGGTTTCCCTCTAATCGTAGTGGTTACCCTAGCAATTCATAATCATCCTGTATTATACAATCATTCACAACCTCAAAGACTGAACTGGAATAGATACAAAAACCTCAAAACAGGGAAATTATACATTTATCACTCCCGTAGGAGACTATCTATAACAAAAGGTAAAACTGAGATCGCCGCTACTCAAGCACCGCCAGACGCCGCCACGTCACCAAACACCGGCCCGGTAGGGGCGACCGAAAAAGAGCTAGCGCCAGCACCTGTAAAACGCAGCCCGGGTAGGAGTGAGCACTAAGCTCAGCAGGGACACTACATTATGACACTCACATGGGAGGGAACACAACAGTGCCGCCCCCAAGTCTACCCTAGGTGTATACAAGGGTCCCATAACCCTACCGGAAGTTCGTGAACGCAGGCCCAAAACACTGCATACTCTCAACAGGACACAGAACACTGTTTGGCGGGCCAGGACACCGCTGGGCTGGCACTACTCCTCCCAAGAGTAAAGAACACCGGACTCTGGCTACAACTCGGATACAACTTGGAGACGACACGACCTCTAAACCTCAAACAATATGTATTCAGGTCATCTAACCCTATCATCGAAATCGACTGAATACTACAAATCGTGTCCTAGACCAAGCTACCCGCAACGGTCCTAGAGCTAGATCCGGACTACACAAAAGCCCCGGATCGGCGAAAAACCCATCGCCAATGCCCTACACAGATTCAACTAATGCATAATACAATGCATGCTATGCGCACACGCAGGGTAATACAGATAAAAATGCAACAGTATGTGATGTTATAAATAACAAGGTCTGGGCACGACACCCTGCGGGCCGGGGGTGGTGAACAGGTCAGTAAGGTCTAGGAGCTGTTGTAGTGGTACCACCACCAACTGCCAGCAGTCCACCACAACACCTGCATCGGGAGGCAACCCTCCAAACAATAGTTCACAGATGTCACAGATAGAGCCCTCGGCGCACCCCGGCATGCAAGGCTAGGGAAAGCTGTAGGGCTACCCGTCCGTTTGTTCTAAACATCCCGGGAGTCATCACTCCCCCGGTTCACCACTGCCCCTATTATAGGGCTAACATGCTTAAACATATGTACAATGTATAAAACGATAAGGAAAACCGACATACCAAGCCCCGCGGGCAAAAGCCATGAAAAATCCTCTCTATCACTAAAGGATCGATCTTTTCCTAAGAAAAGATCGATCTTTTAAGTAACAGTGAGCCTTCCCTCACTGCCGGGCTAAAGAAGATCGATCCTTCCTCCCAGGAAGATCGATCTTTCTCGAGACAGAGGGCATCCTTCTTGTCTCGCCAAGAAAGATCGATCCTTCCTCCCAGGAAGATCGATCTTTCTCGAGACAGAGGGCACCCTTCTTATCGCGCCAAGAAAGATCGATCCTTTCTCCCAGGAAGATCGATCTTACTCGCGACGCAGGGTAACCATGCTACCCAAGACCCAGGATCGATCTTCTCCAAGCAGAGGATCGATCCTTCATCGGGCGCAGCATGACCAAACCAGAGGGATCGATCCGTCTAAAACTCTGGGATCTGATAGATCATGATCCCACGAGTCCAAAACTGGTGAAATCATGGAAAACCAACATGCATATCTACAGATCTAAGCAAAAGAACATATCAAACCGAAAAAAAAAACCAAAAACCCGAAAAGATTGTAGGTAGGAATACCTACCTAAGCAATAGCAGCTTCAATCCAAGCTGCTAGGCCTTGGATCGTCCTCAAACACCTTCAAAAATCGCCAGATCTGAGTTCAGATCTCCGGATTTCAAAAGGATTCAAGGAAGAAAGTTTCGTCTGCTTTATAGGCAAACGAACCGACCTATGAATGATCGATCTTTCACTTGGCAAAGATCGATCCTTCATGATGATCACACTTTGACTTTCTGGCACCAAAAGATCGATCTTCTAGCAAGGAAGGATCGATCCTTTATGTGCAGAAAGCTAGACTTGGGCTAGAACTTAAGCCCAAGCCCAGATCTTTCGATCCCGGGTCCCACTAACCATTCTAGCCAAACATTACCACAAACATGGTCAGTATGTGCATACATGAATGTGAAACAAGCCGACAAGGTGCAATTTACCAAATTGCCCTTGCGGTCCACGACGAGACACAGGAGTAGAGGGACGGGTCCTCACATCAAGTTTGATTGTCCTCAACTCAAGAAGCCTTCAAAGAAGTAGTTCAGGAAAAATAAAGCAATGATGGCTACTTGGGGAGAAAGTGATGTTGAGACCTCATCCGATGAAGAAGGACAAGAGGTAGCCAACATATGCTTAATGACACACAGAGATGAGGAAGAAGAGGAAAATGAGGTAGAAGATGACCTTGCATTTGAAGAACTTTTTGATCCTTACCATGCTTTAGCTAATGACTTCAAGTTCCTCAAAAAAGAAATATTATGCTACATGCAAGGACTTGAAGAAATTAGAGGAAGAGAAACTAGATGTCATGCATAGGATTGATATATTAGAAATGGAGAACAAATGCATGCTAGGAAGGACATCTAGTGTTGACCATGCTAAACTTGAGAAGGAACTCAAGGGCACTCAATGTGAATGTGTTATATTGAAAAACACTACTAATGATATGCAAAAGGAACTTATCACTTACAAGCAATCCAAGAGAGATCTCACTCTTGAGGTTGATGACATAAAAGATCACTCTATCAAAATTCTTGAAGAGTAGAGACAAACTTGATGAGATCCATGATAGCCAAAGGAGCTCCTTAAATAAGGAATGAATTGGCTACAACCCTAGGAAGATGAACAACCAAAGGAAGACTAACTTTATTAAAGCTTCTTCTCATCCTCGAAGGTAGCACAAGCACTCACTTGTCACTATTGTTGCACGGTAGGTAACATTGCACCTAGTTGTTATCTCATGAAACATGCTAGTGCTAAAACCTTTTGGACACCTAAGCATGCTACATCTACTTATATTTCTAGAACTAATGCTAAAGGACCTAAAAAAATTTGGGTACCAAAAATCAAGACTTGAGATTGATTTGTAGGAGTGCTTGAGATCTAAGATCAAGAAAAATTCAAAAGCCAAACGATGGTACCTTGATAGTGGATGCTCAAGACACATGATGGGAGAAATGAGTATGTTCTCAACCATTCAATGCAAAAGGAAAGGAAGAATAATTGGCATTGTGATGAGTCACTAAATATTCATAATTAAACCCCTTAAATTACCTTTGTTAGGCCTAGAGTAGTTGTATTTAATTGTTTGTTAGTTGATTTCAGATTTAATCATGATATGAGAAGAAATACAAGGAATTCAGCTAAAAAGATGAATTTATATGATAAAGACTGTTTCATCACATGTCAGGAGAATATTCCCCAGAAATTCTTTATTAGTCCAAATATTCTGGAACTTTAGTACGTAATAAAAGACGTCAAAAGCTATAATGTTCATGGTGGACACTTTGCGAGACTCCTGATGGACTGATTCCAGGTTTGAAGAAGATCAAGATACATAGCTGTTGGAAAACTGGTCCGTCGAAGTTCAGAAGAATATTCGTCAAATATTCCCTATAAGTCTAAATATTATAAAATCTTCGGGATATGACAGAAGACTTGAAGATCTAAAACTTTCCTGCGGAAGACGTTCTTAGATTCCAATCCAATTAGCGCCAGAATTGAGTTAAAGTCAAAGTTTAAGTCCATATAGGACTCTTAAGTCCAAGTTTAGGGTTTCCCTATTTAAAAGGCCTTTTCCAGCCGAATTTCTCATCTTTTTGACAATCTTTGGAGGGGGAAGAAGAAGACGGAGAGGATGTGGATGGTGACAGCTTCCTATTCCAAGCCGATGGCGTTCATCCAAAAGATGAGTTGCTAGTTATTGTACTTAAGGATTATTCATGAAACCCTAGCATAGTTTTCGATCTTCTTTGGTTTGAATCTTGTATTCTTCTCAAGACATGATCCTATGAATTTGCTTTTTATTGTTAATAGAGTTGAGGGAATAGAGTTCCTTAACGTATTTTCAGTCCTACATGATTTCTGTGATTGATTGTAGAGATTCATAGGATGGTTTTCATGTGATTTATGGTTTGCTAGTGAGATAGGCTATGCTAAGCTAGGATTGGTTGTGCCAAGGTCATTAGAAGTAGTATAACTTAAAGTAATCGTAGGATCAAAGACAATCTATGTCAAGAAAGATAGGCTATGCCGTTAGAAAAATAAATCTTATTTTAGGGATTCATGTGAGCTTGTAGCCATATGATCCATAATGTTGAGAGAAGATAACAAGAGGATAACTAGAGAAGATTGAAGGTGAAACTAGGGCGGATTGAGTAATTCCTAAGTCATTTATCCATTGATTCTAATTGATCAACCTTTTATTTCTTTTCTTCATTAGTTTAATCTATTCTATCTTTGATTCTTTTCCTTAGTTTTAGGGTTTTGAAAATTGATTTCAGTTTCCAACGTTTTCCCTGTGGATCGACTCCCGACTTCACCGCTATTCTACCTAGTAGTGTAGTGATTGAAGAAGGATTATAAATTTAATACTTAATTGAGTTTGCAACGTTTTAACGACACGTTTGTAAGCGATCACATTGACAATACTGGTAAAACCTCCTCCTCTATTATTGAAAATGTTCTTTTGATCGAAGGTTTCAAACATAATTTGCTTAGCATCAGTCAATTATGTGATAGAGGCAACAAAATTATTTTTGAAGATTCAAAATGCTATGTTAAGAGTGCTATTAGTGATAAAATCATACTAGTTGGTCATCGTGATGGTAACGTTTATACATTCTATCGTAATGATCCTGCTTGCCATGATGATATATGCCTTAGTGCTTTAAATGATAATTCTTGGTTATGGCATAGGAGACTTGTACCTGCTCACATGGATTTAATTTCCAAACTCTCTCGAAAAGACCTTGTTCTTGGACTTCCCAAGATATAATTCAAGAAAGATAAGATTTGTGACGCATGTCAAAGAAGAAAACAAGTAAAATTCTCTTTCAAACCTAAAGATGTAGTTTTCATCACAAGAGCATTAGAACTCATTCATATGGATCTTTTTGAACCAACTAAACCAACTACCTTAAGTAGTAGCTCATATGATTTTGTTTTAGTAAATGACTATACTAGATACACATGGGTGATTTTCCTTGCACACAAAGATGAAGTCTTTGAGAAATTCATCAACTTTTGTAGAAGAGTCCAAAATGATAAAGGTATTCTCATTACATGCATTAGAAGTAACCATGGAGAAGAATTCAAGAACTCCCACCTAGAAAATGTTTGCAATGATAACGGGATTTCCCATAACTTCTCATGACCTAGAACCGCTCAACAAAATGGTGTTGTTGAAAGGAAAAATCAGACACTACAAGATATGGCTAGAACTCTATTATGTGAAAATAATCTTCCTAAGTATTTTTAGGCCGAAGCGATTAATACTTCTTGCCATGTGATGAATGGAGTAACATTACGACCTATTTTGAAGAAAACCCCCTATGAGCTTTGGAAAGGAAGAATTCTGAATATTAGTTACTTTAAAGCCTTTGGTTTCAAGTGCTTTGTCTTGAACAATGGCAAGGATAATCTTGGAAAATTTGATGCTAGATCCGATGAAGGAGTTTTCCTTGGATACTCAGAGAGAAGCAAAAGTTATAGAATCTTCAATAAAAGAACCTTGGTGGTTGAAGAATCAATGCATGTTACATTTGATGAAATGATTATAGGTCCTAGTAAAATTGATGATGAAATTCCTAATGAAAACTCAAAAGATCTAGTAGATGAGACGCAAAACGATGTTGAAGAATTGAATGATAGATTTGAGAAATCCCTTGAAATTACTCCTAGTGATCAACATCATGATTTGCCAAAAGATTGGAAATATGCATCCTCACACCCAAAGCATTTGATCATTGGTGAACCATCAAAACGAATCCAAACTAGATCTTCATTAAATGCATGTGCCAATCTAGCCTTCCTATCTCAAATTGAGCCCCAAACGATTGAGAAAGCACTAGAGGATGATCATTGGATCTTAGCAAAGCAACAAGAGTTAAATCAATTTGAAATAAATGAAGTTTGGAACTTGGTACCAAGACCTAGTGATCATCCCGTCTTTGGCACTAAATGGGTGTTTAGAAATAAAATGGATGAATCGGGAATAATTATAAGGAATAAAGCTAGACTTGTTGCAAAAGGCTTCAATCAACAAGAAGGAATTGATTTTGATGAGACTTTTGCACCGGTAGATTGACTTGAGGCAATAAGACTACTTCTAGCTTTTGCATCTTACAAAGATTTCAAATTATATCAAATGGATGTCAAAATGCATTTTTGAATGGTTTCTTAAAGGAAGAACTGTACGTTGAACAACACCCCGTTTTTGAGGATCACAGGTTAGGAGATCATGTTTTCAAACTCACGAAAGCCTTGTATGGTTTGAAGTAAGCTCCTAGAGATTGGGATGAAAGGCTTAGCAAATTCTTGATGGATAATGATTTTTATGGAGGAAAGATTGATTTTTATAGAGAAAAGCAAGAAAGAAGATGAATAAATCTCCATCCATGGCCGGGTAATCCGTGGGCATGGCGGACGGATGATCTAGCGAGGATTAGGGTTTCTTCTTCATCATGGTTCATAGTTTTAATATTTATTGTTAAACTCTTTTCTATGTATTGAATCTTCAAGGATTATATCTATTGTTTACCTACTTTATCTCTTGAAATCTTTGCTATGCATTGCCGATTGTGAGATTTGGTATTGTGTATTCTTAGAGATCTTCAAGTAAGCTCCAAGGAGCGATCGATCGCTCATGGGCCGCCAGCAGCTCAAAAATAGGCTTCTGCGTGCCCGAGCTGGGATCTTCCAATCTCGGGTCCACCTAACCATTCTAAACAAGCACTAACACCAAACAAGGTCAGTGCATGCACACGGGTGAGAAACTAACCGACAAGGCACAATTTACCAAATTGCCGTTGTGGTCAACAACGAGCTACAGGAATAAAGGGACCGGTCCTCACATCCTAAAACCCTTAAAAGAAATCTCGTTCCGAGATTCGATAAAGGTAGGGCTCGGAAACAACAAAACAGCTACACTATAAGACAGGAAAAGAAAGAAAAAAAAATCTACCTCTGGAGACGGACGGTAATACAGTCAGTGGAAGCGGCTGCCGAGACAGGTACCTCTGGTAGGACGGCTGCACCTCGTCGGCGTAGGGGCGGTCAGGTAGGGCAAACACCTGTCCTCCACCATCTGCTATGGCTCTACCTCCGCTGTGGCCTCGCCCAACTCCACCTCGCTATCCCTGCCTAGCCCAAGACCCTCCGCCTCGACCTCCCTGCGGTGCCGCACCCTGCGCGCTTCGCAGCGGACAGTCCCTGCGGAAGTGTCCCGGCTGCTTGCAGTAGAAACACAGTGTTGGTCCACGCTCCGACTGCTGTCCTCGGCCTCCCTCCTAGGAAGTCTGTTGTGTGGGTCCTGTCGTCTGAAGAAGCTGGTCGCCCTGGTCGGGCTGCTGCTGCTGGTACTGCTGCGAGTACGGTTGCTGACGGTACTGCTGACGCTGCTGCTGCTGAGGTACGGGTCTCCTGCGCTGGTTTCTATGACCCTGAGACCTCTGATATTGCTCACCACCTCCCCCACCTGCAACTGGTACCGCCTGGACAGTCCTCGGCCTCTACTGGCAATGAGGCTCTACTGCCAACGCAGCACCCAACACCGCCGAGTAGGTGGTCGCATGGCACGCGGCGATCTGCCTCCTAATTTCCTCTCAGAGCCCCATCTCGAAGTGTTGTGCTCGGGCGGTAGGGTCAACTGCCATTTGCCCAGCGTACCGGACCAGGTGAGTGAAGCTGGTGGCATACTGCTGCATAGTACGAGCACCCTGGGTGAGACTGAGGTACTCCTCTGCCAACGCCACCCGCGTACTGTAAGCGAAGTAAGCGTCGAGGAAGGTTGTACGAAAGCCCTCCCAGGACAGCTGCTCCCCTCCAGCACTGATGGCTTGAGCGGTGCGCCACCAGTCTCTGGCATCTCCCTCAAGCAGGAGTGCTGTGAGTCTGACCCGGAGGGGGTCGTCCTCGCCAAACAGAAGGTCGTGCAAGCTGGTGACTCCCTCGAGCCACTCCTCAGCCGCTGACGGGTCTCCACTCCTGCCGTTGAACCTCGGTGGGTCCAAACGACGGAACTCGAGAACCTCATTGGCTAAGGAACGCCTAACAACGGGTGGGGGAGCCTCTATGTGGTGGAAGGAAACCTCCACCTCGTCGCCCATCGCTGAGTCTGCCTCTGCTACTGGTACATAGGTCTGGCGATGATGCTCCTCGGCCCCAGAAGCCTGCCGGGCAACGCTCGCCTTGGCCCAAACTGGGAGGACTGTCAGACTTCCCCGCCATCGGTACCAATAACAGAAACACGAGTTCCACTCGTCAAAGACCACAACAAACAACACTCAGCAAGGAGAAACAAACACACTCAGTGGAAAAGAAAAACAAGCAAGCAGGGATGTTCTAACCCTAGAACTATCCCAACCCACGCTCATCTCAACCGAATCCTGATCCTATTCCCTGGGATCTACAACCTATGCTCTGATACCAAGTTGTCGCGCCCCGGCCCAGAAAACCCATCCGGACCGGAACACGAGGGGGGGTTCCTACATCTACTAACAACAACCGGCAGAAATAGTTATATAAGAAACAGAGAACGGAAGTAAATCTAACTACTAGTATTACAAAACTGTACAGACAACAGAGTTACATTAAGATTTACATAAACCAGTCCTCAGTACAAAATATGTTATAAAACTCGTAAAAGGTTACATCAACAGAGGTCTCCATGAAGGCACAGCAGAAGCCATCTTGGCCCTCAAACATGCCCTGATGTCGTCACGCCACCGCAAGCAACTGGGGCCCACCGAAGGAGAGCTAGTACCTGCACCTGCAAATGCCGCCCGGGTAGGAGTGTGCACTAAGCTCAGTAGGGTTCTCCTCTACGACACACACAAGGAAGGGGAAACTACAATTGAACTAGTTCCGTGCCAAGTACTGAGGCCTGCCAAGGACCCCATAAATCCCGTCATTAACCCGAAGGGTACTTGTCCAAAGTATGTCCTCCGATAGCCACTGTTCAAGGGTGGACATCCTCCGATAATCCTTAACACAGGGTGGATATGACGATACCAGTAGGACACCCCTCTCCAAGCGGGACCTCCTCACTTAGCGGAACAACCGTGGTTATGACAACCAACTCTCAGCACTCCAAGTAACAGAGCTAACACGACCTCACACATCAGACTAACAGCACCACAGTCAAACCCTAGGCCTCTAATGCACAATCAACAATGCATGCAACAGTATAAACAAGCAACAATCAAGGGCATACCTTTGGCCCATTTATACTAAACATTCCCGAGGTTCATGACTCCCTCGGTTAACCACAAAACGATAAAAGGCATACAACCAGCCCGTTTATTCTACACAATCCCGGGAGTCATCACACTCCCGGTTCAACTACAAAGCGGTAACAAACAACAGTTTATAGCAATATCACTAAACATGCCATTCTCTGCTACCCTCAGACACTGTTCTTGGGAAACACTGGATCGATCCAAACATACCCATGGATCGATCCGACTTGCCCTCAGTGAATAGACCATCTTAGGTGCAACCTGGATCGATCCAAACATACCCATGGATCGATCCGACTTGCCCTCAGTGAATAGACCATCTTAGGTGCAACCTGGATCGATCCAACATACCCGTGGATCAATCCTACTTGCAGTCCGATCGATCCATCTTGCAGTCCGATCAATCGGACTCGGAAAGCCCAAGAAAAAGAAACCATTCTCCACATAGCAGCTAGTTGACCCGTCGATCCGACGTCCAACTGACGTCAAATTCGGGATCCAACCTAGAATCCAGTAGATCTATATGCCGGGATCAACATATCCAAAATCCAGAAACATCCAACGGCTAGATTAACGGGAAAACACTAATCAAAACGGCTAATCAAACTAACTTACCAAGTACTTGCTGCAACGCAGCCCTCCAGTAATAAATTCATAACCAATAGTAGGAAAATCATAAAATTATGAAGTCAGTTGGGTTGGAAAATAGATTCAAAGATCTACAACTCTTATCTTCATCACAACCCAAGCAAATGTACATACTGGTAGGAACACGCGCCGCAAGCCGGCTATTCTTCAAGAACAGCAGAAACCGAAAAAATCCGAGATTAAACATGTATAAATCCTACTAAAATCTCAACCAAAGTTCGTGAAACTTAAACCAAAAATTATACTAAGCAAGAGGAATCCAACAAGACAAAGAACAGCAAGATCAAACGGCTAGATTAAGAGAAACCCATTAAACTAACTAAGGTAGGTAGAAACCTACCGGAAACGCTAATCCTCGGCTGATTCCACGCTAAACGACCACTAACCAAGCAACTAAACCAAGCCAGGGATCTTCCTCACGCCACCACGGATCCAACGAGCTTTTGAACACCCAAAATGGTGGCCGGAGAAGGGAGAACGAAGAAGAAGAAGGGGGGCTGCCAGAAGAAAAACAGAGCAAGCAGAGCTTGCAGGAAGAAGAAGAAGGAAGGAAGAAGGAAGAGAAGAGAAGAGAAGGAAGAGAAGAGGAAGCAAAGGCAGGGGAAAGCCGGGAAGGCCAGGGAAAAGGGGAAGCAGGGGAGGGAAAGTCCTCCCCTTCTGACAGGAGAGAGCGACGGCCAACGACGGCCGTCCTCTCGAAGCAGAAAAGCCACCGACCCGACTGACTAATCACCTTATGCCTAATCATCGTTGTCCGCGTCTGCATCCTCATCTTCATCATCGTCCTACAAAAGGTCCATGAGATTGTCCTCGTTAATCTCTTCTTCATCAGAATTGACCTCGCTCGACCTCGGGGGAAGTGGATGGTCAGGGTCATCTGATGCGTAAGGTGACCCTCGTGGCGATACAGATCGCGACAGAAGCTCGGGGTCGATCAGGGACCATGGTGGCACAACTATCGCATACTCGTCATGCAGTCGGAATGCTACCCACGGATCGTCGAGGTCGGGATCATGCTGGATGGCATACATGAGACGGGCAAACACATCAGCAGGTGGCATTGGCCCAAGAAATTCAACACCGACAGGATATTCAAACACAGATCCGGCAGGGTAAACAGGGTCGAGAAATTCCCGAGGATGAAAGTAGAAGACTACCGGCGGGGACGATGGTCGATTCGAGTCGGCGGTGTTGGCAAAGTCATCGTCCGACAAAAATCCCGATGCCTGAGAAATAGGAGACCCCGGCTCGAAGTCGTGCCCTGGTGAACTAGGTGGGTTGTCGCTGGCAGAATACGATGAGTTGCTAGATTGAGACATCGTGGACGTACGCCTACAAACTAGAACGGTCGTTGGTGAGAGAAAAATTAAGAAGAGAAATGTCGCGCCCCAACCCGCGAAAGCCCAACCGGGCCGGGCGACGCGACCGGAACCTAACTAAATGCGGAAGTAAAGGCGAGGTGTTCCCTCTAACTTTCTGGTTTCATTAAACAGTTCATAAGCACCCCTGAATAATACAACAGATTTAAACCTCCACAGATATAATAAAATATTCCAAAACCTCAAAGGGGTTACAACAATTTATACATCATACTCCCGAAGGAGACTAACTATAACAAAAAAAGTGTAGAATGATAATCACCGATCCTCAGACCCCACCAGACGCCACCACGCCACCAAACACCTGCCCGGTAGGGGCTACTGAAGAAGAGCTGGCGCCTGCACCTGCAAAACGCAGCCCGGATAGGAGTGAGCATAAAGCTCAGTAGGGTTCTACACTACGCCACACGAAAGGAAGGGGAACACAAGAGTGTCGCCCTCAAGTAAGACCTGGGTGTACACAGGGGCCGCATAACCCCACCGCGTGTCCCTGAGGCCCAGGGACGGCACTCAGTAGAAGGAACAACACTGGCGACGCACAACTGCAGGGAGCGACACTGCAGGCGGGAAAAAGGCACCAATGAGTAGACAACTCCTCTACCCCAGGGTCAGTACAGTGGGACACCGGCTACACCTCACAATCTGACTCAAGGCCGACACGACCTCTATAATCATCAAGCAACATGTGTACCAGTCATCTAAGCCTATCATCAAGTTTGACTGGACACCACAATTCGAACCGAGTCCTAACTACCCAACCCCGGTCCTTGGGCTAAATCCGAGCTTCCAGCCTCGGGACGGCGATTTACAAATCACCCACGCCCTAACCTTATGCAACTAATTTACAACAGAGAATGCATGCTATGAACATAAACAAGCAAGAGAAATAGGCATGCAACAGTATGTCAAGGCAGCATACACGTCTAAATGGATCGCTGCAGCGGTGCTACCAACCGCTGCTAGCCGATCCGCAGCGAGTCTCGCATTACGACGGTACCACGGCCGTCAACCGCGAACTCCTGCAATGGGAAGCAACCCCGAAAACCGAAGAACAATAAAATATAATATTATAATCCGAACATATAATATTATATTAAAACACCAAAACATTCTCTACATAGCAGCTAGTTGACCCCGTCGATCCGACGTCCAAACGATGACGGATTCAAGATCCAACTTAGACTCATGTAGATCTACATGCTGGGATCAACATATCCAAAATCGGGAAACATCCAACAGTTCGATTACCTGGAAAAAACTAATCAAAACCACTAAAAATAGTCCACAAAACCTCATCAAACAACCTTGGGATCGATCCGGAACATTTGGATCGATCCAGAAAGTATTGGATCGATCTGGAACATTTGGATCGATCCAAATAGCTTTAGCTTCATACCAGCTTCAGACCAGTCTCGTCGCAGGCCACGAGAAAAGTCACCACAATTCGTAGAAAAATCGGAAAAATGCGAAATAAGCTGGAATGGAAAGATAACTCAGAGATCTACAACTCTTATTCAAACACAACCCAAGATAATACACATACCAATCGAAAAATGTGCCGCAAACCGGCTGTTCTTCAAGAACAGCAGAAACCGAAAAATCTGAGATAAAACATGCACATAGCCGTCCTCACAGCTCAACTGCTCTACTGCAAGCTCAACTGCCTGCTACAGTACCCAGATCAATCCAAGGCCAAAATGGATCGATCCAAGATCGGCTGGATCGATCCAAAACACTTGGATCGATCCGAACGGGTCAAAAACCCACCGACTCGCTCACGAGTCCGATCGATCACTCAAGGGCCGAAAGCTGCCCAAAAGCAAGCTTTAGCGCGCCCGAGCTGGGATCTTCCGATCCCGGATCCACCTAACCATTCTAATCAAGCACTAACACAAACAAGGTCAGTGTGTGCACACGCGGGTGTGAAACAAACCAACAAGGAGCAATTTACCAAATTACCCTTGCGGTCCACAACGAGCCACGGCCCGACCCAGGCGGTCGACCCAGGAATGGAGGGACATGTCCTCACATCCTAATACCCTTATAGGAAATCTTGTCCCGAGATTCGATAAAGGTAGGGCTCGGAAAACAGAAAAATAGTTACACTAAAAGACAGGACAAGAGGTACCTCGAGATGAAAACAACTGTGGAAACTCCTACCGCATGCGCGCCTCGCGCTCCCAGGTCATCTCCTCGGTGCCTCTGTGCCTCCACAGTACCATGACCAAGGGAATCGTCTTGCCCCGCAAGACCTGATCCCTCCGGTCAAGTACTAGAACTGGATGCTCGACGAACGTCGCGTCTGCCTCAAGCTCGATGTCATCCACCCTGATGACTTGAGACGGATCTGGGTGATACTTCCTCAGCTTCAACACATGGAACGTCGGATGCACAGCTGACATGTGCTGAGGAAGATCCAGGCGGTAAGCTACCTCGCCGATCCTCTCTAGGATCTCAAACGGTTCGACAAACCTTGGTGCCAACTTACCACCTCTGCCAAACCTGACGGAACCTCTGTACGACGATGCTCGCAGGAACACCCTGTCGCCGACTGCAAACTCTAACAGTCGTCGCCTCTAATCTGCATAACTCTTCTGCCGGCTCTGAGCCATCAAAAGTCTCTGCCTGATCTGCACCAACCTCTCTGACGACCACCTGATGAGGTCTGGACCGGTGAGTGAAGCCTCTCCAACCTCTGTCCAGCACACTGGGGAACGACACGGCCTATCGTACAACGCCTCAAAAGGTGCTACTCCAAGACTGGACTGGTAGCTGTTGTTGTAGGCGAACTCCACCAAGGGCACGTGCTCCTCCCAGCTGCCTCCGGCGTCGAGGACACATGCTCTCAGCATGTCCTCTAAGATCTGGATCGTCCGCTCTGACTGCCCGTCTGTCTGCGGATGAAATGTCATACTGAAAGTCAGGTGTGTGCCAACTGCCTCCTGAAAGTCTCGCCAGAACCTCCTGGTAAACCTGGGGTCACGGTCTGACACGATAGAAACTGGAACTCCGTGTAGTCTGACCACCTCTCTGACGTACAAGCTGCCCAACCTGTCCTTCGAGTCTGTCGTCCGCATAGGCAGGAACTGCGTCGATTTGGTCAATCGATCAACGATGACCCAAATCGCATCATTCCCCCTTCCACTCAGCTAGTGGAAGCGGCTGAAGTAACCCCGGAGTCCGCTGGTGCTCTGCCTTGACCTTCTGACAGGTAAGGCAGCGCGATACGAACTCCGTCACTGCCGTCTTCATCCCGCGCCACCAGAACTGTCGCCAAAGATCCTGGTACATCTTGGTGCCGCCGGGATGAACTGCAAAACGAGAGTGGTGGAACTCTCGTAGGACGTCGTCTCGTAGAACTGAATCTGCTGGAACCGCTACTCTGCCTCTGAACCGTAGCCCTCCGTCTGACGATACTGTCCAGTCCCCGTCTGTGCCCTCCGTGCCCGCCGATGTGCGTAACTCCTCGAGCTCTGGGTCGCTGTGCTGTGCCTCTAACACTTTAGCTAGAACCACTGGCATACTCTGTACTGTATAGAGAAAACTGCTAGATCCCCGATCCTCAAACTCGAGCCCCAACTGGCCTACTGTCTCTAGAGCCTGCCACCGCCGCGCCGACAACCCTGCAACTGCTGCTCTGGTGTCTCTCACCTGTCTGCTCAGCGCGTCTGCTACGACGTTTGCCTTACCAGGATGGTAATGCAAAGCAAAGTCGTAGTCCTCTAGTACCTCCATCCAGGGTCGCTGCCTTAGGTTGAGGTCACGTTGGGTGAAAACGTGCCTCAAGCTCTTATGGTCCGAGATGACAGAGAACTTCTCGCCATAGAGGTAATGCCGCCAGGTCTTCATGGCGAAGACCACCGCTGCTAGCTCCAAGTCGTGAGTCGGGTAGTTCCTCTCATGGTTCTTCAGCTGGTAAGAACCATAGGAAACTACGTGGCCCTCCTGCATGAGGACACACCCCAAACCCTCACCGCTGGCGTCGCAGTAGACACTGTAAGCAACATCTCGCTCGGGGACGATCAGCACCGGCGCACTGGTCAACCTCGTCCTCAGCTCCACGAAAGCTCGCTCACAAACATCATCCCACACAAATGGGACGGCCTTCTGTGTCAGTCTGGTCATCGGTCCGGCAACTCTGGAGAAGTCCCGCACGAATCGTCTGTAGTAACCTGCTAGGCCTAGGAAACTGCGAACCTCGAATACTGTCCTCGGTCTCTGC
Organism: Narthecium ossifragum; assembly: GCA_963920575.1. Lineage (NCBI taxonomy): Eukaryota > Viridiplantae > Streptophyta > Magnoliopsida > Dioscoreales > Nartheciaceae > Narthecium > Narthecium ossifragum. The sequence goes on from OY986968.1 coordinate 15,255,196, forward strand.
CACTGTACCACTGCCTCGACCTTGGTCGGGTCAACTGAGATCCCTGCTACCGACACCACGTGCCCAAGGAATCCCACCTGTGCAAGCCAAAACTCACACTTGGAAGCCTTGGCATAAAGCCGATGCTCCCGAAGTAGCTGCAACACTGTCGCCAAGTGTCGCTCGTGCTCCGCCTCTGATCGAGAGTAGATAAGGATGTCGTCGACGAACACTAGCACGAACTGGTCTAGGAATGGCCGGAAGATCCTCTGCATGAGATCCATGAACGCTGCTGGTGCGTTCGTCAGCCCAAATGGCATCACCACAAACTCGTACAAGCCGTACCGAGTCCGAAAAGCCGTCTTCGGGATGTCGCAATCCCGAACACTCAACTTGTCTTAGCCGATGCGGAGGTCGATCTTCGAGAACACTGAAGATCCTCGCAGCTGGTCAAACAAGTCGTCGATCCTCGGCATCGGATACCTGTTCTTCACCGTCACCCTGTTGAGCCGCCTGTAGTCTATGCAAAGTCGAAGGGTACCATCCTTCTTCTTTGTGAACAACACTGGCGCCCCCCAGGAAGATATGCTGGGACGGATGAAGCCTCTGCTGGTAAGCTCGTCTAGCTGGGTCCTCAACTCACTCTGCTCTGCTGGTGCCATCCTGAACGCTGGGAGAGAGATCGGTGCGGTACCCGGTACCAGGTCAATCTCAAAGTCGACCTCTCTGGAAGGTGGAAGCCCCGGCAACACCTCGGGAAACACGTCGGTGTAGTCGCACACGATCCTAGGGAAACTGCTCTTCTGCACTCCCTCTGACGCAAACAGGGACAGGCTTGTCAGCAAGGCTAAACGCTCGCTACCACACCTCCCCACACCGCAAGCAAAGGAATCGGCTGAGAACCGATCCCCTAACAGCACAAACTGTGTCCCGTCGGGTGTCCAAGCGACCACCCTCCGCGCGACCATAGTCGATGATAGCTCGGTATGCTGCTAACCAGTCCATACCGAGTATCACATCGAAGCCTGTCATGTCTAGTACCCGCAGGTCTAGACAGACACGGAGGCCTCCAACCTCCAAGGAACAAGATCGGCAGACCCGGTCCACCCTGACCGCTCCGCCGATCGGTGAGTCTACAGACTGTGCCACCAATAGCTGACTCGTCTCTAATCCTAGCGATGCCACACACATGCTAGCAACATAGGAATGAGACGCCCCAGAGTCTATCAGCACCTCTACTAAGGAACTAGAAAGCTGAAAGATACCTCTGAGTACGGATGGCTCTCCCGCTGTTTACAGGTACTGCTGGTACTGCGCTGGCGGCTAGTACAACTGAATGGTGTCCGGCTGCTCACGCTCCGAAAGGGCAAATACACGCCCTCGCTGGCCGCCTCTACCTCTGGAGCGGCTCGGTCCAGCCCCTGATCCGCGTCCACTACCGCTCCCCTGCCAGGCATCGGACCCCCCGCCTCTACTACCCTGCGGCATAGCGCCCCGCGCTCCTCGCATGGGACAGTCCTTGCGGAAGTGTCCCGGCTGCCCGCACTGGAAACAAGTGGCTGACGCGCCACCAGGCTACTGACCCTGGCCTCCCCCTGACGGAGCCTGTCCAGACGGCTTGGCCGTCAGGAGAAACTGGCATGGCGGACTCGGCAACTGCGCCTGGAACTTCTGCGGGCGCTGCGTCCACTGGTATGGCGGACTCGGCAACCGCGAACTCCTGCAACGGTAAGCAACCCCGAAAACCGAAGAACAATAAAATATAATATTATAATCCGAACATATAATATTATATTAAAACACCAAAACATTCTCTACATAGCAGCTAGTTGACTCCGTCGATCCGACGTCCAAACGATGTCAGATTCAAGATCCAACTTAGGGTCATGTAGATCTACATGCTGGGATCAACGTATCCAAAATAGGGAAACATCCAACGGTTCGATTACCGGGAAAATACTAATCAAAACCACTAAAAATAGTCCACAAAACCTCATCAAACTTCTGCCACAAGAAAAGTCACAACAATTCGTAGAAACATCGGAAAAATACGAAATAAGCTGGAATGGAAAGATAACTCAAAGATCTACAACTCTTATTCTAAACACAACCCAAGATAATACACGTACCAATCGGAAAATGCGCCGCAAACCGGCTGTTCTTCAAGAACAGTAGAAACCTGAAAATCCGTGATAAAACATGCATAAATCCTACTGAAATATTAACCAAAGTTCATGAAACTTAAAGCAGAGATTATAATAAGCAACATGCATTGAACAACACAATTACAGCAAGATCTAACGGCTATACTAAGAGAACACCCCTAAACCACTCTCGTAGGTAGAACACCTACCGGAAACGCACTCCTCGGTTGATTCCCTGCTAAACAGTCACCAAACCAGCTCCAAACCATGCCAGAGATCTTCCTCACGCCGCCATGGATCCAACGAGCCTTCAAGCTCCCAAAATGGTGGCCGGAGGAGAGAGAAAAGAGGAGAAGAAGGGGCTGTTAGAACAAGGGAAACAGAGCCCGCGGGAAGAAGAAGAAGGAAGGAAGAAGGAGGGGAAAGAGAAGAGGAAGAGAAGAGGAAGAAAAGTGAGGGGGAAGGTGAAGGAGAAGGTGAAGGAGAAGGTGAAGGAGAGGTCCTCTCCTCTGACAACGGAGAGCGACGGCACATGGCCGTCCTCGCCGCTCAACTGCTCTTCTGCAAGCTCAACTGCCTGCTACAGTACCCGGATCGATCCAAGGCCAAAATGGATCGATCCAAGACATGCTGGATCGATCCAAAACACTTGGATCGATCCGAACGGGTCAAAAACCCACCGACTCGCTCACGAGTACGATCGATCGCTCAAGGGCCGTCAGCTGCCCAAAAGCAAGCTTCAGCGCGCCCGAGCTGGGATCTTCCGATCCCGGTTCCACCTAACCATTCTAATCAAGCACTAACACAAACAAGGTCAGTGTGTGCACACACGGGTGTGAAACAAACTAACAAGACCCAATTTACCAAATTGCCCTTGCGGTCTACAATGAGCCACGGGTCGACCGCCCGACCCAGGCGGTCGACCCAGGAATGGAGGGACAGGTCCTCACAAGAAAGCTGAAGAAAGACTGGATATGGAAGGATCAATCTATCTAGAAGTTGAAGATCGATCCTTCATGGAGTGAAGGGAAAACTAATATGGCCGGAAACAGAGGAAGGGAAAGATGGAGAGAAAGAGCAATGAAAGAGAAAGAAGAAAGACGGGGAGGAGAAGAGAACGAAAGTAAGGGTGGAAGTACGGTGGACACCGGCCGTGGTTGCCTGCGTCAGTGGTCGGAGTCCATGGCGAAAACCATGGGTAAGCCGCTTAGAAACAACGAAAGATCGGGAGAAAGCAGTATAGATAAAGAGGAGGTGCTTTGGTTCCATACCAGAGGTATAGAAGCAGAATATGTGGGACAGTAGAGCCTGGAGGAGCACACCGGACTCGCTGTGGACGACGGAGAACTCAAACCGGAGGTAAGGGAATAGTGTGTAGAACAGAGGGCGCACAGTGAAAGAAATAGATATAGACCCAAACTCTAGGAGATCTAGTCGGAGTAGAACTCAGTAGGATAAAGATGGAAAGGCTGGCGAACAGATAGTTGTTCAAGTTGGAGTTTGAGTCCAACATGGGGACGACGACAGAAAAAAAAAATTCAAAAGATTTTAGAAGGATCGATCGTCCTAGACCTACCGGATCGATCCTTCGCCACGTGGAGGCATCTGGTGCGATCGGATGAATAAGTGTATAAATAGGGAAGATCGATTTATCTCAATGAAAAGGATCGATCCTACTTACTCAACTAGGCTAGTTTGTGAAGGATGGATAGACCGATCGATCCGGAGGGTACTCATCCAAAACACCACGCTCTGTCACAAATAATTACCACATAAGATCGATCATACTCACATAATAGGATCGATCTTACTATCTTCGATGGTCTACTTTTGAAGGAGGGATTGAAAGATCGATCCTGAGGTGTAGTGCAGAAAACACCTCGCTCTGTCACAATTAATTAACCAACTAGGATCGATCCTAGTGGTAGGTGGGATCGATCCTACTTATACCCAGGTTATGTAATATGTGGGGCAAAGAAGGATCAATCCTTCCCTCCTTCACGGATCGATCTTACTCGTCCAAAACGCCAGAGGTTGTATTAGAACCTGGAAATTAAGATCTAACCACTTACGCATTAATACTAACCTCTCCAAGGCCATTCATATTAAAGAGCGGACACCCCAGTCTAACAATTAACATGACAAACCAAAAGCAACGATGACAACATTATCAGACAATCAAAATCAAACATGCAAATAAGCAGAAATTAAGCAAGCATGCAAAGAAAACTTGAAAGAAAGAAACTAATTAAAACACATCAAGAATGGGTTGCCTCCCATCAAGCGCTTGGTTTAACGCCTCTAGCTCGACCCAAGGAGAATGCAGTTACTCATGATTTGGTTCATGCAAAAGTTGTGTGGTTTCTAAGGTAATAGGATTTTCTATATAGAGTTTCAACCTTTGGCCATTCACTTTAAAAGTAGAATCAGAGTTGGGATAACGGATTTCAACAACCCCATGAGGAAAGACTTGAGTAACTTCGAATGGACCAGTCCATCTAGATTTAAGTTTTCCTGGGAAAAGCCGAAGTCTACCATTAAATAACCAAAACTTGTCACCCACATTGAAGGTTCTCTGAGTAATGAACTTGTCATGGTAAGCTTTAGTTTGAGCCTTATAAATAAGAGCATTATCATAGGCTTCATTATGTATTTCCTCCAACTAATTGAGTTGAAGCAAACGAGCATTCCGGCCTGTAGGTAACCAATTAACCTTTTTAATAGTTAACCACACTTTGTCCATGAGGTTCACTGGTAAGCGGAAATGCTTACCATAGACCTATCGATATGGTGACATCCCTATGGGTGTTTTGAATGCTCTTCTATACGCCCATAAAACCTCATTCAAGCGCATGGACCAATCTTTTCTATCCGAGCACACTACTTTCTCAAGGATGCGTTTGATTTCCCGATTAGACACCTCCACTTGCCCACTGGTTTGAGGATGATAGGGAGTGGCAACCTTATGGGAGATGTTATATTTATCTAGAGTGTAACGGAAATACCTATTCATGAAATGCGATCCACCGTCACTTATTATTGCTCTAGGATGACCAAATCGAGAGAAGATATTAGAATGAAGGAATTTGAGTACGACTCGGTGATCATTGGTCCTAGTGGCTATAGCTTCAATCCATTTCGAAATATAATCAACGACTAATAAGATGTGAGTGTAGCCATTCGAAGGAGGAAACGGGCCCATGAAATCAATCCCCCAAACATCAAATACTTCACATTCAATAATTGGGGTCTGAGGCATTTCATTTCGACGAGAAATACTACCCAACTGTTGACAACGAATGCAAGCTTTAGAGAAATTATGAGCATCACAAAAAATCGAGGGCCTATAAAACCCAGACTGAAAGATTTTGGCTGCGGTTCTATGGCCTGGAAAATGTCCTCCACAAGCATGAAAATGGCATGGTGTCATGATGGAGATAATTTCAGATTCGGGCACACAGCATCTCATAATTTGGTCCGGACAATGCTTAAAAAGGATAGGATCATTCCAAATATAGGATTTGACTTTCGAAAAAAATTTATCTCGATCTTGTTTATTCCAATGAGCAGGAGTGAATCCGGAAACAAGATGATTTACGATATGTGCAAACCATGGTCTCGGAGCTTGATCAATGCCTAAGAGATGTTCATCGGGGAAGGTATCATTAATCGGGGATGAATCAGTGATGACATCTAAAGGAAGTCGAGAAAGGTGATCTGCAATCACATTTAAGGCTCCATTTTTATCCCGTAACTCAAGATCGAATTCTTGAAGAAGCATAATCCACCGAATTAATCTAGGTTTGAGTTCTTTCTTGGTTACCAGATATCTAAGGGTGGAATGATCAGTAAAAATGATAACTTTTGACTCAAGAAGATAAGATCGAAATTTTTCTAAGGCAAAAATTACAGCTAGCAATTCTTTCTTAGTAGTGGTATAATTTACTTGGGCTTCATTTAACGTTTTACTAGCATAATAAATGAGTCGAGGAAGTTTATCAAGTGTTTGTCCAAGAACGGCACCCATAGCATGATCAGAAGCATCACACATGATTTCAAAAGGATGATTATAATCTGGAGAATGGATAATAGGTGCTGAAGAAAGTGAGTCACGAAGGACATTAAAAGCGTTAAGACAAGAATCGTCGAACACAAATGGAACATCATTAACCAGTAAAGCACAAAGCGGCCTGGAGAGCTTACTAAAATCTTTAATGAATCGCCGATAGAACCCAATATGACCCAAGAATGACCGAATTTGACGAACTAAAGAAGGAGGAGGAGATTTGGAAATGAGTTCTAACTTGGCTTTATCTACCTCAATCCCTCTACTTGAAATCACAAGGCCAAGAACGATACCCTCTGTAACCATGAAATGGCTTTTCTCCCAACTCAAAACAAGACTAGTTTCCTCACATCTAGCAAGAACTTTGGACAAGTTTGCAAGGCATGATTCAAAGGATTGGGAAAAAAATAGAGAAGTCATCCATGAATATTTCTAAGAATTGTTCAATCATGTCCCCAAAGATAGCAAGCATGCAACATTGGAATGTAACTGGAGCATTGCAAAGGCGAAAGGGCATGCAACGATATGCAAACGTTCCATAAGGACATGTAAAGGTTGTCTTCTCCTGGTCATTAGGATCTATGGCCACTTGATTATACCCAGAATAACCATCAAGGAAACAATAATATGATTGGCCCGCTAGTCTTTCTAAAATCTGGTCAATGAAGGGCAATGGAAAATGGTCTTTACGAGTCAAAGCGTTAAGACGCCTATAATCAATGCAAACCCTCAATCCTGTGGTCTGTCTAGTTGGGATATCCTCCCTTTTATCATTTTTAACCACGGTGATCCCAGATTTTTTAGGAACGACTTGAGTTGGGCTAATCCATTTAGAATCCGAAATAGGATATATTATCCCTGCATCTAAGAGTTTAATTACCTCTTTCATTACTACATCTTTCATAAGAGGATTAAGGCGGCGTTGCATCTCCCTTACACATTTGGTTTCATCCTCTAAGAGTATGTGATGCATGCAAATCTAGGGATCTATGCCTTTAAGATCACCAATGTACCATCCTATAGCTCTTTTATACAATTTAAAAACCTCAAGTAGTTGAGACTCTTGATCATTGGTTAATGTAGAATAGATAATCACTGGAAGAGTACACTCAGGTCCAAGGAAGACATATTTCATATTGGAAGGCAACGTTTTCACTCTAAAGATGGCGGCGCAACCAAAGAAGGTATAGCTGGAATTGAGGAAGTAGGAGGTAAGGGCTCAATGAGAGGCGCTTTCCACGAAATTCCGCAAACATCAATAACCAAATCAAGATCACTAAAATCCTTTAACACCTCTTCATTTTCAGGCTTGAAAACCGATGAAAACTCATTCAACTCACTATTCTCGTCATTCACAACCGGAAGAACTACATCTGTATTCGGAAAATCTCCATGCAAATCTGACAAATGTTGTTCAAAAGCATCATCCTCAATCACAATAGACATATCACAACTATTCTCAAAACTCCCACACAGAGCATCAACATTCAGCAATAATTTAGGCAGTGTATCATCAAGACAAGTATTCACTTCATCATCATTGACTAATGCATTGATCATAAAACAATCATCATCCTATGCATGATTCTTTGAGGCATGAAAGATATTTAAACGAAGTACTATATTACCAAACATGACTGTCATGATACGATTTCTACAATTAATACAAGCATTGGCAGTAGCTAAGAAAGGTCGGCCAAGAATTATAGGGACAGATTTCCTAGTTTGAACTCCGGGTTCCATGTCTAGAACTACAAAATCAATCGGAAATACATACTCATCATCCTTAACCAAAACATCTTCAAGAATTCCTCTTGGGGTCTTAATAGATCGATCGGCTAATTGCAAAGTCATGGTTGTTGGTTTCAGTTCTCCTATGACAAACTTAGAATATAAAGAATAGGGCATGAGGTGAACACTTGCACCCAAATCTAATAATGCTCCATCAATTGTGAGATTTTCTATAATGTATGAGATGGTGGGGGTTCCAGGATCTTTAAGCTTAGGAGGGAGATCACAACGGAGGATTGAGCTAACTTGTTCAGTCAAGAAAATCTTCTTAGAAACATGAGATCTAGATTGCCTTTTATGAGTGCAAAGATCTTTGAGGAATTTAGCATAGGATGGAATTTGTTTGATGGCATCAAGAAGAGGAAGGTTAATGTGAACTTTCTTAAACACATCCATCATTTCATCCAATTTTGAATTTCTATATGGAGTGGAGGTAGGATCTACAAAAACTTCAGGAAAAGGAACCTTAGGAACATAAGTCTTAGGATTTGGTTCGTTCTCATGAGATGATGTCATGTTCGGTGATGCATGTAAATCGTCAATAGAATCATGAAGATTTGGAGTTGGAAGGTCAGATGATGAGTTAGGTTCTTTTGATGCATATGAATTGTGATTTAATGGTTTCTGAGATTGGGATGTATGCAGATCTTGGTCACATATATCCTCATCTGGTTTCTCTATATTGACAAAAGTTTTACCACTTCGAAGAGTAGTTGCAGCTTGGATTTGTTCATGAGACGAGTCTACAGAATGTTGGCCTCTAGGGTTTGGAAAAGGTTGGCTTGGCAATTTCCCATCCTCTCTTCTAGACAAAGCATTAGCTAGTTGACCCATTTGAACTTCCATCTTAGCTAAAGCTTGACAATGGGAGTGAAGTAGTTGGTTACTAGCTTCAAAAGAGTCCAAGGCCTTCAAAAGTCGATCATCAATACTCGGACTTTGACTCGATTGTTGTGGAGGAAGAGAAGATTGATTTTGAGGTACTTGACTTTGGGGAGGTACATACGGTTTATGCCCCCAAGGTTGAGGTGGTTGAGCTTGGTAAGGCCGATATGAAGGTCGAAATGGCGGAGTTTGGCTTTGAGAATTTGTAGGATATGACGTTTGAAACTTCGAAGGATAACTTCGAGTTTGAGCACCCATGGATGGCCTTGAATTAAAAGAGGTTGGTTGCTGGCTAGATGTTCTCCAAGAAAAGTTTGGATGGTCTCTCAAACTAGGATTGTAGGTATTGGAATAAGGATCGTAAGCTAGTTTAGATTGACCATAAACTGCATTTATATGTTCCTGTACTAACTCTGGATAATGGCATGCTAAGTGACAGTCAGTAACATCATGACTAGGAGCATAACACAAGAAACAAAGTTCCCCAGAATATGAAAGTACGGGAGGAATAGAAGAATCAACTTGATTTTTCGTTTGGGTAAGAACTTGATCAAGCTTCCTACTCAATGCATCAACTTGTTGGGCAAGACGGGTTGACTCATTTAGTTCAAGGATTCCTCTTGGATTAGATTGGGTTGAAGGTCCGCGATTATTCCTAGAGGAAGTGGCATGATGTTGAGAGTTTTCAGCAAGTCGCTCAAAGAGTCTCCAAGAATCATCAAGAGAATTGGTAATGAAAACTCCTCCACAAGCAGCATCTATAGTCAACTGATGTTTCTCCTTAAGACCTTTATAAAAGTGTTCTACTATGGCCCATTGAGGAAACTGATGATGGGGGCAATTCCTAAGAAGCTCTCTATATCGGTCCCAAGCCTCATGAAATGCTTGGTCATCAGCTTGTTTGAAGGAAGAGATTTCATGACGAAGATCACTAGTTTTAGTAATCGAAAAGAATTTTTCAAGAAATTGGGCTAGTAATTGAGGCCAAATAGTGATAGATCGAGGTTCCAAAAAAGTAAGTCAATGTTTAGCCTTACCTTTAAGAGTAAAAGGAAATAGTTTGAGTCGCCAAGCATTTTCAGTAAAATTATTGACTCTCACTGTAGAACTAATCAAAATGAACTCCTCGATATGATTGTATGGATCTTCATGAGATAGTCCGTGAAAGGTTGGTAAAGATTGTAAAAATTGTGACTTAATCTCAGAGTGGGCTGTCCCAATCACCGGAGGTTGAATGCAAGAATTGAAAGTGAATGAAGTCGGAACATAAAAATCCTTCATGGCACTACGACCTTGATCTTCAGGTTGGTTAGGATTAACATTGGGTTCAGGAGGGTCATTAGGGTTATCCATGGTTTGATGAGGCGGAGACGAAACTAAAGGTTTACGCAATGCACCACAAGAAAGATCTAGGTCCTTGTCATCATTCATTCACACATCACAAAGATCTAAAAGAGTTAGAAATACAAACAGTGCAATTTCGATGATGTGTTTGTTGGCGATCGCACCTTCACCGCTCAGACGGATGCTTCGTCGTTCTTCCCCTAATGATCACAAAACGATATGGAAATATTAGCACTAAAACTATTTTTGATCTTTTGTGTAATAAATGACGGAAAACAACTATTAAACTAAGTTTATCCGATGCTCTACTTTAGCTACTAAGTAAACAACTCAAAACACCGTATAGTCCCCGGCAAGGGCGCTAAAATTTTGATAGAACTTGAAAAGTGTCGTTTCTTAACAAGTCAGACCAAAATTACAAATATTATCCGATGCTCTACTTTAGCTACTAAAAATAGTAGTTAGTGGAGAGTCCGAATCGAATCCATAGGGACTTAGGTGATTGAGATTGAATGCTTAGTTAGTCTCCTACCAATGAGTTATGAAAAAGATTACGGTTTGATATTAAACTAAGTTTATATTAAAGGATTTATGAGTACGAGAGAAGAGACCACAGGATTCTTAATCAATAACTAAGGTTCTACCAGGTCATTCTAAGCCAAGGGCACATTAATCACGATGAATGGCTTGTCTTAATAGTTGACAGGTGAATGACTAGTTCTCTCTATCACTCGACAAGTTCTGGTTAGGATTCATTGTTGGCATGATAAGTTATCTAAAAGTCAGTGACCGAATGATTAGTTACGTCCACTGCTAATGAATCCTCTGATTAGGATGATTTCATCGCATGTAATGGTAATGGTATGGATTTAGGTATAAGATCAAGATAGGTTTAGTATCTTGATGGTCAAATCTACAAAGATAGGATATATGGAGGATTAGGGATAGAACGCAGTGGTTCTAGCACTACTATAGTGGTTCTAGTACTATACAATCCCTAATCACGAAGAAGATTTCATCTGAGATACCATGGTACTAGCATGACCCCCTTACTAGATGAATCCAATCCAAGCCCAAACATGCACAAGCTCTAGAATCAAATGCATACGAGAACAATCCACACATCCAACAAGAAATCAACAACAGAATATAAAAGAACGAAAGATCAATCCATATAAGCCAATCAATAATATATATAAGCCCTAGATCTCAGAACATCCTAGTAGAAACCCTAGTTACATCATAAGAATTCCATAACTAGGGTTTTAGCTACTCATCTTTAGGGGTCGATCCATAGGTGAATGTCAATAAACTCCTTCCGCCATGAATCTCCTTCAAAGAATCTTCAAAGAAAATTGCGAAAGAAGGACGAGAAAGCTCTCCCCAAAAAGGTCCAGGAAGAGACCCCAAAAATCCCTAAAAACTGACTATTTATAGCCTAGGAAAGCATCCACCCACAGATTAGATCTGGGCCGTTGATCTTCTTTTCTGGTAGCAAAGGATCGATCCTTCCGAGGAGGAAGATCGATCCTATGGTCTTCAATTGCTGGCGACGTCCCGTAAGGGATCGATCCTACTAGTTGATTAGGATCGATCGTTTACTTGTTGTCTTGATACACCTCGTGGAAGATCGATCCTTCCATGAAGGATGATCGATGCCTTTATATTTGCTCTCTGTCGAGTTACTGGATGAGTAGGATCGATCCTTTCACGAAGGAAGATCGATCCTTCATGCTAGAATTTCCCGAATATGTTTCTTTTAGCTCCAAATTTGATCTAACTCATAATAGGGTCTGTTATACCTGAAATGGGATAAAAGTAGTCAGTGAAGCATTGCTCGGAGACCAACAAAGCCAAATTATAAGGGTATTTTGTGCACTTTTCATGTCTTATCAACGGGTTGATGCTTTCCCGTACATAGCGTTTCTCCATCAGTTCCGTCACTTACTTCGTTAGTTCCTCGATCTCTTTCGGGCTCATCCGGTATGCTGGTCGATTGGGTAGGCTGGCTCCTGGAGTCAAGTCTATTTGATGCTGGATGTCTCACAGTGGTGGTAGTCCAAGGGTCAGCTCCTCGGGCAACAGATCATCGAACTCCGTCAGGAGGGGCCTCACGGATCGTGCGACAACTTAAGTTAGGGCTTTTCAGTCATTTTCATGGCTCCCTTTATAAACCCCCCACCCAATCAAACATATATCTTCTCCTCTAGTTCGACCATGCCTGAGCCCCTCTCCATCGACCACAACTCCTCTGGTTCGACCGTCCCCTACTCCTCTCCTCTCAAAACCCTAACCTAGCCGCGCTCCATGCCTCGCACCAAGAATGTCGGACCTCCTCCACCCGAGGAACCAAGTCAAGCTAGGAAGTGGAAGCAGGCAGTAGCAAAGAGAAAGGCAGGGACGAAGAAAACGAAAGGTTCAGTAGGAGGGTCCTCATCCATTCCTTCATCTACTCCTTCCTACGATGATTACTTCTTTCTAGACAAGGATAGGTATAACTCTTGGCCTGAGTTTAAGGATAAATTTGTGGTTTCGGGTAGAGTCCTTCAATTGCCCATAAGAAAGGAACATGTAGTTGAAAATGTTTTCACTAATATGGGTTAGAAGAAATTCTTAGAGATGCCCCAATATATGTATCCAGAAATGGTTCAATATTTTTATTGCAACATTACTGAAGATATTGATGACGAAGGATATGTGGCCATTAGTAGCTATGTTTATGGAAATAAAGTCAAGATTACTATAAAATGGTTAAATGAGATACTAAATGCAACAAATCAAGGGAAGTGCGCCTATTTTACTTCGTATGAGGATCTCGCAAGATTTGATAAGGATAAACAAGGGAGAAGGGCAATCCTTAGACCTAGTCAAGTTTATAAAATTCCTATAGGATTAAATGACCTACACAAAAACTATAGGGAGCTTGCCCACTTTCTAGGAATGAATCTTTTTCCTAAGCTTGGCCACCATGACCACTTGAAGCCCATTCATGCCTATGTTTTTTCATGCATGGTTAGGAAGAAGCCTCTAAACCTAGGTTATTTCATTATCAAGGAGATGCTTTGTCGCGCCCCGACCCGCGTAGGCCCAACCGGGCCGGGCGACGCGAAGCGGAACCTAACCTACTGGAAAAATTTTGGCGAGGTTTCCCTCTAATCGTAGTGGTTACCCTAACAAGTCATAATCATCCTGCATTAACAACAATTACAAACCTCAACACTGGAACTGAAATAGATACATATCCTCAAAACAGGGAAATTATACATTTATCACTCCCGTAGGAGACTATCTATAACAAAAAGGGTAAAACGGTATGATCACCACCTCTCAAGCACCGCCAGACGCCGCCACGTCACCAAACACCTGCCTGGTAGGGGCGACCGAAGAAGAGCTCGCGCCAGCACCTGCAAAACGCAGCCCGGGTAGGAGTGAGCACTAAGCTCAGCAGGGACACTATACTACGACACTCACAAGGTAGGGAACACAATAGTGTCACCCCCAAGCAAAACCTAGATGTATCACAGGGGTCTCATAACCCCACCGGATTCCCCTGAGAGCCCCAGCCATGGTCTTCCAGTGAGCTGGTCACACACTGGGTCACACTCAATAAGGCAGGAAACGGCACTGCCAACTCACAACAGGATCCTGGGCACTGTTGGCGGATAGCACCGCTGGGTAGTCACACCTGCCACCCAAGAGTTCTAGAAGGACTGGGTACCGGCTACACCTCGACTTGGCTCGAGGCCGATGATGAGTGCATGAAAGTGCACTCTGAACAGCTTTATAATCATCTCAATTGCTAGATTATTATCTTTAATCAAGAACTTTACTACTATTTTTATATCTATATGTTGCTTCACATAGTTGTTTGGAAAATGCAGGAAAAAGGAGAAAAGAAGCTGAAAAGAATGCATGGATCAATTTTAAAGATTAATCTGTACCTGCTCATGAAGAACCAGATGATGTTCCATATATGGTTGGAAAGCTCTTGAAGTTTAGATTCTGAAGAATTTTACGGTTCGTGATTCTGAATTTCCTAGAGGAAGTTACAGCAATTTTAGTACCAATGGTGCAGTCTGGATGGCAGAGCAGTAAATACGCTGGAAAGTCGGATCGATCCGACACCCCTGATGGGATCGATCCGACTATGCAAAAATGTGACAGAACATATATTTTTCGGCTGAACTAAGTCCGATCGATCCATCCATCCCTCCTATGGGGTCCGATCGATCCGACACTCTTAGTCCGATCGATCGGACTCGGGAATAGCCTAAAACAGCGGATTTTTACGCAACCGATCGATCCAACACCCATAGTCCGATCGATCGGACTTGGGAATTAAAGGTTGACAGAACGTATGCTTTTTAGAGGAACACAGTTCGATCGATCCATCCATCGATCGGACTCGGGAATAGCGAGAGACTGAGGATTTTTACACAACCGATCGATCCGACACGCTTAGTCCGATCGATCGGACTCGGGCGAAGCCAAAAATTGAAGTTTTTAATGAGAGGGATCGATCCAACACCCTGGGAGGGATCGATCCTACTTTCCCAGTGAAGAAAATCAACGGTTTAGATCAAATCCGTGGATGGAGAGACTTTGGGGCTATAAATAGGATATTTAGGGTTATCAAAGGGGATCTTTTGGGAGGACTTTTCTGGAGCATCTGGAGGAGAGGAAGCCGCGTTAGGGTTTTGTTTTCTTTGTCTTTCTTTCTTTATTTTTCTTTGAACACTTTTGTCGTCTTCATGATGAACATGAGTGGCTAGTTTCTTCTCTAAGGTACCGATGTAGCCCTAACTGAATCATTGTATGTTATTGGATCATATTTATTTAATCAGTTTATTTTCCTTGTTTCATTCATTATTATAACTGAGATCTTAAATACCTTTATCTGGCCAATAGAAGTATTATAGGTTGTGTTATGTGAGATTGGGCGAGGGTTCATTCCCTGATCTTACAGGATCTATGAATGAATGAGTTTATGTCGAGGCCGGGTTCAAGCTAAGAGTATTCTTGGTTCATAATTGTTCTTCAGAACGTAATAGATTCTTGGTTAACACTTAGTTATGGGTTCATTAACTAGGGTTAATTGGGGGTACTTGGTGAAGACCGCGGCCGAACGGATCATCATACCAGAAGAACGAGCCCTTGGAATTAAACTGAGATCTTGATTGATTCAATGCATAGAATGAGGATGTTATGGTGAAATCGGAACCTTAGTATTCATCCATCATATTTCTATCGTTTTCTTATTTCGTTATTAGATCATCTATCTTCGAGACTTCATATTTCTTATTTTCCCTTCCTTATTTTCTTTCTTGTCTGTTCTTTAGCGTTTCACTCTAATAATCTTTACAAATCTCTGTGGGTACGATACTCGTCTTGCTACTATATTGATTGCACCGATTCGTATACTTGCGAGATATAAAATTTATTCATCAAGTTTTTGGCGCCGTTGCCGGGGATTTGATTAGAGTTTATTTGTAGTGAATGCAAGGTCGCCGAACACGGAAAGAAAAGTTGTTGCCCTTGAACGATAAAGTAGATCAAATTGGTTGGAAGAAAAGATCTAACAAAGACAGCCTGTCCACATCAGATCTAGGAGTTCAAGAGGAGGAACAAGAGGAGATGGCGCTTAATAACAATTTACGTCCTTTGGAGGAGTACGCGAGGCCTACTAGTTCTACCTCACCTTCGTACATTGCATTACCTGCCGAGGCTAGGAATTATGAACTTAAAAATCTACATTTTTCTATGCTTCCTAAATTTCATGGTTTACCTTCTGAAGATGCACTAACGTTTGTGAAAGATTATTATGCTACTATTCAGACTTTTCCTTTAGGTGGCATTACTGAAGATCAACTGAGGATGCGATGTTTTCCTTACACCCTGAAGGATATAGCGAAGAGATGGTTGATGTCGTTGCCTCCTGGATCACTCACTACTTGGGATGCAATTTATAACAAGTTTGTTAACAAATTTTATTCTCATGCCATGACTACTAACTTGAGAAGGCAAATTCCAAATTTTCAGCAAGCTGATGGAGAACCATTCCATGAAGCATGGGATAGATTTAAGATGCTTTTGATGCAATGTCCACATCATAATTACTCTTTAGAAAATCAAATGCAATATTTTTATGATGGACTAAATCTTTCTTGTCAGACTATGGCAGATAATGCTGCAAGTGGAGCGATGTTCAAAAGGACACCATCAGAGGGTACGAAATTTATGAGATGCTAGGATCAAACTCGCAGCAGAGAGACACATGGAATAAGGCGAGAGGCATCTATGAGCTTAACCAGAATGACGACATGGCAAGGCAAATCGCAGCCCTCAACAAGAAGATGGACGCAATGATGTCCACACAAGCAAAACCGGTTGAGGTTTGTTCAATTTGCAATATTGTTAGTCATAGGTTTGATTTATGTCCTTCTGGTAGTGAATTTCCTGAATATGTGCAAGAACAAGCTAATTTGATGAATGCTTATAACCCAAGACCTAGATTTGACTCTTATGCAAATACTTACAATCCAGGTTGGAGGGAACATCCGAATTTTTCATGGAAAAATTCTGCTAATGCTAGTATGCCTACTACTAATCAGTCTAACCAATCTGTTAAGTCATCTTTGGAAGCGACTATATTAGCTTTTATGCAGAAAATAGATTTAAAGATGGAAAAACAAGATTCAGCCATTGCTCAACAAGGTGCAGCCATTGCTCAACATGATGCGGTACTAAAGAATGTTGCAGCATCCATCGGGAAGTTGGAAGTTCAAGTGGGACAGCTTGCAGATGCTGTACGAGCCCATGTTCCAGGCAGATTTCCAAGCCAACCTGAGCAAGCCAATGCAGTTACTGTCCTCCGTTTAGGTAAGATAATTGATAATAATATTAATGCTGAAGTTATTGATATGTGTAGTGATGATAAAATTGAGGAAGTCGAGATGGAAGAGCCCTCGAAGAGGACACCGCCGGCTACATCAGCTTTTGATCATGAAAAGAGAGCAAATTCAGTTCCGGAGGTTCATCACAGCAATCCTCCACCATATGTGCCACCAATTCCTTTTCCAGGCCGCCTGAAGAAAACCCAAATGGATAAGTCATATTCTGAAATTTATGATATTCTATCTAAGGTTAATGTGAACTTACCATTGCTTGATGTGATTAGGAAAATACCAGCCTTTTCAAAGTTCTTCAAGGAACTACGTACTTCTAAACGTAAGTATGAACCTCATGAAAAGGTAATGGTTTCAGATATGGCAAGCGCGGTGTTACAAAGGAAGCTTCCACCCAAGCTTAAGGATCCAGGGAGTTTTAACATTAATATTACTGTTGGTGATACAAAAATAGGGGAGGCAATGCTTGATTTAGGAGCCAGTGTTAATTTGATGCCTTACTCTGTTTTCCGTCAGTTAGGTATGGGTGAATTAAAACCTACGACTATGTCTCTACAACTTGCAGATCGTTCAATTAAATATCCATTAGGCATTGTAGAAGACATCTTAGTACAAGTTGAAAAGTTAATTATCCCTGCTGATTTTGTGATATTGGATATGGATGATGCACAGTTGAATGATAGAAATTTACCTATTTTGTTGGGTCGTCCATTCATGGCTACAGCTGAAACTATAATTAATGTGAAGGATGGAAAGCTTAGCATGACAGTTTTAGGTGAAACTGTTGAATTTAAAGTGTTTGAGTTTATGTCCTGTCTTTCAAACTCTTTTGATTGCTTCTCAAAAGTTATTGCAGATTCATTGGTGTTCTCTAATTTCAAGCAGGAGCAAGTGAAGACTACATTGAAAGCGGATTTGAAGATGGTGCAGGATGACTTGCACAGCTATAAGAGAGCAAAGGAGGTTTTCGCACCCCTTGAAGCATTACAGCCATACAAACCTGGCTGAATCTTTAGGCTTTGCAGTACGTCTTGCCTAGACGTTAAATAAAGCACTGGGTGGGAGGCAGCCCACCAAGGTAACCAGTTTTTAAGTTTTTGATTTAGCTTTCAGTTTTATGTTTTCTCTTTTGTTTTCTTTTAGGATTTTAGCCACCCTGAGAATCCTTGAGGAAATGTTCGCTATTCTATCAGGTGGCCTCTTTCTTATTTACATTATCTTGTCTCTCCTTTCTATGGAAATTTTGATAGCCACCTCCTACATATTTTATTGGATAAATGCACACATTGAGGACAATGTTAATTTCAGGTTGGGGGGTGCAGACATTCATGACCTTATTCATGCTACCTTGTAGGTTTTATAGTGTTAAATTGTACATGAGCTGAAATGTTTATGCTTATTTTACATGTTGCTTTCATATGGATTGGCCTATACATTGATTGCATGTGTGATAACCTGAAGGTAGAACATTATGTGAGTCACACACGAACACGTTCTGTGCAGTGGTAATTATACCCACCAAAGGAATGAGCATGCTATTGTCAATCTAGACCATGATTTCAGCATTAGCTAGTGTTGAGTATTGCATGCAGAAAAAAAAAGAAAAAAAAAGAGAAAAAGTTCTGGAGCTTGATCAAGTTGTGCCTAAACAACTATTAAGTGATCTACTGAGTAACCGGGTGTTCTTGCCTCATGAAGCAGGGAGCTCGTGTAAAAAGGTAGAGCCACTTATAGCTATAAAAAAAACTATTAAGTGTTTTGCTAAGTAACCGGGTCTCTGCGCCTCAAGAAGTGGAGATTGCTCGCGTAAAAAGGCAAAGTGTCTGATAGTTGAAAAGAAAAAGAGAAGGAAAGAGCATGCTGTACTTAAAGTGCGAGGGTTGGATGATTGGTCATTAAGTTAGTAGTGTGTTTGGACTAATGGTGGGTAGAAGTTGCTTCTGGACGTAATATTTATTTGTCACGTCACATGTGTTCTTCTGGATGGTGATTAGCATGTTTGATGTGTAGAAGTTGATTTCATGTGTTGGTAGTATGTGTATGAGTATAATAAGTTTTTGTACTCTGTACTGTATGAAACACTATTGACTTGATAAGGTAGGACTTTTATCAGACATGTCTACACCCTTGAACCGTTAGTGTGCTTAATATATTTTATGCGCTTAAAATTGCTAGAGACTAGCAATAAGCTGGTTGGGGGGTGTGATGAGTGCATGAAAGTGCACTCTGAACAGCTTTATAATCATCTCAATTGCTAGATTATTATCCTTAATCAAGAACTTTACTACTATTTTTATATCTATATGTTGCTTCACATAGTTGTTTGAAAAATGCAGGAAAAAAGAGAAAAGAAGCTGAAAAGAGTGCATGGATCAACTTAAAAGATTAATCTGTACCTGCTCATGAAGAACCAAATGATGTGCCATATATGGTTGGAAATCTCTTGAAGTCTAAATTCTGGAGAAATTTACGGTTTATGATTCCGAGTTTCCTAGAGGAAGTTATGGCAATTTTAGTACCAATGGTGCAGTCTGGATGGCAGAGCAGTAAATACGCTAGAAAGTCGGATCGATCCGACACCCCTGATGGGATCGATCCGACTATGCAAAAATGTGACAGAACATATATTTTTTGGCTGAACTAAGTCCGATCGATCCATCCATCCCTCCTATGGGGTCCGATCGATCCGACACCCTTAGTCCGATCGATCGAACTCGGGAATAGCCTAAAACAACGGATTTTTACGCAACCGATCGATCCAACACCCATAGTCCGATCGGTCGGACTTGGGAATTAAAGGTTGACAGAACGTATGCTTTCTAGAGGAACACAGTTCGATCGATCCATCCATCGATCGGACTCGGGAATAGCGAGAGACTGAGGATTTTTACGCAACTGATCGATTCGACACCCTTAGTCCGATCGATCGGACTCGGGCGAAGCCAAAAATTGAAGTTTTTAATGAGAGGGATCGATCCAACACCCTGGGAGGGATCGATCCTACTTTCCCAGTGAAGAAAATCAACGGTTTAGATCAAATCCGTGGATGGAGAGACTTTGGGGCTATAAATAGGATATTTAGGGTTATCAAAGGGGATCATTTGGGAGGACTTTTCTGGAGCATCTGGAGGAGAGGAAGCCGCGTTAGGGTTTTGTTTTCTTTGTCTTTCTTTCTTTATTTTTCTTTGAACACTTTTGTCGTCTTCATGATGAACATGAGTGGCTAGTTTCTTCTCTAAGGTACCGATGTAGCCCTAACTGAATCATTGTATGTTATTGGATCATATTTATTTAATCAGTTTATTTTCCTTGTTTCATTCATTATTATAACTGAGATCTTAAATACCTTTATCAGGCCAATAGAAGAATTATAGGTTGTGTTATGTGAGATTGGGCGAGGGTTCATTCCCTGATCTTGCAGGATCTATGAATGAATGAGTTTATGTCGAGGCCGGGTTAAAGCTAAGAGTATTCTTGGTTCATAATTGTTCTTCAGAACGTAATAGATTCTTGGTTAACACTTAGTTATGGGTTCATTAACTAGGGTTAATTGGGGGTACTTGGTGAAGACCGCGGCCGAACGGATCATCATACCGGAAGAACGAGCCCTTGGAATTAAACTGAGATCTTGATTAATTCAATGCATAGAATGAGGATGTTATGGTGAAATCGGAACCTTAGTATTCATCCAACAAATTTCCATCGTTTTCTTATTTCGTTATTAGATCATCTATCTTCGAGACTTCATATTTCTTATTTTCCCTTTCTTATTTTCTTTCTTTTATGTTCTTTAGCGTTTCACTCTAATAATCTTTACAAATCTCTGTGGGTACGATACTCGTCTTGCTACTATACTGATTGCACTGATTCGTATACTTGCGAGATATAAAATTTATTCATCAGCCGACACGACCTCTAAACATCAAGCACAACAGTATTCATGTCCAACTAACCCTATCATCGAAAAGACTGAATACTACAAATCGAGTCCTGGACCAAGCTACCCGCATCGGTCCTAAGAAATAGATCCGGGCTACCCGGAAGCCCCGGATCGGCAACGCCCTAAGCAGATGCAACTAGTGCACAACAAAATGCATGCTATGAACATACGCAGAATAATACATGTAAGCATGCAACAGGATGTGATGATATAAATACAAGCTTTGGGCACGGCGCCCTGCCGGCCCGGGGTGGTGAACAAATATTTAAGTTCTAGGGACTGCTGCAGTGGTACCACCACCAACTGCCAGCAGTCCACCACCACACCTGCACCGGGAAACAACCCCGCAAACAACAGCTCACAAAAATAGCAGGTAAAGCCCTCGGCGCACGCCGGCATGCAAGGCTATGGAAACCTGTAGGGCTACCCGCCCGTTTATTCTACACAATCCCAGGAGTCATCACTCCCCTGGTTCACCACTGCCCTATTATAGGGCTAGCATGCTTAATCATATGTACCAAGTATTAAGACAGTAAGGAAAACTATCATACAAAGCCCCGCAGGCAAAAACCCACTTAAAACGCCCTTCAGCCACTAAGGAATCGATCTCCCTTCCCAAGGGGATCGATCTCTTAGTACTTAGGGGAAACTCGTCCCTGTCAACCGAAGGAGATCGATCTCCCTTCCCAAGGGGATCGATCTTCCTCGTGACCAGGGACTCCCCGCCATCAGCCACCAAGAGATCGATCTCCCTTCTCAAGGGGATCGAACTCGCTCGGGCTGGGCGCGACGCACCAGAAGAGATCGATCTCCCTTCTCAAGGGGATCGATCCCAATGGATTCTCCGGCGTGCTTCCGGCGAGGAACACCGCTAGAAAACACATCCAAACTTCATGAAACTCTGGGATCTAATAGATCAGAACCCCACGAGTCTAAAACCGGTAAAATCAATGAAAACCAACAACTATATAATCAGATCTAAGCAAAAGAACACAAATCAAACCGGAAAACTCAAAACCCCGAAGAGAGATGTCGGTAGGATCCCTACCGGAGTAAGAACGGCTTAAATCCAAGCAGCTAGGCCTTAGATCTTCCTCAAACGAGCTCAGATCCAGTAAGAACGCGGCTCAAATCTCGGAAAATCCAAAAAAATCAAAGGATAACGATCTCGTTTGCATTATAGGCAAACGAACCGACATAAGGGAGATCGATCTCCCTATGAGAAGAGATCGATCTTCCTTGCCAGAACGAGTTTGACTTTTTGGCACAAGGAGATCGATCTCTTAGCTAGAGAGGATCGATCCCACTTGCCCAGAAAGCTAGACTTGGGCCAAATCTCAAGCCCAAGCCCGGATCTTTCGATCCCGGGTCCCACTAACCATTCTAAGCAAATATTACCACAAACATGGTCAGTGTGTGCACACGCGCGAGTGTGAAACTGCCGACAATGTGCAATTTACCAAATTGCCCTTGCGGCCCGCGACGAGCCACAGGAGGAGAGGGACGGGTCCTCACATGCTTAACCTTATGGCTTGGAAATCACTACCTTCTGGAGGACTACTAACCAAAATTTTCCAAGCCCTTACCCTCCACCTAGCCGTTGATTAAACAAAAACCCCTTTCTCAAACCTTCAATAAATCCACATATAAAAGGATGATGACCGCCAAGCGAGCCTTTGGCCTTATTTGTGAGGACCCGTCCCTCTACTCTTGTGGCTCGTCGTGACCCGCAAGGGCCATTTAATAAATTGCGCCTTCTCGGCTTGTTTCACACCCGCGCGTGCACACACTGGCCATGTTTGTGGTAATGTTTGGCTAGAATGGTTAGTGGGATCCGGGATCGAAAGATCCGGGCTTGGGCTTAAGTTCTAGCCCAAGTCTAGCTTTCTGCACCTAAAGGATTGATCCTTCATTGCTAGAAGATCGATCTTTCTGTGCCAGAAAGTCAAGTGCAATCGTCATGAAGGATCGATCTTTAGGAAAGATCGATCATTCATAAGTCGGTTCGTTTGCCTATAAAGCAAACGAGACTTTCTTCCTTGAATCCTTTTGAAATCCGGAGATCTGAGCTCAGATCTAGCAATTTTTGAAGGTGTTTGAGGACGATCCAAGGCCTAGCAGCTTGGATTGAAGCTGCTATTGCTTGGGTAGGGATTCCTACCTACAATCTTTTCAGGTTTTTTGTTTTTCCGGTTTGATTATGTTCTTATGCTTAGATCTCTTAGTATGCATGTTAGTTTTCCGTGATTTCATCGGTTTTTGACTCGTGGGATCTTGATCTATCAGATCCCAGAGTTTTGATAAGTTTGGATGTATCTTCCGACGGTATATCTCGCCCTGTAACGCCCCAGCCCTCCACTGGGCTCCGACCCCGGGCTCCCGGTCCGACCAGGATCCACCCGAGGGCCCCACCTGACACAATATTGTCCGCTTTTGGCTCACCGCAGAAATCTAGAAAAACTTCCCAGTAGGTCACCCATCTCGAGACCGCTCCAAGGCAAGCACGCTTAACCTTGGAGTTTTCTGGCGGATCACTGCCAGTACGGCTTTAAAACGCGTTGTGTCTAATAAGGGCTTACTATATACTTATATCGAACCCCGGACCATACCCAGGCATTGTGAGATTGCTTACCCGGCTACCCGACTCAACCCCGCCCTCCAGGCACAGGCATCTTGTCCCACGGTAGACCCAGCGGGCCATCTCCCTCGGCGACCTGGAGGCGCAGCGAGGGCCCCCTTTCCCTCCTCCTTCCTTCCCTCTCTCTCCCCCGCGGCATCTCCTCTTCCTTCTCCGGCGGCAGCTGCGGTTGTGGGAGGTCTTCGATGGCTCTCCGGCGAGCTGGTGACGGCGGCGGCGAGGGAGGACGACGGATTAGCAAGGAGGAAGCTCGGATTAGCGTTTGGATATAGGGTTTCTACCTTGATCTCTAAGATATGCTAGATCTAGGGTTTGGTTTGATTGTTGGTTGTCTTCTTTGTGTTAATTAGTTCCTTAGATCATGCTTAGTGATTGATTGAACCTTCATGGGATTTGATTTGGGATTTATCTGGATTTTTGGATGTTTTTCCCGGATTTTCTTGGAAGCTCTGTTCTTCGATGAACAGTCACGTTCGAGCTCTATTTGTGAGCTGTCTGAACATGATCTCCTGAAAGTTTCAAGATGAAATTTGTAGATCATCGAGTTATCTTTCGATTACCTCTGATTTCATGATTTTTGGATTTTCCTACGATTTTTGACGAATTGTTTTCTAAACTGCTGCGAAACAGAAATTAAGAAATTGGTTAGTAAAATCTGTGGAGAGTAGACTTCCATTAGATCTAATTCTTGGTCAGCATGCTTCCAATATATTAAGCAATACCTGATTAAGTTTGATTTGAGGTTTAACGTCGTTTGGATGTCGATTTGCGAAGATTTCATCTTCGCTAAATGTGGTTTACTGTAGCAATCCGAGATTTGGCTTTTTAATGGATCTTTAATGTTTTATTATAGTTAGTTTTGACTTTTCTTCCGCCCTTTATTTATTTATTGTAACTGTCTCCACTGTTGGTTGTCAGTAGATGTAGGTTTCCCCCTCGTGTCCCGGTCCGGGATGGGTTTCCCGGGCCGGGGCGCGATGTCGCCCGATGAAGGATTGATCTTCTGCTTGGAGAAGATCGATCCTGGGTCTTGGGTAGCATGGTTACCCTGCGTCGCGAGGAGGATCGATCTTCCTGGGAGGAAGGATCGATCTTTCTTGGCGCAACAAGAAGGGTGCCCTCTGTCTCGAGAAAGATCGATCTTCCTGGGAGGAAGGATCGATCTTTTTAGCACGACAGTGAGGGAAGGCTCACTGTTACTTAAAAGATCGATCTTTTCTTAGGAAAAGATCGATCCTTTAGTAGCAGAGAGGGTTTTTCATGGCTTTTGCCTGCAGGGCTTGGTATGCCGGTTTTCCTTACCGCTTTATACCTTATACATATGTTTAAGCATGTTAGCCCTATAATAGGGGCAGTGGTGAACCAGGGGAGTGATGACTCCCGGGATGTTTAGAATAAACGGGCGGGTAGCCCTACAGCTTTCCCTAGCCTTGCATGCTGGCGTACGCCGAGGGCTTTATCTGTGATATTTGTGTGATGTTGTTTGCGGGGCTGCTTCCTGATGCAGGTGTTGTGGTGGACTGCTGGCAGTTGGTGGTAGTACCACTGCAGCAGCTCCTAGACCATACTTACCTGTTCATCACCCCGGGCCAGCAGGGTGCCGTGCCCAGACCTTGTTATTTATATCAGCACATATTGTTGCATGCTTACATGTATTATCCTGCGCATGTCCATAGCATGCATTGTGTTGTGCATTAGTTGCATCGGTGTAGGGCGTTGGCGATGGGTTCTTCGCCGATCCGGGGCTTTCAGGTAGTCCGGATCTAGCTCTAGGACCGTTGCGGGTAGCTTGGTCCAGGACTCGATTTGTAGTATTCAGTCGTTTTCGATGATAGGGTTAGATGACCTGAATACGTGTGGTTTGATGTTTAGAGGTCGTGTCGGCCTTGAGCCAAGTGTTGAGGTGTAGCCGGTGTCCGGTTCACTGTCTCTTTGGTAGAGGTAGCGGTGTTGGTTGCCCGCCTAGCAGTGTTGGTTTCCTGCTAGTGAGATGGCAGTGTTGGTTTCCTGCCTCGCTGAGGGCGACCCAGTATGTGACCAGTTCGGCTGGAGAACATGACTGAGGCCTCCTTTCAGAGACACGCGATGGGGTTATGGGACCCCTGTGTACACCCAGCCTTTGCTTGGGGGCGACACTGTTGTGTTCCCTCCCATGTGAGTGTCGTAGTGTAGTGTCCCTGCTGAGCTTAG
Source organism: Narthecium ossifragum (assembly GCA_963920575.1). Lineage (NCBI taxonomy): Eukaryota > Viridiplantae > Streptophyta > Magnoliopsida > Dioscoreales > Nartheciaceae > Narthecium > Narthecium ossifragum. The sequence goes on from OY986968.1 coordinate 15,281,078, forward strand.
TGCTCACTCCTACCCGGGCTGCGTTTTGCAGGTGCTGGCGCTAGCTCTTCTTCGGTCGCCCCTACCGGGCCAGTGTTTGGTGACGTGGCGGCGTCTGGCAGTGCTTGAGGAGCGGCGATCTCAGTTTCTACCTTTTGTTATAGATAGTCTCCTACGGGAGTGATAAATGTATAATTTTCCTGTTTTGAGGTTTTGTATCTATTTCAGTTTCAGTCTTTGAGGTTGTGAATGTTTGTATAATACAGGATGATTAAGAATTGCTAGGGTAACCACTACGATTAGAGGGAAACCTTGCCAAAATTTTCGCAGTAGGTTAGGTTCCAGTTCGCGTCGCCCGGCCCGGTTGGGCCTACGCGGGTCGGGGTGCGACATTATTGTTCCTTATATTAGTAGTGATGAGGAAAGAGAGCATCAAGAAGAGCATGACGAGGAAAACTTAGGGGGAGAAGAAGATGAGCCCAGATTTCAAGGTGAATCCTCCCATAGTCGAGCTCGTCCCACCACGGCACAAAGACTTGATGAGCTAGAAGTAAGATTGGAAAGGATGGAAGTCAATCAAGGTGACATCAAGACTTCCCAAGTAAAGATAATGGAAGATAAAAGCGAAGATGTCCAAGCAACTTGAAGATATTTTTACCTACATCAAAAATGAATTTCCACCTTCCACACCTTCAGTTGATTTATTCTAAATTCCGATCCATGTTACTTCTTTTTGATGATGCCAAAGGGGGAGAAAAAGTTGTGATGAATGTTGAAAACAATTGCCCTACATTTAATCTCATATTTTTACTCTTGTATTTTGCAAAACCTTGTTTTTGAAATGAAACTCTTGTAATCCAAAGTTTTCCGAATGTTTTTGAATGGAAGTGTTGGAATCTTTTAAATGAAAGACAATGTTGTTGGATATTGTTAATCTTTTGATCGTAATACAATGTTGTTGGATAATGTTAAGATGTATTGGTACATAATTTTTTATCTCCAATATCCATATGAACTATTCCATGATAGCCTATATTCAATTTTTTTGAAAGAAGTGAACATGCTAAAATCTAAGTTATCTTATCATTATATCTTAAAATTAATTTTTCCTATCCTTTTAGTGATATATGACTTGTGTGCATCCTTAGTATTCAATTTAGAACTCTTTTCAAGAATGGAATGGATGCATAGATTAAGGGGGAGCTTTAATATTTTATCATCACATTTAAAAGGGTTGTCATCATCAAAAGGGGAGAGATTGTTAATCCTAACCTTGTTTTGATGATGCCAATATATATTAAATGATAAAATATATGTTTAATATTTATTACTCCTTTGATTGGAAGTCTTAAATGCAATATTTGAGTTATTATTGTGATGACGGTCGATGCATGGATCGACCGTGAGAATGCGACGGTTGATCCATGTTGTGCGGTGGATGCACCAAACTTGGCAAAATGAAATGTTGGCTCGCGGTCGATTTGAGCATCGACCTTGGGAAGGCATTTTCTTGACAAAGCCTCATGGATCTCTCTAACCCTTCTTTCATATATTCTTGCATGCTAATTTACTTTTGTTTCATCTTATTTAAAAGCATTTAAGATCTTCTCTACCTGATTTTTCCAGTAATCTAGTTTTTCGAAAAGAGTCCAATTTACCCCCCCCCCCTCTTGGACCTTCATCTATGTCCTGTCCTTCAAACTCTTTTGATTGATTTTCAATAGATGTTGTAGATTCATTAGTGTTGTTTAATTTCAGGAATGAGCAAGTGAAGACTACATTGGAAGCGGATTTGACGATGGTGTAGGATGACTTGCACAGTTATGAGACAACAAAGGAGGTCTTGGCACCCCTTGAAACATTATAGCCATACAAACCTGGTTGAACCTTAGGCTTTGCAGTACATCTTTCCTAGATGATAAATAAAGCACTGGGTGGGAGGCAACCCACCAAGGTAACCTGTCTTTAAGTTTCAGTTTTCAGTTTTATGTTTTCTCTTTTGTTTTTCTTTTAGGTTTTCAACCACTCAGATGATCATTGAGGAGATGTTCGCTTACTCTATCAGGTGGCCTCTTTCTTATTTAAACTATCTTGTATCGCCTTTACATGGAAGTTTTGGATATCCACCTCCTGCATATTTTATTGCTTAGGATGCATACATTGAGGACAATGTTGATTTCAGGTTGGGGGATGTAGACATTCATGACCTTATTCCTACTACCTTGTGGGTTTAATAGTGTTGAATAGAGCATGTTACTAGAAATTGTACATGCGCTGAAAATTTTATGCCTATAATACATGTTTGCTTCCACATGGATTGACCTATACATTGATTGAATGTGTGATAACCTGAAGGTAGAACATCATGTGATTCACAAATGAACACTTTATGTGTAGTGACAATTATACTCACCAAAGGAATGAGCATACTATGGTTAACCTGGACCATGATTTAACCTTTAGCTAATATGATGAGTATTGCATGTGGAAAAAAAAATAGTAAGATTCTGGAGCTTGATTACTTAAGGAATTAAGTTGTGCCTAAACGACTATTAAGTGATCTACTGAGTAGCCGAGTGTTCTTGCCTCAGGAAGCGGGGAGCTCACGTAAAAAGGTAAAACCACTGATAGCTTAAAAAAAATGTTGTAGTTTATGTTATCTATTGAGTAACCGAGTGTTCTTGCCTTAGGAAGCGGGTAGCTCGCGTAAAAAGGTAGAACCACTGATAGCTATACATAAAAAAAAGAGCATGCTGTAGTTAAAGTGTGAGGGTTGGATGATTGGTCAGGAAGATAGTGGTGTCTTTGCACTAATGGTGGGTAGAAGTTGCTTCTATATGTAACTATTATTTGTCATGTCACATGTGTTCGTCTGGATGGTGATTAGCATGTTTGAAGTGCATGAGTTAATTTTATGTGTTGATAGTATGTGTTTGAGTATAAGAAGTTTTTGTGCTCCGTACTATATAGAACACTATTGACATGATATCGTAGAACTCTTATTATGCATGTCGACAGCCTTAGACCGTTGGTGTGCTTAATTATATTTTCATGCGCTTTGAATTGCTAGAGACTAGCAATAAACTTGTTTGGGGGTGTGATGAGTGCATGAAAATGTACTCTAAACAGTCTTATAACCATCTCAATTGCTAGATTGTCACCCTTAATTAACCTGTTTAGTATTATTTTGAGACTTATATGTTGCGTCACATAGTTGTTTGGAAAATGCAGGGAATTGCAGCTAAAAGAAGATGAAAAGATTACATTGGTCAACTTGGAAGATTATATTGCGGTGATGATCGACATGGATCCGATGAGACCCAAGGGGATGCCCCTCGAAGGGTTCTTGGTCTCCTCAGCCATAGTGGCGATGTTTTTGAATCCACCGTAGGCAAAGTAGACTATGGCAGCTGCCTGGAAGACACCTCTGACTCCGAAAGGGAGGAAAGGTGTGAGACTGCTAGTCGTCGAGCTCTACCCACAGGTATGCGAATGAGCCACCAGCAACTGGGATTTCGATGGCGAACTCCGTGTAGCAGAAGACGGAGAGTGTCATGCCCCGGCCCAGAAAACCCATCCGGATCGGAACATGAGGGGGGGTTCCTACATCTACTAACATCAACTGGCAGAAACAGTTACAAACAAAACAGAGAGCAAAAGTAAATCTAAGAACTACTATTATTACAAAAACTGTACATACATCAGAGTTACATCAAGATTTACATAAACCAGTCCTCATGTACAAAAGATATTAAAAACCTCAAAAAGTTACATCATCAGTAGACTCCCGAAAGGCACAGCAGAAGCCATCCTGACCCTCAAGCATGTCCTGACGTCGACGCGCCACTGCAGGACGAGCAACTAGGGCCCACCGAAGGAGAGCTGGTACCTGCACCTGCAAACGCAGCCCGGGTAGGAGTGAGCACTAGCTCAGCAGGGTTCTGCTCTACGACACACACACAAGGAAGGGGAAACTACAACTGAACTAACTCTATGCCAAGTACTAAGGCCTGCCAAGGACCCCATAAATCCCATCAATAACCCGAAGGGTACCTGTCCAAAGTACGTCCCTCCGACATCCACTGTTCAAGGGTGGACCAACTCCGACAATCCCTGACACAGGATGGACATGACGATACCAGTAGGACACCCCTCTCCAAGCGGGATCTCCACACTTGGCGGAACAATCGTGGTCATGACAACCAACTCTCAGCACTCAAAGCAACAGAGCCAACACGACCTCTAGACTCCTACTCAAAAGCTAAGGCTTGCCAGGGAGCCCATAAATCCCATCGATACCCCCAGGGTTCCTGTCCATGTAACCCTCTCCCGCCGCAACAAGGAGAACCTCAGCACATGTAGAACACCTTTACCCATGCTGGATACCAAGCATGACGACACATCTCGGGGTAACGACATCCACCTCTTAGCAATTGATACAGGAGTACAAGGAACAAACCTCAACATCATATTAACAGTGCTACAGCAAAACCCTAGGCTTCGCTACCCCGCCTCGGTCCTAGAGCTAGATCCGGACTACCCGAGAGCCCCGGACCGGCGGTCAACCACCGCCCATGCCTAGCCTAACATGCCTCTAAAGCACAAGGAAGCTAGGCAATACAACAGTATAAACAGGCAACAATCAAGGGCACACCTTCGGCCTATTTATACTAAACATTCCCGAGGGTCATGACTCCCTCGGTTAACCACAAAGCGATAAAGGGCATACAGTCAACCCATTTATTCTACACAATCCCGGGAGTCATCACTCTCCCAGTTCAACCACAAAGCGGTAACAGACATCAGTTTATAGCAATATCACTAGACAAGCCATTAAAGCGGTAAACAAACTATCATGGCAAAATCGCCAAAACTGCATACATACGAAGCCCCGTGATGTGCTGTCGCAGGCACTCAAAAATAAAACTAATACTCGTTAAAATAAATGTAGTAGTGCGAGTACGAGTCGATACCACGAAGAGTGTTTAGTCTGGTTTTGTGCTTAGTGAACAAAGATGGGGGGTTTTAATCATGAAGAAAACAGTAAAGAAATAATCTAAAGCGAAGAATTGAATTAAATCAAGAGAATAAACCTTGGTCTTAGTCAACATCCACCATCGGAATCCAACAACTGATCATCGATGCAAGTATCAATCAATTCATACCATGAATATTCACCGTTCGAATTAAATTCGAATCTCTCCTCGATCATAGTTAATTAGAAACAAGCGATCCAATTAACCCTAACTACTAGACAACCTAAGACAAGCGCTGTAGATTTAATCTAGTAGCAGCCTTAAGAATAGGGAGATCGATGAAGCTAAACAACACAAGCACAAGCGGTTGCATTTAATGTCTCGCCCCGACCCGCGTAGGCCCAACCGGGTCGGGCGATGCGAAGCGGAACCTAACCTACTGCGGAAATTTTGGCGAGGTTTCGCTCTATAATCATCAAGCAACATGTATTCAGGTTAAACTAACCCTATCATCGAAAACGACTAAATACTACAAATCGAGACCTGGGCCAAGCTACCCACCACGGTCCTAGAGCTAGATCCGGGATACCCGACAGCCCCGGATCGGCAACGCCCTACACAGATGCAACTAATGCACAACACAATGCATGTATGAACATGCGCAGGATAATACAGATCAGCATGCAACAGTATGTGATGATATACAATAACAGGGTCTGGGCACGTGATGAGAATGCATAATGTTATATTTTTATTCCTTAATATTTAGTCTTCTATGCTTATTTAGTTCCTAAATACACTCATTATTCTTATATTTTGATTTATGATGCAATTGAAGTCCTTAAGTCGAAAAGAAGCTGAAAAGAGTGCATGGATCAACTTTAAAGATTTATTTGTACCTGGTCATGAAGAACCAGAGGATGTGCCGTACATGGTTGGAAAGCTCTTGAAGTCTAGATTCTGGAGAATTTTACGGTTCATGATTCTGAGTTTCCTAGAGGAAGTTACGGCAATTTCAGTACCGATGCGCAGTCTGAATGGTAGAAAGGAAAATAAGCTGGAAGTCCGAGCGCAGGTCCGATCGATCGGACCTGGCAAAACCGTGACAGAACATGTAGTTTTTGGCTGAATATGGTTCGATCGATCGAACCATAACTCCTACTGAGCCCGATCGATCCGACTCCTAGAGTTGGATCTATCGGACTCAAAAATACCCAGAGAATGTGGATTTTTATGCCTCCGATCGATCCAGCACTTAAAGTTCGATCGATCGGACTTGGGAATTAAAGTTGACAGAGCGTATGCTTTTTAGAGGAACCGAATTCGATCTATCGGACCATCGATCGAACTCGGGAAGAGCCAGAGACGAAGATTTTTACGAAATCGATCGATCCGACTCCCTTAGTCCGATCGATCGGGCTCGGGCGTGAATAGAAGTTGAAGATTTTAATGAGACCGATCGATCCAGCATCCAAGGTCCGATCGATCGGACTTTCCCAGTAACAAAAATCAACGATTGTGATCTAATCCGAGGGTGGATACAATTGAGGCTATAAATAGGACTCTTTCTAGGGTTTGAGGGGGGATTCTTGGACACTTTTGGCTGCTCTTTCTCCTCCTTTATATTTTTTCTAGGTTTTATTTTCTTTATTAGAATCTTTTGAGGATTGTTCTCGATGGCCCTGCGTGGCTAAATCTTGATCCTTGGTCGAGGAGACTGAAACCTCGGAATCAATGAGACTGTGAGATCTAATTTATTTTTATTGTTCAGTTTATAGATGAGTATTGAATGTTCTTCTGTGTTTATCTTCATGATTGTCTTGTCTAATTGCTAGGAGCGCTACTAGTTTATTATTCATGGCGATCTACTGCTAGGTTGGATATCAAATCCGGAATTGTTTGATCCCTCTAATCTGCGAAGCAACTAGGATCTAATAATTTACTGCTGATCAGATCTTGTTAGATCTTAGGAAGAATATTCAACTAGATTAAATGCAACCGCTTGTGCTTGTGTTGTTTAGCTTCATCGATCTCCCTATTCTTAATGCTGCTACTAGATTAAATCTACAGCGCTTGTCTTAGGTTGTCTAGTAGTTAGGGTTGATTAGATCGCTTGTTTCTAATTAACTATGATCGAGGAGAGATTCGAATTTAATTCGGACGGTGAATATTCATGGTATGAATTGATTGATACTTGCATCTATGATCAGTTGTTGGATTCCGATGGTGGATGTTGACTCAGACCAAGGTTTGTTCTCTTGATTCAACTTGTTTCTTTTATTTAGATTATTTCTTTATTGTTTTTCCTCACGTTTAAAACCCCCCTATCTTTGTTCACTAAGCACAAAACTAGACTGAACACTTTTCGTGGGATCGACTCGTACTCGCACTACTACATTTGTTTTGAAGAATATTGGATTTATTTTTGAGTGCCTGCGACAGCACATCAGCACGGCACCCTGCCGGCCCGGTGTGGTGAACAGATAAATAAGGTCTACGGACTGCTGCAGTGGTACCACTACCAACTGCCAACAGTCCACCACAAACCTGCACCGGGAAACAGCCCCGCAAACAACAACTTACATATATAACAGGTAAAGCCCTCAGCGCACGCCGGCATGTAAGGCTAGGGAAAGTTGTAGGGCTACCCGCCCGTTTATTCTAAACATCCCGGGAGTCATCACTCCCCCGGTTCACCACTGCCCCTATTATAGGGCTAACATGCTTAAACATATGTACAAGGTATAAAGCAGTAAGAAAAACCGACATACCAAGCCCCACGGGCAAAAACCATGAAAAACCTTCTCTGCTACTAAAGGATCGATCCTTACCAAAGAAAGGATCGATCTTTTAAGTAACAGTGAGCTTCCCTCATTGTCGAGCTAAGAGAGATCGATCCTTCCTCCCAGGAAGATCGATCTCTCTCGAGACAGAGGGCACCCTTCATACCGCGCCAAGAAAGATCGATCCTTCCTCCCAGGAAGATCGATCTTCTTCGCGACGAAGGGTAGCCATGCTACCCAAGAACCAGGATCGATCTTCTCCAAGCAGAAGATCGATCCTTCATCGGGCGTAGCATGACCAACCCAGAGGGATCGATCCTTTTTCAAGAGGGATCGATCCGGATGGGTTCTCCGGCGTCCTTCCGGCGCGAAAAACCGCCAGAAGATACAATCAAACTCAACCAAACTCTGGGATCTGATAGATCAAGATCCCACGAGTCCAAAACCGGTTAAAACACGAGAAACAAACATGTATATAGAGAGATCTAAGTAAAAGAACATGATCAAACTGGAAACTCTAAAAACCCGGAATAAAAGTAGGTAGGAATCCCTACTGGAGCAAGAGCAGCTTAGATCCAAGTAGCTAGGCCTTGGATCGTCCTCAAATGCCTTCAAAAATCGCAAGATCTGAGCTCAAATCTTCGGATTTCAAAAGGGATTCAAGGAAGAAGATCTCGTCTGCTTTATAGGCAAACGAACCGACTTATGAATGATCGATCCTTCCCTAAGCAAGGATCGATCCTTCATGATGATCGCACTTGACTTTCTGGTACCAGAGGATGGATCTCTTAGCTAGAGAGGATCGATCCTTTTTGTGCTGAAAGCTAAACTTAGGCAAGAACTCAAGCCTAAGTCCGGATCTTTCGATCCCGAGTCCCACTAACCGTTCTAACCAAACATTACCACAAACACGGTCAGTGTGTGCACACGCGGGTGTGAAACAAACCGACAAGGCGCAATTTACCAAATTGCCCTTGCGGTCCACGACGAGCCACAGGAGTAGAGGGACGGGTCCTCACATTTAATCTAGTCGAATATTCTTCCTAAGATCTATTAATCCCTAAAACGCAGTAAATCAATAGATCTTAGTTGCTTCACAGATTAGAGGGATCAAACAATTACGGATTTGATATCCAACCTAGCAGTTAGACAAGACAATCATAAAAATTTAATCTCAGAAGAACATCCAATACTCAAGTATAAACTGAACAATAAAAATAGATTAGATCTCACAGTTTCATTGATTTCGAGGTTTCAGTCTCCTCGACCAAGAATTAAGGTTTAGCCACGCAAGGCCATCAAGAACAATCCAATCCTTTGAAGAAGAAAGAATAACCCTAGAAATATAGAAGAAGAAGAAAGGAGCAGCCAAAAACCTCTAGAATTCGCCCCCCCTTAATCCCTAAAAAGAAGCCTATTTATAGCCCATAAGTTTCCCATCATCGGATTAAATCTGAGCCCTTAATTCTGCAAAGTCGGTTAAGAAAGATCGATCTTTATGGAAAGAAGATCGATCTTTTCTTCCCAGATTGTGGCTGCGCCCCGACTCGGATCGATCCCTTTTGGAAAGGGGATCGATCTCTTTATCCCAGATTCAGATTTCTCCTCACGGTTGATCCGCGCATCGACCCTGAGAGCGTATATTTTTGACAGAGGCTGACGGTCGATGTGGCGATCGATCTGATGGTCGACCGTGGGTCTTTTCATCTCTGGGTGCATAAGGGATTGATCTCTTTTGGAAAGCGGATCGATCTTCTTTTTCTCTGCATATTCTTCTTCTGTTCTGCCCTGCGCTGGTTGTAGTAAAAGCTTTGTAACTTTCTCTAGAAAGCTCCAAATCATGAACCGTAAAATTCTCCAAAAACTAGACTTCAAGAGCTTTCCATCCATATGTGACACATCATCTAGTTCTTCATCAGCAGGTACAAATTAATCTTTAAAGTTGATACATATACTCTTTTTAGCTTCTTTTCGACTTAAGGACTTCAATTGCATCCTAAATCAAAATATAAGAATAATGAGTGTATTTAGATACCAAATAAGCACAGGAGACTAAGTATTAAGGGATAAAAATATAACATTATGCATCATCATCACCCCGCGGGCAAAGCAGCCTCAAAAACGCATTCTGGTGAACGTTGGATTGATCCAACATACCCATGGATCGATCCGACTTGCCCTCGGATCGATCCAACTTGCCCTAGGATCGATCCGACTTGCCTTCGAATCGATCCGACTTGCCTTCGGATCAATCCAACTTGTCCTTGGATCGATTCGACTCGGACAAACCAAGAAAACCAATCTCTGTTACCCTCAGACCCTGTTCCTGGGAAACACGGGATCGATCCAAACATACCCATGGATCGATCCAACTTCCACCAGTGAACAGACCATCTTGAGTGCAACTTGGATCGATCCAATATCCACTTGGATTGATCCCAACCGGCCCTCCGGCCAACTTTCGACGGCGATCATGGTCGGAAAACCAAACCAAACTTCACCAAACTTGGTGAGTTGGTAGATCTAATGCTCACGAAGCTACTCATGGCTTCAAAACCGTAATCCATCACTTATACATGGAGATCTACTCAAAACAAACTCGAATTCGGCGAAAACGACGAAGAACACGAGGAAACCCAACCAAATCCGTCGGTAGAACCCTACCTCGACAAGAGCTACTTCAATCCACGAAGCCAAGCCTTGGATCTTCCTAAATCCTCTCAAGATTTCGCCGGATCTGAGCCCAATCGCAGCGGAATTCGAAAAGAAAAGAGAAAGGAAGCATCGCGTCCGCTCTTATACGGACGCCCCAGTTCGAGTGGGATCGATCCAAACTCCACCTTGGATCGATCCGAACTCCACTGGCGGCCAACACTCCCTAGTGCATCCTGGATTGATCCAAAGTGGAGTTTGGATCGTTCTAACTTGCACAGGGAATCAGAATTGGGCTAAACTCAAGCCCAATTCCAGATCTTTCGATCCCGGGTCCACCTAACTATTCTAATCAAACACATACACAATCAAGGTCAGTGTGTGCACACGTGGGTGTGAAACAAACCGACAAGGCGTAATTTACCAAATTGCCCTTGTGGTCAACAACGAGCTACAGGAATAGAGGGATAGGTCCTCACAGAGAGCATGGTGGAGACGCCAAAGGCGACGTAGGAGATGACGATGGATGTTCCGGCATTCTCATGCGCCTCCTGGCCTGTTAAGACGAAGATGCCGGCGCCGATAACAGAGTTGAAGCCGAACTACTTGAGGTCCCACTGATGGAGGACAAGTAGTTGAACCGGCAGTCCCACAGCGGTTGGAACGCATCCGGTTTCTGTTGGTTCGAATCAGGTCTCCTGACGACCGTGGCCGTCGGATAGGCATAACTTTTGATCACGGTGTCTGATTGGGGTGTATGAGGCGTCAAAACGGCCGGCTTACCGAGCCGTACATTAATCATTGGGATCAATCTCACATGACTCAAGGCATCCTATGCCCAAATTCCTTCAGCTGATGCCCAAAAATTCAGTTTTTAGTTGAACTTTCCTTATTTGACAGTTTTTCTTTAATTAGGACTTTCCATATTTGGCTGTTCATTTCTTTTCTAATTTCAGGATTAGTTTGATTAACAGTTTGATAGGATACTAGTTGCTAGTTTTGCAGTTTGAGTCCATCTGTAAGTGAGTGTCTCCTTAGTCTATAAATAGAGTTTTAGGGTTTGTAATTGGGGAGTTTTTGATTAATGAAATTGTGAGTAGTTTTCTGCTCTTGAGAATTCTGATTTTTTCTCCCACAGAAAGGACAGTCGTCTCTCCCGTCGAGAGGTTATTCTTTCATGCTCTCCCTGTGCCACCCACCAAGTGAGGCACCTCTTCATTTCGCTCTCGCTCCGTCTTCGCAGCTTGCCGAGCTCGGTGTCATCGTCAGACCGGCCAATGAGGTGGTCATTTAGCCTAAAAGGCTGATGAGACAGCGCCGATCGGTACGCAGCTCAGCTTTGGAAGGATTTCTCCGGGAAGAAGTCCTTCCTGCTCAATCTCCAGTAGCTCCTTTGCTGTTGGAGTTCTTTAGCCTCCCCTTCCATGAACTCAGTTTCTTGTACTAACTGCTTCTGGCTAACTATTTTCTTGTACAGGATTGAAGTGCCTTGCTTGCCATTATATAAGCACGTCCAGCTATTTTGTAATTAGGAGTTGTGATATGGGATGTGCACAACACATTGCCTCTATGGTTTCATGGCTATTAGGAAGGTACTATGATTGATTGGTTCCTCTTTACATGTGGTTATGCAGCTAGTTTGAATTAAAAAAAACCTCCGTTAGCACGCATTTTCAAAGTTGTGGTGGTCCATGGTTGGAGTTTAGTACTTGAAGCTAGTAGGGAACGCATGAGCCAGTGGTACCAAAAACTTGGCCATCGTTTAAAAGTCACAAGAGGGCTGATGGATACAATTTGTCACATGCTTGGCCATGATCGACGGACGGAGCCTTGAATCTTTAGTGTTTTCATGGTTGGCTGCTGAAATCTTGGAGATTGTTAGCAGCATCTAGCTCGGAGATGTATCTTCTCTTTTTGGGAGGTCTATATGTCTATGAAATTGACACCAGCTTACAGACAGGAGTGTCTTCTTCCATGTCCCCTCCGATTTAGTCGTCTGGCATGCCAAAAGTAGTCTTTTTGGGAGGTCTATATGTATATAGATTGCTATATTAGCAGTGAAAAATGACATTCTAACATCAAGGCAAATGCTGAATTTTGAAGATCATACTCTGGATGAGTAAAAACGAACGGCTAGTTTATTTTCGTTGTTCAGATTCAAATTCGTAATAACTTTGGAGAAAGTATTAGGAAAACAATGGAGCTAATCAACTGAACAATGAGACAATTTTTATTGATTACAATTGCTTAGGATTATTTATAAAAATTTTACTTATGTATCTCTTAAAATTTCATAAATATCATATATACCCGTATATTCTTTGAGCTTACATACATACCCCTCAAAACATAAAAAAATAATAAACATACCTCTCAGGTTACTTACTGGCAAATCAATAAAAAATATTCCTAACGCCGATGTCGATGAACGCAACTTCAAACTAATCAGGATACGGGCTGGTCCAGAAAGCTGCCTTCAGAATGTCGCAATCCCGAACTCTCAGCTGGTATAGTCAACACAAATGTCTGACTCTGAAGTGGTCGGTGAAACTTTCAACTGCTAACACGTCATCAACGCACTGTAGCGGACACGTATTCATCGTTGCAATACTGACTAGCTTCCAGAAGCCTGTGCATGTATGGAGGGAGCTGATGTGAGGACCCGTCCCTCTACTCATGTGGCTCGTCGTGGACCGCAAGGGCAATTTGGTAAATTGCGCATTGTCTGCTAGTTTCACACCCGCGTGGGCACACACTGACCATGTTTGTGGTAATGTTTGGCTAGAATAGTTAGTGGGACCTGGGATCGAAAGATTCGGGCTTGTGCTTAAGTTTTAGCCCAAGTCCAGCTTCCTGCGAAAGATGGATCGATCCTTCCTTACTAGAGGAATCGATTGGTCAATGGCAGGAAGCTGGATCGTTGAGAAGGATCGATCGTTCCACTTGGGACGGATCGATCGCTCACTTGGGACGGATCGATCGCTCTCTGTAGACAGATCGATCCTGCTTAAGTCGGTTCGTTTGTCTATAAAATGGACGTAACCTTCTTCCTTGAATCTCTTTTGAAATCCGAGTTCTTGAGCTGAGATTTTCTGGATTTCGAAGAGGTTGTGGACGATCCAAGGCCTAGCAGCTGGGATTGAAGCTGCTATTGCATAGGTAGGGATCCTACCTACTTTTCATCCGGATTTTTTGAGGTTTTTTCGGTTGTCTTTGATCTTTTCCTTAGATCTTGTTATACACTTATTAGATTATAGTATTTCCACCAGTTTTGGACTCGCAGTCCTTCGTACTACTAGATCCCAGGTTTTGGTGGGATTTGGTGGAGTTTTCTGACGGTATTTCTCGCTGGAGGGTTGTCGGAGAACCCATCGCGATCGATCCTTCTGTGAGAGGGATCGATCCTTCTTTGTTGGTCATGCTGAACTCGAGCAGGATCGATCAGTCTCGGGTGAGAACGATCGATCCTTGTGCCTTGGGTAGCATGGGATCTCACCCGTCGCGAGTAGGATCGATCGTCCCTTGGGGGGAAGGATCGATCCTCCTCGGCACGACAGTGAGGATGTTCCCTATCGCGAGTAGGATCGATCGACCCTTGAAGGGACGGATCGATCTTACTCGGCACGATATGGAGAGTTTGTTCTCTGCCATTAGAAGGATCGATCTTCCCTTGGAGGGAGGGATCGATCCGTCTACGGCAGAGAGAGAGATTTCTTCTTAGTTTTGCCCGCGGGGCTTTGCATGTATCGTTTTCTTTACTGTCTTATACTTGGTACATATGTTTAAGCATGTTAGCCCTATAATAGAGGCAGGGGTGAACCGGGGGAGTGATGACTCCCGGGATGTTTAGAATAAACGGGCGGGTAGCCCTACATCTTTCCTTAGCCTTGCATGCCGACGTGTGTCGAGGGCTTTATCTGTGATATCTGTGAGCTGTTGTATGCGGGGCAGCTTCCCGGTGTAGGTGTTGTGGTGGACTGCTGGCAGTTGGTAGTGGTACCACTGCAGCAGCTCCTAGACCTTACTTACCTGTTCACCACCCCGGGCCAGCAGGGTGCCGTGCCCAGTTCTTGTTATTTATATCATCACATATTGTTGCATGCTTACATGTATTATCCTGCGCATGTTCATAGCATGCATTGTGTTGCACATTAGCTGCATAAGAGTAGGACGCTGGCGGTGGGTTGACCGTCGATCCGGGGTTTTCGGGTAGTCCGGATCTAGCTCTAGGACCATTGCGGGTAGCTTGGTTAGGGACTCGATTTGTAGTATTCAGTCGATATCGATGATAGGGTTAGATGACCTGAATACATGTGTTTGGTGACGTGGTGGTGCTTGAGGAGCGGCGATCTCAGTTTTACCCTTTTGTTATAGATAGTCTCCCACGGGAGTGTTAAATGTATAATTTTCCTGTTTTGAGGATTTGTATTATATCCAGTTCAGTGTTTTGAGATTTGTGAATGTTTGTATAATACAGGATGATTATGAATTGCTAGGGAGACCACTACGATTAGAGGGAAACATCGCCAAAATTTTCGCAGAAGGTTAGGTTCCAGTTGGGCCTACGCGGGTCGAGGTGCGACAACTTGGTATCAGAGCATAGGCTGTAGATCCCAAGGAGTAGGATCAGGTTTCGATTGAGATTGAGCGTTGAATGGGTTAGTTCTATGTCTTCAACATCCGTGCATGCTCTCCTTGTGTTGTGTATGATTTTCTGCTTTATGTTGTGCTGCTTTGTTTTGCGGTTTCGGACGAGTGGACGCTTGTTTGTCGTTGGTGATTGCGCAGATGTCGGGAGCTCGAGGCCGACCTTCGATTGTTGGTCGGGGTGGGGCACGACTTGATCGACCCGCCCGACCAGACAGGGTAGCACCTGTCAGGGAGGTCAGAGCTAGAAGGACTGAGCCATCACCAACGACGGTTTCGGTCGCACGGGAGGAGGCCCTTCTCGCCGAGGAGGGTGTTCTTGCTCCGGTCGACGCACGGACCGCTGCGGTGGTCTTGCTGGAGTTTCAGCAGTATGCCACCCGGTTCACGCACCTTGTTCGATTTGCGGGGGGTGGTTGCAGCAGATCAGACGGCCAGGGCACGTCAGTTTGAGCAGGGGCTTCGATCAGAGATCTCGCGACGGACCAATTCTTACCGCTTCCAGGCGTACTCAGCAGTTCTGGACTGCGCCTTGGCAGTGGAGGCGCAGTTGCAGGACGAGAGGTACCGGGCAGTTCCACCGGTATCCTTTACTAGTACACCGCAGAGACCCCAGTTCAGGGGGGGATTCGGCAGAGGCCAGCAGCGGCGTCAGCGACGTTTCCAGCAGCAGTCACATCACCCGCAGCAGTTCCAGCCGCATATGCCGAGTCCGAAAGGCCAGTTTCTCTGGACGGCCGGGCCGTTTGGGTAGGCTTCGTTAGGGGGAGGCCATGTGATGAGTCACTAAATGTTCATGATTAAACCCCTTAACTTAGCTTTGTTAGGCCTAGAGAGTTTGTATTTGATAGCTTGTTAGTTGATTTCAGGTTTGATCATGCTTTGAGGAGAAATGCAGGAAATTCGATTAATATCCTGAAATACACTGCTCTGTCGACTGTTAGCACAATATTTACCAGATATTATCCTTAAGTCCAAATATTTTGAAATTTGGGTGACATCTAGAAGACATCCAGACGTACAACTTTCATGTTGAACACTTTCAGAGATTCCAGGAGATTCCAGATGAATTGATAGCAGTTTTGAAGAAGATGGAGATATTTAGCTGCTGGAAGACTGGTCCGTCGATGCTCGGGAGAATATTCGCCAAATATTCTACATAAGTTCAAATATTATAAACTCTTCGGGAGAAGACAGAAGACTTCCAAATCTACATCTTTTGTGTTGGACTCATTCTCAAATTCCGAACTGGTTGAGCCCAGTCGCGATTAGAAGAAGCTGTCAGGGTTGGACCAGGAATTCCGAGTTGGACTTGAGGTCTAACTTAACCTTGAAACCCTAATCTGGGAATTAAGATATAAAAAGGGCTTTGTGGCTGGAAAACCAGAGGCCTCCATAGAGAGAAAAAGAGGGATTCAGATTGGAGAAGAAGACGGAGATGTGGTGTGGATCCCTAACCTTCTTCATCGAATACATGGATCTCATCCAAAAGATGAGTGGCTAATCTTCTAGATCTAGGGATTTCATGAAACTCTAGTGTAACTTTCTGTATTTTCTAGTTGATTCTTGTATTTCTTTCTCATAGACATGATCTTATGGATTTGAATTTATTAATAATAGAGTTGATGGAAGTATTTCCCTTGACGTATTTTGTGTCTTACTTGATTGCTGTGCTTGATGGTAGAGTTCCATAAGATGGTTTTCATGTGATTTTTGACATGCTTTTGAGATAATCTATGCTAAGTAAAGATAGATTGTACTCAGGTTAAGTCCAAAGACAATCTATGCTATACGAAGATAGGTTATGCCTTAGGTAGTCACCAACTTTCTTTTAGGGTTTCATGTGAGCTTAAGAAGCCATGATTCCATAATGTCTAGAGAAGAAGCAAGATGATAGCTAGAGGAAACAGGAAGTGAAGCTAGAGTGGATTAAGGGATCCCTAGGTTGTTTCTCTCATTGATCTACTTCAACCTTTTCATTGCTTTTTCAGTAGTTTAATTCCTTAGATAACAAAACCATTGAAACTCCTTTTCTTCGCCTTAGGACTTGAGTTTAGAGATTTAATTTGATTTCTTCTTTTGTTAAACAATCTTTCCCTGTGGTTCGACTCCGGATCTCACCACTGTTCTACGTTTGTTGAGTAGTATTGATTGAAGGATTATAAATTCTAAATTGCGTTTTGCATCTGATTTAACGACGCATTTGCGAGCGATCAATTTTTGGCGCCGTTGCCGGCGAAACATTTTGATTTTTCAAAGAAGTTTTCAAAGAAGTTTCTGATTTTTCTCTTTGCTCTTTTTCTAGGCATAGTTAGGTTTTTATTTTCAGTTATTTTTCGTTTATTTTTAGGAATTTTTCTGACAATTCTAGGGATTTTCGTAGCATTAAAGCAACAGTTTTTTGGAGAAGAAGCTTTCTGCAACTCGGATTACCGACCGATCAGGCTACCAGGCGAGCGATCGGAAGGCCTACCGATCGATCGACCATCTTCCCGATTGATCGGACGCGCGTCACTCAGGTACGTTTTCTTCACCTAAACTTGAGCTTTTTGCTGTGGCATTCCGTGGTTTTCTCCTCTCCTCTGAATAGTCTGTTTTCTTTTTCTCTTTTTGGTGTGATCTTGTATGCAAGGCAGACGATCCCTACATAATCCGTTGGAACCTTTGGATCTAGAAATAGAGACCACACTTCGAGCTGCTAGAACCTTAGCACAAAAATCTCTAAGTAACTATCAGGAAGCCATAAGCAACTTGCAATCCTTAATGGCTGAACACGAGGAACATATCATTGACCCTAATGATAATATGGGTAGGGGTGGAAATGATCACAATAATAGAGAAGTCCCAATTAGAAATCACTTCTTACCTGGACCTTATACCTATGCTTCTTGTATCAACCCACCTACCATCAATGCTACCCATTATGAGATTAAGCCTAACTGGATTACAGCCTTACCTTCTTTTTATGGGCGTGAGAATGAGGATCCCTATGGACACATTGCTAGCTTTCTTGAAATCCTTTCTATGTTCAAACTTCAGCATTTTAATGATGATGCCTTTAGACTCAAACTCTTCCCTTTTTCTTTGAAAGATAAGGCTAAACATTGGCTCCAAACCTTAGCTCCAAATTCGATTTCAACATGGGACCAACTTCGGGATGCTTTCCTTAAGAAATATTTCCCGATCATTAAAACTCAAAATTATCGAACCATGATTATCTCTTTTAAGCAAAATGAAGATGAGATGTTTCATGAAGCTTGGGAAAGGTTTAAGGATCTTCTTAGAGAGTATCCCCATCATGAGGTACCTGAGTGGCAGTTAGCCCATTCATTTTATAATGGTCTTAATGATCGTTATAGGACAATGGTCGAAGCTTGCTGCGGGGGTGTTGTTCTTAGTAAGCCATGGACTGCCCTTTGGGAAATGTATGACAATCTTGCTGAAAATTCACAACACAATGCCTCAGTCTCTAGGAGTCGGTCTACCACTGTTCGTAATTCTCGGGGAATTTATGAAATTTCTGAAGTCCAAAGTCTCTCCGCACAAGTAGCCCTCCTAACTAAAGACTTAAACTAGTTGAAAACAAACCAATCTCTTGCTCAACAATTGCCTAATACTTCTCTTGAAATCTGTGCCCTTTGCCTTAATTCTGGTCATCATATCACTGATTGTCATCTGGCCCCCAATTTCCCTGACTTTGTTCAGGAACAAGTTAATGCAACTTATGATTTTTTCAAACCTCAGAACAACCCTTATTCGAATACCTATAATCCAGGTTGGAGAAATCATCCTAATTTTAGTTTGAAGCCACAACCGTCAAGTAACTTTCAAGGGCAAAACAATCCAGCTAATACTTCTACTCTCAAGTACCCACCTAAATCTTTTGCATATCCAAACCCTGGGTACTCTTCACATTATCCACAGAATACCTCTCAACCTCCTCCTCCTGAATCATCAACTGAGCCCACTTTAAATTCAATCATGAGTACACTTTTAGAGATGAGAGGTGATTTCAATAGGGACATGTCATCCATGAAGGTCGAAATTTTAACTGTCAAAAGTGATGTCTCCTTGTTGACAAACAATTTATCTTCAACGATTCAATCCGTATCAAATTTAGAAAAACAAGTTGGGCAGCTATCTAACAACATGGCTAGAAGAGAGGAAGGGCACCTACCGAGTCAACCTTTACCCAATACAAGAGGCCTACACCACGTAGAAAGCCAAAATTTTGAAAGTGCCAAGGACGTAGTGACCCTTAGAAGTGGAAAAACCGTTGACAATCATGTAGGGGAACGAACATGTACCGATCGATCGGACACAGTTCCGATCGATCGGAACTGTGTTCGATCGATCGGCCGTCAGACGACTGATCGGTATTCCAACCGATCTATCGGACGGACGGTGGTGACCCAGACAACCCACCTGATTCCAACCTCTCTGATTCTAGGGAATCTAACCCTTTCAAGTATACACCTAGGGTACCCTTTCCTGCGGCCCTTAAGGATTCCTATCCAACTATCAAAGCCCGAAGAGCTGTAGAGGACGCCCTTGAAATCTTCAAACAGGTCAACATCAACATACCATTGCTTCATGCCATTCGTCAAATCCCTTCATATGCCAAATTTCTGAAGGATCTGTGCACTCATAAATGCCAGACAAAACCCAACAGAGACAAGAAAATCCTTTTACCTGAATAAGTTAGTTCGATTTTGAGACATGACACGCCACCCAAATTAAAGGACCCTGATACCCCTACCATACCCTGTTGCATAGGAGACTACCAGATTGATGGTGCCCTTCTTGACCTAGGAGCCAGTGTTAACATGTTGCCCTACTACCTTTATAAGGAATTTGGGATGGAAGAACTTAAACAGACATCAGTGATTTTGCAATTAGCTGACAGGTCCATTAAGACACCAAGAGGTCTAGTAGAAGATGTTTTAGTTAAAGTGGATAATTTTTTCTTTCCGATTGACTTTGTTGTCTTAGACATGGAACCTGTTGTCCACTGCAAAAAGACTGTACTCATTATTCTAGGACGTCCGTTTTTGGCCACTGCTAATGCCTGCATAAATTGTCAAACTGGTGTGATGGATGTTTCTTTTGGTAATATGCATGTTAAATTGAATATCTTTAAGACTGCATGTTTGCCTGAACATGAGAATGAATGCTTTCATGTTGATAGTTTGACGGACTGCTATGATGATAAGTCTCATGTCATAATGAATGATAGATTGCCTACAATTTGGGATGAATACGATTTTGGTTATAATGATTATGATCTTAAACTGTATGATGATAAATTGCCTATAATCTGGGATGAGTATGATTCTGAGGATGATGATGTTGAATTAAAGAATGAAATTTTGCTTGATATTTTGAATGAATATGTTTCTGACTCTGATGAGGATGTTAATCGGGACACTACACAATCTAAATATGATATCAAAACACACATCTTGCCCGACCAATCACTCGATCGGCATACTGTGGAGACAAAAACTATTTCTGGGATGGTTGAACTTCTTTCACCGCTATCTTTTACTCCCACACCTGTGATAGATACGGGCCAATTGTGTGCTTATTATGCCGACACTCACCTTTGCACAGATGCGGCAGTATATCCTAAGGTTGAGCCACCTCCTCTTTTCTCTATCTCTGCACCATCATCACTGCTTTCACCGCGTCTTTTATCTATATTTGACCTTTCACTTCCGGTTCACCCGATTGATAGTTTCACTATTCTGGAGGACACATACTGTAGACCGGGGTGCAAGATGAAACATGACGATAGGTTGCCTTTTATGGAGAGTGGGGTCTCTAGTTCTATTGTTGGGAGGAAAAACTTTGTTAGCCTACATCATCAACTACTTGATTTACTGTGGGGTTGGGTTTGGTTTCAAGCATTATATGGAGGAAATTATTTTAAGTGGGGTGATCGATTCCGTCATTTAGACGGATCCATGCTATAATGGCACCTTTTTCGGGAAGTCGAGCGAAAGACTTAAAATTGCGCGCTTGTTGGGAGGCAACCCAAGTTTTATATTTTTTCCCGTATTTTTCTTAATTTTTAGGATTTTCCATGATTTTTTTCATTTTTTTTCCCGTCTTTTTCCTATTTTTCCGTATTTTCTTTATTTTCTTTGAGTTTTCTCTCTCCTCACGCTCTCTCCTTCACCCGCGGCTCATCGTCCCAGCTCGTCGGCACGTCCCCGAGCCGACGACCACCGCCGCCCGTCGCTAACTCTCCGGCCGCCCTCAGCCCCTAAAAATACCACCGATACCTCCGCCAACCTTCCACCTATTCATCCCCGTCCTTCATGTCCCTCGCCACCTTCTTTTCCGACGCCGGTGAGCCCCCCCGCCGTCGTCTTCACCGCCATTCACGGCTGCTCACCGCCCCAAACTACCTCCATAACCTTCCTCAGGCCACCACGAAGCTTCCTCCACAATCAAAACACCTCCTTGCCGCCGGGATCATCGATTTCTACCGCCGTCGGTTTCCACCTTTCCGACCACCCTCAATCCGTCGCCTGGAAGCCCCATACTTTAATCAAACCCCATAGGAAGCTTCCTAACCCTTCTGCGATGCTTCCTCAACCCTTTCCGTCCTTGATTGGAACTCCGACCATCGGCTTCCAATTCCGGCAATCATCCTCCTCCGCGCCGATCACCTCCGATCAGCCACTTAGAAGCCACTATTCTTAGATCAGAGGTCACTGGAGGACTCCTTAGACATCCACGATTCCTCCTGTCATGGTCCTATCCTCCGGCGATGAGCTTTCACCGTCGATCCGTCGCCGGTGAGCTCTCAGCCGTCTGATTCTTCTTGGAGGTGATCCAGGTGCTCCAAAGCTCATATTTTCGATCGGACGGTACAGAACTTCAATCAGGACCATAATCTGTATAGTCAAGTCATCCAGACATCCCAAAGCATTCACGGGTGTTCACTTTTCCCTATCTCCGCTAATTTCGAATTTGATCTCGCCGCGGGCTGCAGACCATGGATGAGAACGACCATACTGCGGATTATGAATAATTTGATGCTCTGCTTGGATATTTTGGTTCTTTATTTCCTTATCTGTGATGTCTAGAAGATTAATTTTGATGTATTCTCTCCGTTACTATTTATCTGTACATGTTATATTTTTATGTGATGAATGTTTGTACGGATTAATATATCATGAAAATACAAAGGAGACTCTGTCGAAATTTTCTATGATTCTAATACCTTTTTGGACTTTTATTTGTTATATTTGATCTTTTTGGAAAGGTATATAATTGTGGGACAGGTTATGGTGGGGAAGGAAGTATTTATTCTATGATGGTGGTGCCTAAACTAAAATTGGAAGAGCGAGAAATCTATTTCTAAGGAGTTCATGATGGTTATCTCTACCCTTTACTTCTTGATTTATTTTTGTGACTTAGTGTAATTGGGGACAATTACATTTAAGTTGGGGGTAGCATTCATAAATTTCATGCTCATATATTTCTATTTTTATTTTCTGGTAACCAAATATTATACATCCCTTGAAATATGTCAAAAGGATGAAATTATGATATGATTTGACAATGGTGCATGTTTTAGAAATTTATTTTATGAATTATTCTAAGACGTGTATGTCATATAGGAAATAGTAAATTTTGCTATGCATGACATTATTTCTATACTTTAACACTTTTACCATGATCTAAGGATAACTCGACATATCCTAATGCACATGTTCACTTCCACATGTTAAGGGGTTGATATTAGATTCGAAACATGATACTAGGATAGATTTATAATTCTTTATCATGACACAGAAAATACATGAACACATGCAATTATCTGAGTATGCGAAAAAAAAAGGGATTTTCAACTTAGTAACCTGGCAGTGTGCCTAGCCAGCGTGGTGTTCGCGTAAAACGGTTGAATTTGCTTACAAAAAAAAATGACTAGTTATGATTTGTAGCCTTCATGGTTTGAGGATTAGAGACTGAAGAGTGTTCTACACTTAGTGCCCTAAAACCGTCTGGTTTGGGAGTCACTGTTTTGAACCTCGTTACATGGACCATGAAGAAAGCTTAAGAAATCATAACATTGCACATGTCATATATATAAAAAAAAAGAAAAGAAAAGAAAAAAAAAAAATAGATATTGCTATGTGATAAGTGGAAGATATGTGCTTGGATAGGATTGTGATCTTGAATAGTTGAAGTGTTTAGATATAATTGATGCTCTGAAGCATGTGGAACCCCAATCACACACAGGAGTGTTAAAGTTAGTCTTAATCATGATTAAATATGTTGAAGTGTTGGAAATATGTTATGACATGTTTTGATTTACCATATTTTTATGTGACTGTGAGTTGAAGGATGAATTCATGGATAGGCTTTCTATTTCATGCATTAGAGTTAATGAATATTATGATGGATTTCTAATGATATATTCAAGGGGATGTATAGATGTTTGTGGGTGTTATCACTGGAAACCCTCAGGAGACTATAACTCCTCCACTGGGGTAACCCAGGGGTTTAAAGGCTTGTTGCACATGCTAAGTGCAATCGTGAGACCTACGAAAGTGGCTAGTTAGATTTATTGCTTTCTTTTTATATTTTCTTTGCTCGAGGACTAGCAAAGTGTAAGCTGGGGGGTGTGATGAGTCACTAAATGTTCATGATTAAACCCCTTAACTTAGCTTTGTTAGGCCTAGAGTGTTTGTATTTGATAGCTTGTTAGTTGATTTCAGATTTGATCATGCTTTGAGGAGAAATGCAAGAAATTCGATTAATATGCTGAAATACACTGCTCTGTTGACTGTTAGCACAATATTCACCAGATATTATCCTTAAGTCCAAATATTCTGAAATTTAGGTGACATCTAGAAGACATCAAGACGTACAACTTTCATGTTGAACACTTTCAGAGATTCCAGATGAATGGATAGCAGTTTTGAAGAAGATGGAGATATTTAGCTACTGGAAGACTGGTCCGTCGACGCTCGGGAGAATATTCGCCAAATATTCTAGATAAGTTCAAATATTACAAACTCTTCGGAAGAAGACAGAAGACTTTCAAATCTACATCTTTTGTGTTGGACTCATTCTCAAATTCCGAACTGGTTGAGCCCAGTCGCGATTAGAATAAACTGTCAGGGTTGGACCAGGAATTCCGAGTTGCATTTGAGGTCTAACTTAACCTTGAAACCCTAATCCGGGAATTAAGATATAAAAAGGGCTTTGTGGCTGGAAAACCAGAGGCCTCCATAGAGAGAAAAAGAGGGATTCAGATTGGAGAAGAAGACGGAGATGTGGTGTGGATCCCTAACCTTGTTCATCGAATACATGGATCTCATCCAAAAGATGAGTGGCTAATCTTCTAGATCTAGGGATTTCATGAAACTCTAGTGTAACTTTCTGTATTTTCTAGTTGATTCTTGTATTTCTTTCTCATAGACATGATCTTATGGATTTGAATTTATTGATAATAGAGTTGATGGAAGTATTTCCCTTGACGTATTTTGTGTCCTACTTGATTGCTGTGCTTGATGGTAGAGTTCCATAAGATGGTTTTCATGTGGTTTTTGACATGCTTTTGAGATAATCTATGCTAAGTAAAGATAGATTGTACTCAGGTTAAGTCCGAAGACAATCTATGCTACACGAAGATTGGTTATGCCTTAGGTAGTCACCAACTTTCTTTTAGGGTTTCATGTGAGCTTAAGAAGCCATGATTCCATAATGTCTAGAGAAGAAGCAAGATGATAGCTAGAGGATACAGGAAGTGAAGCTAGAGTGGAATGAGGGATCCCTAGGTTGTTTCTCTCATTGATCTACTTCAACCTTTTCATTGCTTTTTCAGTAGTTTAATTCCTTAGATAACAAAACCATTGAAACTCCTTTTCTTCGCCTTAGGACTTGAGTTTAGAGATTTAATTTGATTTCTTCTTTTGTTAAACAATCTTTCCCTGTGGTTCGACTCCGGATCTCACCACTGTTCTACGTTTGTAGAGTAGTATTGATTGAAGGATTATAAATTCTAAATTGCGTTTTGCATCTGATTTAACGACGCATTTGCGAGCGATCACCATGGTCAGCAGCCTGGCGCGTCAGTCACATGCTTCCTGTGCGGGCAGCTGGGGCACTACCGTAGAGACTGTTCCTCGCGAGGAGCACGGGGCGCTATGCCGCAGGGCAGTAGAGGCGGAGGGCCCGGTGCTTGGCAGGGGAGCAGTGGTGGGTGCAGGTCAGGGGCTGGACCGAGCTGCTCCAGGGGTGGAGGCAGCCAGCGAGGGCGTGTGGTTTCTCTCGCAGAGCGTGAGCAGCCGGACACCCTTCAGCTCTACCAGCTGTCACAGCAGTACCAGCAGGCAGTGGCAGAGCCATCCGTACCCAGAGGTAATCTTTCAGCTTTCTCGTCCTTTGTAGATATGCTGATAGATTCTGGGGCGTTTCTTTCCTATGTTGCTAGCATGTGTGTGGCATTGCTAGAATTAGAGATGAGTCGGCTAGAGTTGGCACAGTTAGTAGACTCACCGATCGGCGGGGCAGTCAGGGTAGACCGAGTCTGCCGATCGTGTTCGTTGGAGGTTGGAGGCCTCCGGGTCTGTCTAGACCTACGGGTACTAGACATGACCGGCTTTGACGTGATACTCGGTATGGACTGGTTGCCAGCATACCGGGCCGTCATCGACTGTGGTCGCCTGAGGGTGGTCGCTTGGACACCCGACGGGACACGGTTTGTGTTGTTGGGGGATCTGTTCTCCGCCGATTCCTTTTCTTGTGGTGTACGGAGGCGTGGCAGCGAGCTCTCAGCCTTGTTGGCCAGCCTGTCCCTATCCGGTTCTAAGGGAGTGCAGCAGAACAGTTTTCCCAGGATCGTGTGTGACTACACCGACGTGTTTCCCGAGGTGTTGCCAGGGCTTCCACCGCCCAGAGAGGTCAATTTTGAGATCGACCTAGTTCCAGGTACCGCACCGATCTCTCTCCCAGTTTTCATGATGGCACCAGCAGAGCAGAGTGAGTTGAGGACCCAACTAGACGAGCTTACCAGCAGAGGTTTCATCCGCCCCAGCATGTCTCCCTGGGGGGGCGCCAGTGTTGTTCGCAAAGAAGAAGGATGGTACCCTTCGAGTTTGCAAAGACTACAGACGACTCAACAGGGTGACGGTGAAGAACAGGTACCCGATGCCGAGGATCGACGACTTGTTTGACCAAGTTCGAGGATCTTCAGTGTTCTCGAAGATCAACCTCCGCACAGGCTACCACCAGTTGAGGGTTCGGGATTGCGACATCCCGAAGACGGCTTTTCGGACTCTGTATGGCCTGTACGAGTTCGTGGTGGTGTTCGTCGACGACATTCTTATCTACTCCCGGACAGAGGCGGAGCACGAGCGACAATTGGCGACAGTGTTGCAGCTACTTTGGGAGCATCGGCTTTATGCCAAGGCTTCCAAGTGCGAGTTCTGGCTTGCACAGGTGGGGTATCGGCAGCAGCGATCTCAGTCGACCCCGCTGATGAGTGCATGAAAGTGCATTCTGAACAACCTTAAAACCATCTCAATTGCTATATCTTCACCTTTAATAAACTTCTTTAGCACTATTTTTATACTTTTATATGCTTCACATAGTTGTTTGGAAAATGCAGGAAATTGGAGCTAAAAGAAGCTGAAAAGAGTATATGGATCAACTTCAACAATTAATCTGTACCTGCTCATGAAGAACCAGATGATGTGCCATATATGGTTGGAAAGCTCTTGAAGTCTAGATTCTGGAGAATTTTATGGTTCGTGATTTCGAGTTTCCTAGAGGAAGTTACGGCAATTTTAGTACCGATGCGCAGTCTGAATGGCAGAAAGGAAAATAAGCTGGAAGTCCGAGCGATCCGCCGATCGATCGGACCTGACAGAATCGTGACAGAACATGCATTTTTTGGCTGAATATGATCCGATCGATCCCAACTTCGCTCCTATAGGGTCCGATCGATCCGACACCAATGGTCCGATCAATCGGACTCGGAAAAAGCCAAAAACAGCGGATTTTTACTCAACCGATCGATCCCACACTCATAATTCGATCGATCGGACTTGGGAATTAAAGGGTGACAGAACGTATGCTTTTTAGAGGAGCAGAGTTCGATCGATCCGTCCATCGATCGAACTCGGGAAGAGCCAGAGACGAAGGATTTTTACGAAATCGATCGATCCGACTCCCTTAGTCCGATCGATCGGACTCGGGCGTAAATAGAAGATTGGAGATTTCAAGAGACCGATCGATCCAACATCCCGAGAAGGATCGATCGGACTTGCCCAGTGACGAAAATCAACGGTTTTGATTAATCCGAGTTTACTAATTCTTGGACCCTATAAATAGGAAACTTAGGGCTAATCAAGGGGGATTTTCTTGGACGTTTTTGGAGGCTCTTTTCAGGAGTTTTTCAAGAGGAAAAAGATGGAGACATCTCCATCTATGGCCGAGTAATCCACGGGCATGGCGGGCGGATGATCTAGCGAGGATTAGGGTTTCTTCTCCAACGATGGTTCATGTTTTTAATCTTTATTGTTAAACTCTTCTTATGTATTGGATCTTCACAGATTGATTTGTGGTTAAACATTATTATAAATCCAGTCATGCTTCTTTTATGATATTGTGATCCCATAGTTATCTCCTTCAATTCTCCTACCGAGTCTCGTGAAACCTTTGCTATACATTGCCCGTAGTGACAGCTGGTATTGTATATTCTTAGGGATCTGGTTAGATAAGGTTGGGGCTCTATACCGTGAGATCTTTGCTATGCATTGCCGATTGTGAGAGTTGGTATTGTGTATTCTTAGAGATCCGGTTAGAGTTAGGACTTTGTCCCGATGAACTTTTGCTGCGCGTTGCCTGTAGTGACAGCCGGTATCGCGTATTCTTAGGTTTGGTTGGATGAGGTTAGAACTATAAAAAGGAAGAACCAATCGTAGGAAGAGACATTTATATATTTTATCAGATTCATAATTCTATATCTTCCGGTTTAGGCGATTGGGATGTGAATCCCTTAACTGAGTACCATATGAACCATTGAGAAGAGAAGAACCTAAATCCGAGTGATGTGATTCCTGAAGCCTTGCCTCATTCAAATCCTGATTTCTTTCGTTACCTTTATCTTACCACTACATCTCCGATCTATTTTCTTAACTTTTTACGCTCTTGATTGTTTTCAATTTATTGTCATTTGTATTTCTGGATCTTTCCTGCTTGTCTCTCTGTGGGATTCGACCTCTCTTATGCTGTACTGCACCGCGACCGCTGTGCGTGACACATTTGAGCGACATCACCCGCCAAGGTCGATGCAGTGGTACAGTGGCAGAGACCGAGGATAGTGTTCGAGGTCCGCAGTTTACTGGGCTTGGCGGGGTACTACAGGCGGTTCGTGCGGGACTTCTCTAGAGTTGCCGGACCGTTGACCAGACTGACACAGAAGGCCGTCCCGTTCGTGTGGGATGATGCTAGTGAGCGAGCCTTCGTAGAGCTGAGGACCAGGTTGACCAGTGCACCGGTGCTGATTGTCCCCGAGCGAGGCGTTGGTTACAGTGTCTACTGCGATGCCAGCGGTTAGGGTTTGGGGTGTATCCTCATGCAGGAGGGCCATGTAGTTTCCTATTGTTCTCGCCAGCTGAAGAATTATGAGAGGAACTACCCGACCCATGACTTGGAGCTACTGGAGGACTACGACTTCGAGTTGCATTACCATCCTGGTAAGGCAAACGTCGTCGTAGACTCGCTGAGCAAACAGGTGAGAGACACCAGAGCAGCAGTTGCAGGGTTGTCAGCGCGGAAGTGGCAGGCTCTAGAGACCGCGGGCCAGTTGGGGCTCGAGTTTGAGGATAGGGGATCCAGCAGCTTTCTCTACGCAGTGTAGAATATGCCAGCAGTCTTAGCCAGAGTGTTAGAGACACAGCACAGTGACTTAGAGCTCGAGGAGTTACGCACAGCGGCGGGTACAGAGGGCGCAGACCGAGACTGGACAGTATCGCCAGACGGAGGGCTACGGTTCTGAGGCAGAGTAACAGTTCCAGCAGATCCGGTTCTTCGAGACGACGTCCTACGAGAGTTCCACAACTCTCGCTTTGCAGTTCATCCCGGCGGCACCAAGATGTACCACGATCTTCAGCGACAGTTCTAGTGGCGCGGGATGAAGAGGGCAGTGACAGAGATCGTATCGCGCTGCCTTACCTGTCAGAAGGTAAAGGCAGAGCACCAGCGGACTCCGGAGTTACTTCAGCCGCTTCCACTAGCTGAGTGGAAGTGGGAGCACATCACGATGGACTTCGTGACCGGGCTACCGTGATCTCCTAGGGGGAATGATGCGATTTGGGTCATCGTTGATCGATTGACCAAATCGGCGCACTTCCTGCCTATGCGGACGACAGACTCGACGGACAGGTTGGGCAGTTTGTACGTCAGAGAGGTAGTCAGACTACACGGGGTTCCAGTTTCTATCGTGTCAGACGGTGACCCCGTTCACCAGCAGGTTCTGGTGGAGCTTCCAGGAGGCAGTTGGCACACTTCTAACGTTCAGTACGGTGCTTCATCCGCATATCGACGAGCAGTCAGAGCGGACGATCCAGATCTTGGAGGACATGCTGAGAGCATGTGTCCTCGACGCCGGAGGCAGCTGGGAGGAGCACGTTCCCTTGGTGGAGTTCGCCTACAAGAACAGCTACCAGTCCAGTCTTGGAGTAGCACCTTTCGAGGCATTGTACGGTAGGCCGTGTCGTTCTCCAGTTTGCTAGACAGAGGTTGGAGAGGCTTCACTCACCGGTCCAGACCTCGTCAGCGCGATCGTCAGAGAGGTTAGTGCAGATCAGGCAGAGGCTTCTGATGGCTCAGAGTCGGCAGAAGAGTTATGCAGATCAGAGGCGACGACCGTTGGAGTTTGCAGTCGGTGACAGTGTGTTCCTGCGGGCAGCACCGTATAGAGGAGTCGACGAGATGACCTGAAAGCGCGAGGCACGCATACGGCTGGAGTATCAGCACTTGTTCCCTTCTCGAGGTAACTTTTGTCCTATCTTCTAGTGTAGTTGTTTCTTTTGTTTCCGAGCCCTACTTTTATCGAACTCGGGATGAGATTTCCTTTAAGGGTATTAGGGTGTGAGGACCCGTCCGTCTACTCCTGTGGCTCGTGGTGGACCGCAAGGGCAATTTGGTAAATTGCACCTTGTCGGCTAGTTTCACATCCGCGTGGGCACACACTGACCATGTTTGTGGTAATGTTTGGCTAAAATGGTTAGTGGGACTCGGGATCGAAAGATTCAGGCTTGGGCTTAAGTTTGGGCCCAAGTCCAGCTTCCTGCGAAAGACATATCGATCCTTCCTTGCTAGAGGGATCGATCGGTCAATGCCAGGAAGTCAGAACGTTGAGAAGGATCGATCGTTCCTCTTGGGACGGATCGATCGCTATCTTGGGACGGATCGATCGCTCTCTTGGGACGGATTGCTCTTGCTTAAGTCGGTTTATTTGTCTATAAAACGGACGTAACCTTCTTCCTTAAATCTCTTTTGAAATCCGAGTTCTTGAGCTGAGATTTTCTGGATTTCAAAGAGGTTGTAGACGATCCAAGGCCTAGCAGTTAGGATTGAAGCTGCTATTGCATAGGTAGGGATCCTACCTACTTTTCTTCCGGGTTTTTGGAGGTTTTTCCGGTTGTCTTAGATCTTTTGCTTAGAACTTCTTATACACTTGTTAGATTGTAGTATTTCCACCGGTTTTGTACTCGTGGTCCTTCGTACTACTAGATCCTAGGTTTTGGTGGGATTTGGTGGAGTTTTTCGACGGTATTTCTCACCGGAGGGTTGCCGGAGAACCCATCGTGATCGATCCTTCTGTGAGAGGGATCGATCCTTCTTTGTTGGTCATGCTGAACCCAAGCATGATCGATCATTCTCGGGTGAGAACGATCGATCCTTGTGCCTTGGGTAGCATGGGATCTCACCCGTGACGATGTTCCCTATCGCGAGTAGGATCGATCAACCCTTGGAGGGACGGATCGATCTTACTCGGCATGATATGGAGAGTTTATTCTCTGCATAAGAAGGATCGATCTTCCCTTGGAGGAAGGGATCAATCCGCCTACGGCAGAGAGAGAGATTTCTTCTTGGTTTTGCCCGCGAGGCTTTGCATGTATCGTTTTCTTTACTGTCTTATACCTGGTACATATGTTTAAGCATGTTAGCCCTATAATAGGGGCAGTGGTGAACCGGGGAGTGATGACTCCCGGGATGTTTAGAATAAATGGGCGGCTAGCCCTACAACTTTCCTTAGCCTTGCATGCTGGCGTGTGCCGAGGGCTTTATCTGTGATATCTGTGAGCTGTTGTTTGCGGGGCTGCTTCCTGGTGCAGGTGTTGTGGTGGACTGCTGGCTGTTGGTAGTGGTACCACTGCAGCAGCTCCTAGACCTTACTTACCTGTTCACCACCCCGAGCCGACAGGGTGCTGTGCCCAGATCTTGTTATTTATATCATCACATATTGTTGCATGCTTACATGTATTATCATGCGCATGTTCATAGCATGCTTTGTGTGGCGCATTAGCAGCATAAGAGTAGGACGCTGGCGGTGGGTTGACAGCCGATCCGGGGCTTTCAGGTAGTCCAGATCTAGCTCTAGGACCGTTGTGGATAGCTTGGTCTAGGACTCGATTTGTAGTATTCAGTCGATATCAATGATAGGGTTAGATGACCTGAATACATGTGTTTGGTGACGGGCGGCTGTCTGGCGGTGCTTGAGGAGCGGCGATCTCAGTTTTACCCTTTTGTTATAGATAGTCTCCTACGGGAGTGTTAAATGTATAATTTTCCTGTTTTGAGGATTTGTATTATATCCAGTTCAGTGTTTTGAGGTTTGTGAATGTTTGTATAATACAGGAAGATTATGAATTGCTAGGGAGACTACTACGATTAGAGGGAAACCTCGCCAAAATTTCCGCAGTAGGTTAGGTCCGGCTCGCGTCACCCGGCCCGGTTGGGCCTACGCTGGTCGGGGCGCGACAACTGATATCGCTCAAATGTGTCTCGCACAGCAATCGCGGTGCAGTACAACATAAGAGAGGTCAATCCCACAGGGAAACAACAAAAAGGATCCAGATACACAGGTAACAATGTATCGAAAAAAATCAAGAGCGTAAAAGTTAAGAAAGTTAGATCGAAGATTTAATGGTAAAATAAAGTTAATGAAAGAAATCAGAATTTGGATGAGGCTAGGCTTCAGGAATCCTTCACTAGGACTTGGGTTCTTCTCTTATCAATGGTTCATGCAAAACTCAGCTGAGGAATTCACATCCCAATCACCTCGACTGGAAGATATAGAATTATGAATCTGATAAAATATAAATATCTCTACCTATGATTGGTTCTTCTCGTTGTAGCCCGAACTCCGTCCTACCAGAACCTAAGAATACACGATACCGGCCGTCATTACAGGCAACACATAGCAAAGATTTCACGAGATAAAGCCCTAACCTTGTCTTACAAGATTCCTAAGAATACACCATATCAGCTATCACTATGGGCAATGCATAACAAAGATTTTACGAGACTAGGTAGGAGAATGAAGAGATCGCTATGGGATCATAATATCATATATAAGCATGGCTGGATTTGTAATAATGTTCAACCACAAAGCAATCTGTAAATATCCATTACATATTTAGAGTTTTAACAATAAAGATCAAAACATGAACCATCGATGAAGAAGAAACAATCGTCCTTGCTCAATCATCCATCCACCATTCCCGAAGATTACTCATCCATGGATGGTGAATTGGTCTTCTTCTTCATCCAGAAAAGTCCAGAAAGAGTCTCCAAAAAACGTTCAAGAACCCCCTTCACTAACCCTAAGTTTCCTATTTATAAGCTCTAAAAGTTAGGAAACTCGGGTTAGGTTTAAACCCGTTATACGCTCGCGGTCGATGCCACGGTCGACTGTCAACTGTGCACATTGTTTGGAAAAGCGGT
The DNA here is from genome assembly GCA_963920575.1 of Narthecium ossifragum. Lineage (NCBI taxonomy): Eukaryota > Viridiplantae > Streptophyta > Magnoliopsida > Dioscoreales > Nartheciaceae > Narthecium > Narthecium ossifragum. The sequence continues at coordinate 15,314,097 of OY986968.1, forward strand.
GGTCGCTCATCGCATCGACCCTGAGAAGTGTTTTTCTTGACAGAAGCTGATGGTCGATGCGACGGTCGACCTTGATGATAGTGAGCGCGGCAGTCGATCTCACGAATGATGCGACGGTCGACCGTCACTATTCATTCAGCACTGCGCATTGGTGCTAAAAATGATGTAACTTTCTGTAGGAAACTCGGAATCACGAACCATAAAATTCTCCAGAAACTAGACTTCAAGGGCTTTCCAACCAAGTATGGCATATCATCTAGTTCTTCATGAAAAGGTACAGTCTAATCTTCGAAGTTGACCCAGGTAATATTTTCAGCTTCTTTTAGCTCTAATTTTCTGTATTTTCCAAGCAACTATGTGAAGGCATATAAGTATAAAAATAGTGCTAAAGAGGTTGATTAAGGGTGAAAATCTAGCAATTGAGATGATTATAAAACTATTCAAAGTGCATTTTCATGCACTCATCACACCCCCAACCAGCTTATTGCTAGTCTCTAGCAATTCAAAGCACCTAAAAATATAATTAAGAACAACAATGGTCGAAGACTGTAGATATGCATGATGAAAATTTTACCTTGACATGTCAATAGTGTTATCTATAATACAAAGCACGAAAACTTCTTATAGTCATACACATACTACCAACACATGAACTTAACTTCTACATTTCAAACATGCTAATCACCATCCGGACGAACACATTTGACGTGAGAAGTAAAAGTTATATACAGAGGCAACTTCTACCCACCATTAGTCTAAACACACGATTATCTTTCTGACCAATCATCCAACTCTCGCATTTTAAGTACATCATTATTTTTCCGTTTCTCTTTTTTTTCTTCAACTATCAGACAGTTTGCCCTTTAACGTGAGCACTCCCCGCTTCTTGAGGCGTAGAGAACTGGTTACTTAGCAAAACACTTAATACTTTTTTTTTAGCTATCAGTGGTTCTAAAAACCCGGTTACTTAGTAGATCACTTAATAGTCGTTTAAGCACAGCTTGATCAAGCTCCAGATTTTTTTTTACATGCAATACTCAACATACTAGCTAAAGATGAAATCATAGTTCAGGTTAACAATAGCATGCTCATTCCTCTAGTGAGTATAATTGCCACTGCACATAAAGTGTTCGTGTGTGACTCACACGATGTTCTACCTTCAGGTTATCACACATGCAATCAATGTATAGGTCAATCCATGTAAAAGCAACATGTATAATAAGCATAAAAATTTCAGCTCATGTACAATTTCAAGAAACATGCTCAATTCAACACTATTAAACCCACAAAGTAGCATACATAAGGTCATGTATGCCTACACCCCCAACCTGAAACTCACATTGTCGTCAATGTGTGCTAAGCATGGCAAGAGAATAAAATAGGGTGTAGGTTAAAATTTTAAATAGAATAGATAAGAATTATAAATCTATCTAGGAGCGAGGCCACCTGCCAACATAGCTGAAATCTTACCCAAGGCTCCTTGGGGTGGCCGCATTTCACATCTCCAGAACGGTTGATGAAGCTCTCAAGCAAGGTAGACGGTGGTCCAAACATCCTAAAATAAAAGATAGCAAATGAAAGCAAATACGAACGAAAGCAAATAACCTAAAGCAACCTAACCTAATCAAAAGGGAAAAGGGTAGACAGAAGAAAGATCATCCCTCGTAGACTGTCTACGAGAGGAACATGATGCCCATCAGTGGCCTCCTTCTCTGGAATAGGCTTCAACCGCTGTCCATTGACCTTGAATCGCCTCCCATCCTTCGGGTTTGCAACCTCGACAGCCCCATTCTCAAATATTCTGCTAACGGTAAAGGGACCTGTCCAGTGTGACCTCAACTTCCCTGGATGTAAATATAGTCACGCGTCATATTGGTAGACTTGTTGCCCTTCTTGAAACGTTTTCCTCAGGATTCTCTTGTCATGACAGGCCTTTGTTTTTGCCTTCAATAGCCGGGAACTCTCATAAGCATCATTTCGGAGATCTTCCAGCTCATACAGCTGGAGTTTACGTTCCTAACCTGCAGCATCTAAAGTAAAATTTAGTGACTTAATAGCCCAATATGTCTTATGTTCTAACTCAACTAGAAGATGACATGGTTTTCCATAAACAAGGTGAAACGGCGACATCCCCAGGGTATTCTTGTAAGCAGTGCGATAGCCCCACAATGCATCTGATAGCCTCAACGACCAGTCTTTTCTATTAGGACTCACTGTCTTTTCCAGGATTTGTTTTATCTCCCTATCGGCCAATTCAGCTTGGCCATTTGTCTGTGGATGATAAGCAGTGGAAACCTTATGTGTGACTCCATACCTGCGCATCAAAGCCTCAAAAGAACGGTTACAAAAATGCGATCCCTCGTCACTAATAATAATCCTTGGAGTATGAAATCGGGACCAAATGTGCTCTATAAGAATTTTGATAACAGTGGAATGATCATTGTTCCTACATGCAACGGCTTCTACCCTCTTAGAAACATATTCAACAGCTAACAAGATATATAAATACCCAAAAGAAGAAGGAAAAGGTCTCATAATATCTATACCCCAACAATCAAAGATCTCTACAACTTGAATGGGGTTCAACGGCATCATATGTCTCCTAGATAAAGCTCCTAACGTTAGGCATCTATCATAGAATCTGCAAAAAATATTAATATCACGAAACATAGTAGGCCAGTAAAAATCACATTGAATAATTTTAGTAGCAGTCCTTTTCATCGAAAATGGCCTCCATATGCATGAGAGTGACAGAATGTAATGATGCTTTCTATTTCATAATCAGGGACACAATGGCGCATAATCTGGTTAGGACAATACTTAAACAAACAGGGATCATCCCAATAAAAGTTCTTTACTTCAACAAAAAATCTACGCTTATCCTGCGCACTCCAATAGGAATGGATCTCACCGGTCGCTAAATTATCGATAATATGCGCATACCATGGAAGTCGGGCAACCTAAAAGAGCTGGTCATCAGGGAAATCATCCATGATTGGTGGCTCATCGACAACTACTTCCACCATTAATCTTGACAGGTGATCAGCAACTACGTTCTCCACACCCTTCTTCTCTTTGATGGAGATATCGAATTCCTGCAATATCAATATCCAACGAATGAGGCCCGCTTTAGCATCCTTCTTCGTGAGAAGGTACTTAAGCGTGGCATGATCAGTGAAAATAGTGATAGGAGAACCAATCAAATAAGCATGAAACTTGTCTAATGCAAAGACTATCACTGACAGTTCTTTTTCAGTAGTAGACTAGTTCATTTGTGCACTATTAAAGGTTCTGCTAGCATAATGAATAACATGTGATTTCCCATCTTTTCGCTGCCCTAATACTGATCCTACAGCAAAATTACTAGCATCACACATCAATTCAAAAGGAAGGCTCCAATCAGGTGCTTGTCCAATAGGTGCAGAAGTCAGTTTATCAATCAAAGCCTGAAAAGCCTTCTGACAATCAACAGTCCACTCAAAAGTGTTGTCCTTTATCAAAAGATTACACAAAGGTCGAGAAATAGCAGAAAACTTTTGAATGAATCTCCTATAAAAACCAGCATGCCTTAGAAAGGATCTAACATCTTTAACAGTTTTCAGCACAGGAAGCTTTGAGATGAGATCGATTTTTAAAGATGAGCCTTCTGACAATCGATCTACCTCAATGCCTCTAGAATGTGACCCAACACAATGCCTGAGGGCACCATGAAGTTGCACTTTTCCCAATTAAGCACAAGGTGCATCTCTTCACACCTAACCAAGACTCGTTTTAAGTTTTGCAAGCATGCATCATGTCACGCCGAGACTCAGAAAATCCATCCGGGCCGAGACATGAGGGTCCTAAATCTAAAATCAAACGGCGAGAGCCTCCCCTGTATTTCTCAATTTGAACCCTGTACAATTATAATCTTCACAATAAATTAAAAGGATAAATCTAATAGTTCTAAATTCAACATGAATATGAATATGCTATCACAAGTTTCACTAATTAGTACAGGTTCCGATAAAACACTTTCATCAACCCTCATTAAGCAATTTAATACATATGATCAAATCCACGAAGAGGAAAATTATACATTTAATACAACTACAAATATACAACTATTAAGAAAAGGGGAAACTCCATGATCGTCAAGTACTCCTCGAAACTCCAAGTCCACGATCACCTCGAGAATGGTGCGTCAACGCCCAGAAGATCACCTGAAAGGAAAGGACTGCATCGACCTGCATCGCCGATGCAGCGTAGGTAGGAGTGAGCAACAAATCTCAGTAAGGTTCTACACTATTCTACGTCACATTGAAGGGAGGAAAACAACAACTGTGTTGTCTCTCCGCCTAAGTCTAAAGAATGCCAAGCGTCCCATAACCCTATCGATGTCCCAAGTGCTCCCGTCATGAACCTCTCTCTTGAACATGTTACCAAGATCACCCTAAGCACCAACAGAGGAATGGTACCATGCGGGATCACCCTTACCCAAGAACAAACGAGAGGAAACAAAGACTGCGGGCTCCTGTTGATGTGCTGTCGCAGGCACTCAAAAATAAATCCAGTACTCGTTAAAATAAATGTAGTAGTGCGAGTATGAGTCGATCCCACGAAGAGTGTTCAGTCGTGTTTTGTGCTTAGTGAACAAAGATGGGGGGGTTTTAAACTTGAGAAAAAACAATAAAGAAATAATCTAAAGCGAAGAAATGAGTTGAATCAAGAGAACAAACCTTGGTCTGAGTCAACATCCACCATCGGAATCCAACAACTGATCATAGATGCAAGTATCAATCAATTTATACCATGAATATTCATCGTCCGAATTCAATTCGAAGCTCTCCTCGATCATAGTTAATTAGAAACAAGCGATCTAATCAACCCTAACTACTAGACAACCTAAGACAAGCGCTGTAGATTTAATCTAGTAGCAGCGTTAAGAATAGGGAGATCGATGAAGCTAAATAACACAAGCACAAGCGGTTGCATTTAATCTAGTTGAATATTCTTCCTAAGATCTAACAAGATCTGATCAGCAGTAAATTATTAGATCCTAGTTGCTTCGCAGATTAGAGGGATCAAACAATTCCGGATTTGATATCAAACCTAGCAGTAGATCACCATGAATAATAAACTAGTAGGCCTCCTAGCAATTAGACAAGGTAATCATGAAGATTTAATCTCAGAAGAACATCCAATACTCATGTATAAACTGAACAATAAAAATAAATTAGATCTCACAGTTTCATTGATTCCGAGGTTTCAGTCTCCTCGACCAAGGATCAAGATTTAGCCACGCAGGGCCATCGAGAACAATCCTCCAAAAGATTTCATAAAGCAAAAGAAAACCTAGAAAAAATATAAAAGAGGAGAAAGAGTAGCCAACAGTGTCCAAGAATCCCCCCTCAAACCCTAGAAAGAGTCCTATTTATAGCCTCAATTGTATCCACCCTCGGATTAGATCACAATCGTTGATTTTTGTTACTGGGAAAGTCCGATCGATCGGACCTTGGATGCTGGATCGATCGGTCTCATTAAAATCTTCAACTTCTATTCACGCCCGAGCCCGATCGATCGGACTAAGGGAGTCGGATCGATCGATTTCGTAAAAATCTTCGTCTCTGGCTCTTCCCGAGTTCGATCGATGGTCCGATCGATCGAATTCGGTTCCTCTAAAAAGCATACGCTCTGTCAACTTTAATTCCCAAGTCCGATCGATCGAACTTTAAGTGCTGGATCGATCGGAGGCATAAAAATCCACATTCTCTGGGTATTTTTGAGTCCGATAGATCCAACTCTAGGAGTCGGATCGATCGGGCTCAGTAGGAGTGATGGTTCGATCGATCGAACCATATTCAGCCAAAAACTACATGTTCTGTCACGGTTTTGCCAGGTCCGATCGATCGGACCTTCGCTCGGACTTCCAGCTTATTTTCCTTTCTGCCATTCAGACTGCGCATCGGTACTGAAATTGCCGTAACTTCCTCTAGAAAACTCGGAATCACGAACCGTAAAATTCTCCAGAATCTAGACTTCAAGAGCTTTCCAACCATATATGGCGCATTCTCTGGTTCTTCATGATCAGGTACAAATAAATCTTTAAAGTTGATCCATGCACTCTTTTCAGCTTCTTTTCGACTTAAGGACTTCAATTGCATCCTAAATCAAAATATAAGAATAATGAGTGTATTTAGGAACTAAATAAGCATAGGAGACTAAATACTAAGGAATAAAAATATAACATTATGCATTCTCATCAAATTCCCCCACACTTAGCTTTTGCTCGTCCTCGGGCAAAACTAAAATTCACTCTACTCAAGAAATCAAGGTTGCAACACCATCAACAAAGAACAATTAAGCCCTTCACAACTCATAACATATCATGAACAAACATTTTTAAACAACTTAAAAATCAATCAATAAGCATTTTCACTTGAATATGGAGCATACTAAACAAGTAGACCCTCACGGAAGTAAACTCTCAACTCTCATGTGTTTGAAGGGTATGTATTTCACTCAAATTCATTCCAATGAAAATGATCTACCATAAGCTTGCATATCTTCTCATTCTCCACCACTAGAATCACATGCATAACACAAATCATAAGGACTTCCAAAGGTTGTAATGGGGTCCAGGATTAAGGTGGAAAATATTTAGGAATGTAGCTTAAAAGCCAATGAAACTAATGGAGCAAAAAATGCATTAATAAGACATGTACAACCAATCACTCCATTCAACAACTTTCTTCAACTTAGCTTTAACATACTCAACCCATAAAACATTACCACATTGGCAAAGAGATTGCTCAAAGGAATACTTTTTAACTGAAATAGTGAACAATCTTTTGCAAAAACTTCCACCTTTGTAGAGATCATACATAAACATCCCCCTTTATTGGAATATTAGGAGGATTCATACACACATTTTGTAACATGAGAAACAATTTCCTCCTTCACTTTCTTTTCTTCTTTTCTTTTCTTTTCTTTTTTTTTTTCAAATATAGCCATACCACAAATCCAAACACCCCCACACTTGAACTTTTGCACCCATACATGTCATAATGATGATCAATGCTCCACTAGTCCTAAGACTTGGGTATTGGGATTATTTTTTTTTCAGGTTTAAAGCTTGTAATGTGGGTTAACAATGAAGTCAATAAAGCTCAAAGGTGTTTAGCAAAAGGATTTAATCAAAAGGTAGGCTATTTGGCTTATGTAACTTATAACAAAGATGGCCTTAATCATGTTCATGTATACATGTGTCAATGTGACCTCAAATAGAATCAAAGCAAATTCTAGAGAAACAAATCCATGGAAGAATATCTCTCATGAAAGAAATTAGTGAGACTGATATGAATGTGTCAGTCTAAAGGCTCAAAATCTCACCAGCTTTTGTCTACTCATTCAGTCACTACCAACTCAAGGAAAATAACTCAATTAATTAATTCTAAGTCGCAAAATTACTCATTCAATCATGTTATTAAAATGTCAAGCTTAACTAATTCTTGCTCATGGCATATGCAACCTAGATCTCCTCCCCCACACTTGAAACTGACATTGTTCCCAATGGAAGGTGGAATGCAAAGAAAAGCAAAAATAACTAAAATGGAAATGCGAAAATAAAAAGAGAAAGGAACGAACTCCCCTTGGGTTGCCTCCCAAGCAGCGCCTTTGTTTATTGTCATTGGCTCGACTTCATGCTTGCTTCTTTAATCAGTATAAGTTGGTTCCTCAAGGTCCAATTTTTCCAACTTTTCTGTTAGAACGCCTTCATAGAAAGGTTTAAGTCGATGGCCATTCACCGTAAACATTTTGGAAGTGGCTAAACTTTGAATTTCAACTGCACCATGAGAAAAAACATTAGTAACAATAAAAGGTCCAATCCAACGAGAACGCAACTTACCTGGAAAAAAACGTAAGCGTGATTGGTAAAGGAGAACTTTTTGACCAACTTTAAACTCCTTTCTAGAGATCATCTTATCATGAAAAGCTTTTGTCTTTTCCTTGTAAATCCTAGCGCTCTCATAGGCATCATTGCGAATTTCCTCTAATTCTTGCAGTTGCAACTTCCTGTGTTCTCCACTCTCATTCACGTTCATATTAAAGCTCTTGATAGCCCAATAAGCTTTATGTTCTAACTCAACTGGAAGATGACATGGTTTTCTAAATATCAAGCGATAAGGTGACATACCGATGGGTGTCTTATATGCAGTCCTATATGCCCACAACGCATCATCCAAACGCAAACTCCAATCTTTTCTATTTGGATTTACCGTCTTTTCAATGATGGACTTGATCTCTCGATTTGACACTTCCGCTTGTCCACTCGTTTGCGGATGATAGGCGGTTGACACCTTATGGGTCACATGGAACTTCCTTAATAACGCCTCAACAGTTCGATTGCAAAAGTGAGTGCCTCGATCACTTATGAAAGCTCTTGGAATTCCAAACCTGGATAATATGTTAGACTTGATAAAATCTGCAACAACTTTAGAATCATCAGTCCTGGTAGCTTTAGCTTCTACCCATTTTGAAACATAATCCACAGCAAGTAGAATATAAACATAACCAAAAGATATAGGGAACGGACCCATGAAATAAATGCCCCAAACATCGAAAATTTCGCAAAATAATATGGGGGTTTGTGGCATCTCATTCCTTTGGGATATATTTCCTGTCTTTTGACAATTTTCGCATGACTTACAAAGAAAATATGAATCTCGAAATAAAGAAGGACAATAGAAACCACATTCTAACACTTTTCTGGCCATTCTCTTAACTCCAAAGTGACCGCCACAAGCATAAGAATGACAAAAAGTGAGTATAGAAATAATTTCACTTTCAGGAACGCACCTTCTTATTACTTGATCTGCACAATGCTTCCATAAATATGGGTCATCCCACACATAATATTTAGCATCACTTTTAATCTTATCTCTTTGAGCCTTAGACAATTCAGAAGGTAACATATTAGTAACCAAATAATTCACAATATTTGCATACCAAGGTAATGTCACAGTTGCAGAAAACAATTGTTCATCAGGGAATGTTTCCTGTAGACGAAGGTTATCCTCCACATGAACTAACCGACTCAGATGATCTGCAACTCGATTTTCTGTTCCTCTTTTGTCTTTTATCTCCAAATCAAATTCACTCAAGAGAAGTATCCATCGGATTAATCTCGGCTTTGCCTCCTTCTTCGTCATTAAATAATGAAGGGCTGCATGATCAGAGTAAACAATGACTTTAGTACCAAGTAAATAAGAACGAAATTTTTCTAAAGCAAACACTACAGCTAAAAGTTCTTTTTCAGTTGTAGAATAATTTCTCTGGGCATCATCCAAAGTCTTGGAAGCATAGTAAATTGCATGAGAAGCTCTTCCAATTTTTTGACCCAAAACTGCGCCCACTGCATAATCACTTGCATCACACATTATCTGGAAAGGAACGCTCCAGTCTGGGGTTTGAATAATTGGAGTAGAAGTCAACAATTCTTTCAGCTTATCAAATGCCTTTTTGCATGCTTCATCGAACTCAAAAGCCTTGTCCTTTTGTAACAACGTGCACAACGGTAATGCTATTTTGGAGAAGTCCTTGATGAATTTCGGTAAAAACCTGCATGTCCAAGAAAAGAACGAACTTCCCGCACACTAGTGGGATAAGGTAAAGATTGAATGACATCAACTTTAGCTTTATCAACCTCAATTCCTTTAGATGAAACAACATGACCCAAAACTATACCTTGTTCAACCATGAAATGACATTTCTCAGAATTTAACACAAGGCTAGTTTCTATGCATCTTTGAAGAACAAGTGTAAGGTTATGTAAACAATTATCAAAAGAGTTTCCATAAACTGTGAAATCATCCATAAAAACCTCTATGATCTGTTCAATATAATCTGAGAATATACTAACCATACACCTTTGGAAAGTAGCTGGGGCGTTGCAAAGACCAAAAGGCATGCGACGATATGCAAAAGTTCCAAATGGGCATGTGAACGTCGTCTTTTCCTGATCTTCAGGGGCAATTGCAATCTGAAAGTAACCTGAATAACCATCAAGAAAACAATAATAAGAATGACCAGTTAATCTTTCAAGCATCTGATCAATAAAAGGTAAAGGAAAGTGGTCCTTGCGGGTTATAGCATTTAATTTTCTATAATCAATACAAACCCTCCACCCATTTTGCACACGGGTGGGAACTAACTCATCTTTGTGATTTCTCACCACGGTTATTCCTGTCTTTTTAGGAACAACTTGAACTGGACTAACCCAAGTGCTATCCGAAATAGGATAGATCACTCCAACTTCAAGCAGTTTGAGGATCTCCTTCTTTACAACATCCATCATGGGCGGATTTAACCTTCTTTGTGGTTGGCGGGAAGGTTTCGCTCCCTCTTCAAGCAAGACACGATGCATACATGTGCTTGGGCTGATTCCTTTGATGTCTGCAATTGTCCAACCAATAGCTGTCTTATTCTCCTTAAGAACCTGCACAAGTTTTTCTTCCTGTGGTGCACTAAGGTTATTGGAAATAATCACTGGTAATACTCCTTCATCTCCAAGAAAAGCATATTTAAGATGATTAGGAAGAGGTTTCAGATCTGGAATAGGTGCTTGTAATTCAGAAGGTAATGATTTCTCATTAGATACAGGTAATAAACTAGAAGAATCGTTACCTGATTGCTGAATTATCGAAAAATCATTCAGTGTTGCAACAGTTTCCTGCAAATTAGTACTCAAAGATAGCTCCACATTTTCTTCCTCAAGAGATTTGCTAATAGCCACTTCCAATTCATCTTTATCACTAAGTTCAAAAACTTCCTGTGATAAATAATCAATCACATCAATTGAATACACTGAACAATCATCAGCAGGATATTTCATGGCATCATAAATATTAAACTTAACAGTTTCACCATCAAATTCCATGGTAAGTGTGCCACTATGGACATCTATCTTAGTCTTGGATGTCTTCAAGAAAGGTCTTCCCAACAAAATAGGAGTACTATGATCACCATTCTCCATATCAAGCACATAAAAATCAGCAGGGAAAACTAAATCATTGACCTGCACAAGAATATCTTCAACTACACCTTTAGGATAGGCGTTAGATCTGTCAGCCAATTGAATCACAACACCAGTTTCATTCAAAGGCCCAAGTTTTAAAGAAGAATATATAGAATATGGCATGACATTGATAGAAGCTCCCAAATCTAACATAGCTTTCTCAAATTTGGTGTTACCAATTGTACATGGGATAGTAAACATACCTGGATCCCTACACTTTGTAGGAATTTTTCTTTGCAGAATTGCAGAAACATTTTCCCCTACTTTCACCTTCTCACATCCTTTAAGTTTCTGCTTCCTCTTAATTGTGCACAATTCCTTCAAGAATTTAGCATAACGAGGTACTTGTTTAAGAGCATCTAAGAGTGGAATATTTACATCGCATCGGCGAAAAGTCTCATATAGATCTGAATTCTTCTCATATTTCCTTGATTCTGTTAAAGCCTGAGGAAAAGGAGGTACAGGTTTATAATCAGAAAGAGGTGGAAACTTACGTTTAGGTACGTCGTCGTCATCAGGAAAGATTTTGTCCGCGACGATGTCTTGCTCTTTTCCTTGCGCAGACGATGTAGGAACTTCCTTTACTGGAGTCTCCACTTCTTTACCACTTCTCAAAATAATTGCACTTGCATTCTCTCTTGGATTTATTACCGTTTGAGAGGGTAATTTTCCCGAATTTTGCGCCTCTAGCTTGCTAATTGCTGACGCCATCTGGCCCATTTGATGTTCCAAACCTTGGATACTGGCCTTTGTATCTTGTTTAAATTGTTTTGTATCCTGTTGAAGTTGCATAGCACTAGTAGCAAGGGAATTAACAATATCTTCTAAAGACATACCAGAATTCGGAGTTGGATTTTGTTGTGGTCTCGGGGGGTATGGCGGTCTATATTGTTGATATTGCTGTCCAGTTGAGCGAAATTGAGTTGTAGGCTGATTCACTTGTGGATTCCCATAGTTGAGATTGGGGTGATCCCTCCATCCCGGATTATACGTGTTTGAATAGGGATCATACTTCCTTTGCGGTGGTCCTGGGAAACTCCCCGCTGCATTCACTTGTTCAATGGGTTCCTCTTGAAGAGTTGGGCACATATCGGTTGGATGTCCCGCCACCGAGCAAATTCCACAAACCTTCGCTGTTTGCATGTTACCTACAGCCATTTGACGAACAAGAGAAGTTAGACTCGCAATCTGTTGTTCAAGAGATGAAACATTTACCTCATTAACATGTTTTGAATAAGAATCAAGTCTAGTATTAAATTGTTGAGAATTAGCTGCTATATTTGTAATCAAGTTCCTCGCGGCTTCAGGAGTTTTATCCACCAAAGTTCCTCCACTAGCTGCATCAATCATACTCCTGTCATTGATTAGTAAGCTCTCATAAAAATATTGAATAAGTAATTGCTCACTAATTTGATGATGGGGACAGCTTGCACATAATTTCTTAAAACGTTCCCAATATTCATGTAGAGATTCTCCATTATGTTGCCTTACACCACAGATCTCTTTTCTAATGTTGGCCACTCTTGAGGCTGGAAAATACTTCTATAAAAACAACCTTTTCATCTCATTCCATGTAGTAATACTCCCATATGGTAAATAATAAAGCCAATCCTTAGCCGAATCCTTCAAAGAAAATGGAAAGGCTCTCAATTTGATTTGATCTTCAGTCACCCCCATGGGTTTCATACTTGTGCACACAACATGAAGCTCCTTTAAATGCTTGTGAGGATCCTCACCTGAAAGTCCATGAAAAGTAGGTAAGAGGTGTATTAGTCCAGATTTTAATTCAAAAGTAGTAGCAACATCCAAAGTAGGAAATGTAATGCATAAGGGTTGTTGATTCAAATCTGGGGCTGGAAGTTCTTTCAAAGTCCGATTTCCGGCCATGACTTCCTCCTCTAATTCAGAATCACTGATAAATAAGTGGTCAAGAGCCAAATCGTCCTCCTCAGGATTTATCCGAGCTTCTCTCCTTAACCTGCGCAGAGTTCTTTCTATCTCTGGATCGTACTGTAAACCACCTTGATTAAAAGATCGAGCTATACTCATAAACAATCAAGAGAATTCCGGCAAAACGGGAAAAAGAAATCAAGAAAATTCGAAAAACTCTTTTTTTTTTTTTTATGAAAATAAGGATCACAATAAACACAAAAATCAACTAGAATCACTCCCCGGCAACGGCGCCAAAATTTGATGTGTTGTCGCAGGCACTCAAAAATAAATCCAGTACTCGTTAAAATAAATGTAGTAGTGCGAGTATGAGTCGATCCCACGAAGAGTGTTCAGTCGTGTTTTGTGCTTAGTGAACAAAGATGGGGGGGTTTTAAACTTGAGGAAAAACAATAAAGAAATAATCTAAAGCGAAGAAATGAGTTGAATCAAGAGAACAAACCTTGGTCTGAGTCAACATCCACCATCGGAATCCAACAACTGATCATAGATGCAAGTATCAATCAATTTATACCATGAATATTCATCGTCCGAATTCAATTCGAAGCTCTCCTCGATCATAGTTAATTAGAAACAAGCGATCTAATCAACCCTAACTACTAGACAACCTAAGACAAGCGCTGTAGATTTAATCTAGTAGCAGCGTTAAGAATAGGGAGATCGATGAATCTAAACAACACAAGCACAAGCGGTTGCATTTAATCTAGTTGAATATTCTTCCTAAGATCTAACAAGATCTGATCAGCAGTAAATTATTAGATCCTAGTTGCTTCGCAGATTAGAGGGATCAAACAATTCCGGATTTGATATCAAACCTAGCAGTAGATCACCATGAATAATAAACTAGTAGGCCTCCTAGCAATTAGACAAGGTAATCATGAAGATTTAATCTTAGAAGAACATCCAATACTCATGTATAAACTGAACAATAAAAATAAATTAGATCTCACAGTTTCATTGATTCCGAGGTTTCAGTCTCCTCGACCAAGGATCAAGATTTAGCCATGCAGGGCCATCGAGAACAATCCTCCAAAAGATTTCATAAAGCAAAAGAAAACCTAGAAAAAATATAAAAGAGGAGAAAGAGTAGCCAACAGTGTCCAAGAATCCCCCCTCAAACCCTAGAAAGAGTCCTATTTATAGCCTCAATTGTATCCACCCTCGGATTAGATCACAATCGTTGATTTTTGTTACTGGGAAAGTCCGATCGATCGGACCTTGGATGCTGGATCGATCGGTCTCATTAAAATCTTCAACTTCTATTCACGCCCGAGCCCGATCGATCGGACTAAGGGAGTCGGATCGATCGATTTCGTAAAAATCTTCGTCTCTGGCTCTTCCCGAGTTCGATCGATGGTCCGATCGATCGAATTCGGTTCCTCTAAAAAGCATACGCTCTGTCAACTTTAATTCCCAAGTCCGATCGATCGAACTTTAAGTGCTGGATCGATCGGAGGCATAAAAATCCACATTCTCTGGGTATTTTTGAGTCCGATAGATCCAACTCTAGGAGTCGGATCGATCGGGCTCAGTAGGAGTGATGGTTCGATCGATCGAACCATATTCAGCCAAAAACTACATGTTCTGTCACGGTTTTGCCAGGTCCGATCGATCGGACCTTCGCTCGGACTTCCAGCTTATTTTCCTTTCTGCCATTCAGACTGCGCATCGGTACTGAAATTGCCGTAACTTCCTCTAGGAAACTCAGAATCACAAACCGTAAAATTCTCCAGAATCTAGACTTCAAGAGCTTTCCAACCATGTATGAAACATTCTCTGGTTCTTCATGAACAGGTACAGATAAATCTTTAAAGTTGATCCATGCACTCTTTTCAGCTTCTTTTCGACTTAAGGACTTCAATTGCATCCTAAATCAAAATATAAGAATAATGAGTGTATTTAGGAACTAAATAAGCATAGGAGACTAAATATTAAGGAATAAAAATATAACATTATGCATTCTCATCACCTGTTCAGGTACCACCCTGGCCAGTCATACTATCTCTCGCAGGGATACACATGTCAGGGAACACATTGACATCCATGTGAGGACCTGTCCCTCTACCCCTGTGGCTCGTTGTGGACCGCAAGGGCAATTTGGTAAATTGCGCCTTGTTGGTTTGTTTCACACCCGCGTGTGCACACACTGACCTTATATGTGTTAGTGTTTGTTTAGAATGGCTAGGTGGACCCGGGATCGGAAGATCCCAGCTCGGGGGCGCGGAAGCTTGCGTTTGGGCAGCTGACGACCCTTGAGCGATCGATCGCTCCTTGGAGCGATCGGTCGGACTCGTGAGCGAGTCAGTGGGTTTCGAGCCAGGTTGCGAGCGATCGATCGCTCCTTAGAGCGACCGATCGGACTCGCGTCGGTGGCTTTTCTGCTTCGTGAGGACGGCCACCGCTGGCCGTCGCTCTCCCCTGTCAGAGGGGGGGAGGACTTTCCCTCCCCTCCCCTCACTTTTCCCCCCTTCCCCCGGCTTTCCCCTTCCCTTTTCCCTCCTTTTCTTCCCCTCCTCTTCCTCCTTCTCTTCTCTTTTTCTTCCTTCTTTCTCTTCTTTCCCGCGGTGCTCTGTTTCTTCCCTTCTCCGCCGGCGAGCTTCATCCCCTCTGTTCTCCCTCCTTCGACCATCTTTTTCGGCGTTCTAAGGCTCATTGGATCCGTGACAACGAGAGGAAGATCCCTGAAGTGGTTTTGAAGCTTGTTGGTGATCAAATCGCGGGGAATCAGCTGAGGAAAGCGCAGCTAGGTAGGGTTATACCTACAGATGTTTATTTCGGGTGTTCTTGAGATCTAGCCGTTGGATCTTATTGGTCCTTGTTTTGTTGGATTCCTTATGCCTATTAGAATTACTGATTTAAGTTTCATGTTAATCAGTTGAGATTTGTGTAGGTTTTATGCATGATTAATCTCGGATTTCTGGTTTTCTGCTGTTCTTGAAGAACAGCCGGCTTGCGGCGAGTTTTCCGGCCGGCGTATACATGATCTTGACTTTGGATAAACATAAGAGTTGTACATCTACTCGTTAGCTTTCCATTCCATCTTACTTCGTATTTTTATGATTTTAGTACGATTTGTTACGAATTGTTTGCTGGAGGGCTGCGTTGCAGCAATTAAATTGGTAAGTGAGTTGATTAGCGGTTTTGATTTGTATTTTCCCGTTAATCCAACTGTTGGATGATTATGAATTTTGGATATGTTGATGCTGGTATATACACCTACTGGTGTCTAAGTTGGATCTTGAATCCGACGTCGTTTGGACGTCGGATCGACGGGATCAATTAGCCCCTAAGTGGTGGTTTTGGGTGTTGAATATAATATTATATTTCGGAATATAATATTATATTATTTACTGTTCATCAGCGGTTTTCGGGGTTGCTTCCCGTTGCAGGAGTTCGCAGTTGACGGTCGTGGTACCGTCGTAATGCCGGGACCCGCTGCGGATCGGCTGGCAGCGGTTGGTAGTACCGCTGTAGCGATCCAGTAGACTTATATGATGCTTGACATACTGTTGCATGCTTTGCTTCTTATCTGTGTATGTCATAGTATGCATTGTTGATTTGTGCATTAGTTGCATTGGTTAGGGCGTGGGTGATCCTTTGGTCGCCGTCCCGTGGCTGGAAGCTCGGACTTAGCCCTAGGATCGGGGTTGGGCTGTTTGGACCCGGTTTGAATTGTGGCGTCCAGTCGATTCGATGATAGACTTAGATGACTGGTACACTTATTGCTTGATGATTGTAGAGGTCGTGTCGGCCTCGAGTCGGATCTGAGGTGTAGGCGGTGTCCGGTGTTCCTAAAAGTCTTGAGTAGAGGTTTTGCCTACTCAGTGGTGTCTCTTCCCACCAAACAGTGTTCAGTGTCCTGTTGTGAGTCAGTAGTGCCGTTTCTTGCTACTGAGTGTGACTCGATATGTGACCAGCCCGGCTGGAAGATCATGATATGGGCCTCAGGGACACGCGGTGGGGTTATGGGACCCCTGTATACACCCAGGTCCTACTTAAGGGCGACATTGTTGCGTTTCCCTCTTTCTTATGTGTGTCGTAGTGTAGATCCCTACTGAGCTTAGTCCTCACACCTACCCGGGCTGCGTTTTGCAGGTGCAGGCGTCAGTTCTTCCTTTGTGGCCCCTACCGGGCAGTTGGACGGCGGTGCGGCGGCGCCTGGTGGCTTTTGAGAGGTGGCGATATTTACTGCTTTTACCCTTATGTTAGTTAGTCTCCTACGGGAGTGATGTTGTATTTTGGATCTTCCCCTCTCCGGGGATTTGTATATTAAATCCTTTTGAGTTCGTAAATCTGTGGTTCGAGGCTTCATTATAATATTGTCTTTTAATTGAGGGTGCTTTTGGTGAATTGCTAGGGAGACCAATAGGTTAGAGGGAACCCTCGCCGTTCTTTTTCGCGTTTTGTAGGTTCTGGTTCGCGTCGCCCGGCCCGGTTGGCCATTCGCGGGTCGGGGCGCGACAATCCATCCTTAGCACTTGGCCTTGGAGAAACAACACGACCTCTAAACCTCAACAACAATATTCTAGTCCGACTACCTAATAATCCTCAAATAATATCAAACATAATCATTGATGACAATCACGTCCTAATCCTCGACTATCCCAAACCCCGGTCCTAGGACTAGACCCGGGCTACCGGAGAACCTCGGATCAGCGATCGAATCTATTGCCTATCACCTAGCCTGATGCCTCTAATGCAAGCAAATGCATGCAATGCTCACGAGCACATTTAAGAGGAATTCATACATGCAACAATATGACATCACAACATACAGGGCTAAGCATAGCCTACAGCTCGCCAAGGGGTAAACATGCATAAAACAGATAAAGGCCTAAACTAAAATAATCCAATATTATAACGGCGCCCACGGGCCGTAAACAAGCAACAACACATTCAATCGAAATTTCGGCATTACGACGGCGTCCACAGCCTTCAACCGTAATTTCTACAACGGGGGCACAACCCCGGCCACGCAATCATCAATCAACAACAAATATAATAAACAACACCGGGGCACAACTTCGGCCCATTCAGTTATCTAAACATAACAAGGGCATGACTCCCTTGGTTCAACCACAAAGCGGTAAAGGGCATACTGTCAGCCCATTTAGTCTATGCAATTAAATATACACATAAATCTAACAAGATTAACATTAATTGCGAGAAAAGATAACATTTGCATGATTGAAACCTAGAGCTACACATGCTTAAAACCCAGCATAAATCCTTGACAATTACCCTAGAATTCATATACATGATATCTAACAACCTTAGCAATCTACTACGAGAAGACCGAAGCAAATAGATCAAGAAAAACTCCATTTTCGGCCAAAAACCCAAGCTTTTATCAAAGATTCAGTTTGGTCGCAGATCAGGGAAAAATTCATAATAAATTGTACGAAAATCCGAAAATTATGAAATAAGCGTCAATTAAAAGTAGATTCGATGATCTACAACTTTGATCTTGATAATCAAACGCGATCATGCACGTACGAGCCCAGATCTGAGCTAGAACAGCTCAGTTCGTAGAAAAACAGAGCTTAGGTAAAATCCAGGAAAACCTTCCAAAAATCCGGATAAAACCCATATAAAATTGCATGAAGCTTCAATCAATTACTAATCATGCATGAAGGGACTAATTACAACATAGAAATCCACTAACAAGCTAATTCTCGGATTGCTACAGTAAACCACCGTTAGAGGCGACGAAAACATTACAATTCAACATCCAAATAACTTCACATTTCAAATTAAACATAGGCAGAAATAGATTAACATTCTATGAACATGCTGACCAAGAATTAGGTCTAATTGAAGTCTAATTTCCTCAGATTTTACTAATCAATTTCTTAATTTCTGTTTCGCAGGAGTTTAGGAAACAATTCGCCAAAAATCGTATATGAATCCAACAATTATAAAATCAGTTGGATCGGAGAGTAGATCCATGGATCTACAACTCTCATGTTGATGATTAGACGAGATCATGCATGTACGAGCCAAGATCTGAGCTCGAACGGCTTAGCTCACAGGAAAACAGAGTTTCAACAACAAATCCGGGAAAAGCTTACATAAATCCGAATAAAAATCGAGATAAAATCCTCTCAAACTCTAATCAGCTAACAATCAAACCTACAAGCATCAATTAACACAAACAAAACTACAGATTCAACAAACAAACCCTAGATCTATCTTAATCCAAAGATTAAGATAGAAACCCTACCTTAAAACGCAAATCCAAGCTTCAATCCTTGCTAATCCGCCGTCCCACGTCGCCGCCGCTGCCTCCAACTCGTCGGAGAGGCATTGGAGCTCTTCCATAGCCGCAGCCGTCGCCGGAGAAGGAAGAGGGATGTCACGGAAGAGCGAGAGGGGAGGAAGGAGAAGGAGGAGGGTTGGGCACGGGAAAGGCAGGAAAAGGGAGGGGGAAAAAGAAGAAAAAAAAAGGAAAATAAAGGGAGAGAGAGAGAAGAGAAACCTAAGCCACTTAAGTGGCTGGTCTAGTTGAGTCAAGTAATCGGACTGGATCAGATTTGAACCCAAATTGCGATCTCGTCACAATCTCGTCCGGATCTGACGATCACGAACGCTCTTATTGGATCTATTTAATCACATACATTAATCAAGGCTGTGTGTGCACTACGCGGGTGTGAAACTGACCGTCAAGGCACAATTTACCAAATTGTCCTTGGGGTCCAAAAACAGCGATGCGATCTACCGATCACAATCCAAGGCCAACCGGGCCAAAACCAACCAAGCCAAAGCCCTCGACCCAATGCGGTCGGACCGGGTTGGGGGAACGGGTCCTCACACATCAAAAGTATTACCAAGCATAGTCAAATCATCCATATATACTTCCATGCATTCCTCTATCATATCAAGAAACATACTCATCATACAACGTTGGAATGTAGCTGGGGCATTACACAGTCCAAAAGTATTACCAAAAGGACATGTAAAAGTCATTTTTTCCTAATCTTCTAATGAAATCTTAATCTGATAATATCCAGAATAATCATCAAGAAAGCAATAAAAAGAATGTCTAGCTACTCTCTCTAAAATCTAGTCTAGAAAAGGTAATGGAAAGTGATCCTTACGGGTGGCTGCATTCAGTTTCCTATAGTCTATACACATTCGTCATTCTGTCACCAATTTAGTGGGGATAAAGTCTCCACTTTCATTTTTAACAACGGTGACATCAGATTTTTTAGACACAACCTGTGTAGGGCTCATCCACTTGCTATCGGCAATGGGATAGATGATTCCTACATCTAACAATTTCAATACTTCAGTTTTTACTACTTCCTTCATTGTTGGGTTCAACCTACGCTGAGGATCTTTACGAGAAACATCCCCATGTTCAAGATTAATCTTATGGCAACATATCAAGGGACTAATACCTTTCAGATCTGCTATACTCCAACCAATAGCTGATTTATGCTCATTTAAAACTCTAAGTAATTGCTCACCTTGCTCTGCAGTTAATGCAGAAGAAATAATAACTGGGTATGTATCACCTGGACCAAGGTAGGCGTGCTTTAAACCTTGAGGTAGCGGCTTTAGGTCCTCTTTCTGGCAGTTCTTCAAACCTTGGATGCGATGGACATGTAAAAGGACAATGTTCTAAGTTACTGCATATACCATCAAGAATGGCATTTTTATCTAAATGAAACTCAAGGGATTCAATTTCAGCCTTAGCAAACTCCTCTTCAGTGAGCGAGTCAATCCTGTAAGTTTGTTGGCATTCATCATCCTCACCAGGCTGCTTAGCAATATTAAAAATATTAATTTATAAAGTCATATTTCCAAAAGTTAGTTTCATTAGGCTATTCCTACATTTAATTATAGCATTAGAGGTAGCAAGAAACGGTCTACATAAAATAATTGGAATTCTATAATCAGCAGTTACTACAATTTGTGTATCCAAGACTAAGAAATCAACAGGATAATAAAATTTATCTATTTGCACAAGCACATTCGTGGTTCTGCACGGGGCGGCTCTACTATTCCCCGTGCAGAACCACGGATGTTGACTTAATTTGTCCTAAACCAAGTTGCAAGTAAACAAAATATGGCATTAAATTGACACTTGCACCAAGATCTAATAAAGTTTGTCCTACTTCATGCTCTCCAATGAAACAAGACACAGTAGGACAACCATGATCCTTATATTTTGGAGGAATCCTTTGCTGAAGGAGTGCACTAACCTGCTCTGTTAAAAATGTTGTTTTCTTCACATGATGTCGTCTCTTCATAGTACATAAATCTTTAATCACTTTGGCATAGTTAGGCACTTGCTTAAAAACGTGCAAAAGAGGAAGGTTTACCTTAACTTGCTGAAGTTGTTCCAAGATCTCGTTCTTGGGCTCCATAGTTAGTTTAGTAGATTTTAATGCTTGAGGAAAAGGGACACGAACCTTAAACTCGCCTGGCATGGGGCCGACAGGATGATCAGCCTTTGCAGGGTTCTCCCCAATTCAGTCCTCTTCCTCCACAGCAGTCGGAAGTTTGGCTGGCTCCCTTGAAGGACTTATTGTTGTTTTTCCATTTCTTGTAGTCATGGCGTTCATCTCCTTCACGTTGGGTTTCTCAGCACTGGATACCTGCGTCAGTTGGGGTTGAGCTGGGAACTTCCCTCATTTGTGCACGCTCAATGAGTTGATCAGCTTCGTGATCTGACTCTTAATCTCTTGAAAAACCTCCTTTCTTTCCTTGGATTCCTGCACAATCATAGATTTTAGTTCCTATAAACTATGAGTAAATGTAGGTTTGGGAAAACCATATGCATTATAAGGAGGGTTAGAAAAAGGCTTATTGAGTGGTGGTTAATGATGCTCGTTGCTTTGAGGAGCGTTCGACTTCCAGCTGAAGTTCGGATGTTCTTGCCACCCTGGATTATATGTCTCTGAATAAGGAGTTTGCGGCCTCCTGAATGCATCCACGACGTTGCAATGTTCGTCATACATGCCTCTCATCTCAACATAGGTGGGGCAATCGTCAATCTGGTGATCCACGCTCATTATATGGAGAGGTCCGGGCAGCCATCATATCTTTGGTCTTTAGTAGCTCTAGCTCCCTTGTCAGGCTCTCCACTTTAGCCTTGAGTGCATCTTCCTCGCGTAGCTGATAATATTCCTCCACCTTGTTGCTGCGATAATGATCGGGCTCTGCTGGTACTATCTGTTGTGCTCGGCCTAGTCTATGTATCAGCTTTCTCAGCAAGCTCTGTCA
The DNA here is from genome assembly GCA_963920575.1 of Narthecium ossifragum. Classification (NCBI taxonomy): domain Eukaryota; kingdom Viridiplantae; phylum Streptophyta; class Magnoliopsida; order Dioscoreales; family Nartheciaceae; genus Narthecium; species Narthecium ossifragum. The sequence goes on from OY986968.1 coordinate 15,336,334, forward strand.
AATACTCAATAGCCGCATCAAGATCTTTTTGTAAAAATTCACCATTGTACATCATTTCAATAAATTAGCATTGTCTAATAGTTAATCCATCGTAAAATTAACTCACAAGACGCCAGCTCTCATATCCATCGTGAGAACACAAGTTCAACATGTCTTTAAATCGCTCCCATGCCTGATACAGAGTCTCATTATCCTTCTGTGTGAAGGACGAGATCTATCTCTTAAGTGCATTGGTCTTGTGATGTGGAAAGTACTTATTGAAAAACATCTATGCCATTTTAACCCAAGATCCTACTGATTGTGGTCTCAAAGAATATAACCAACTCTTCGCTCTATCTTTTAGTGAAAAGGGAAAGAACTTAAGTCGGATCATGTCTAGTGCACCTAGTTGGCCATGAAAGGTCGCTACTACTTCTTCAAATTCCCTATTATGCACATATGGATTTTCATTTTCCAACCCGTGAAAGGTAGGAAGTAACTGAATCATGCCAGATTTAAAGTTTACATGTGTTGCATTAGGTGGAAACATGATGCTTGAAGGTGTAGGAGTGCGTGTAGGATAAAAATTTTTATGCAAACTCCTAGGAGCTTGTTGTTCTCCATGGTCAGCCATAGTTAATGAATGTTGTGAAGTTTGAGACTGTGCGTCAAAAAGATCAGTAATGTATGTATCACTATCAGAAGTATCAGAATCACTCTCGGGACGTTTAGTAAATCTGCCCAATGTGTCTCTATACTGAGGCATAAACCGGCAAACACACTATCCAAAAAGTTGCAAACAAAAGAAAGTAAGATAAATAAAAGAAAGAAATAAAAAACAAAGAAAGGAATGAAGTTACCGCCTTGATGTTGTCAATCGTGCCACTGATGATTCGGGCACTTTTCTGAACCGTCTCCTTGGCAACGGCATCAATTTTTGATATCGCTCAAATGTGTCTCGCACAGCGGTCGCGGTGCAGTATAGCATAAGAGAGGTCGATCTTACAGGGAAATAGTAAAATGGATCCAGAAAAATAGGTAACAATGTATCGAGAGTGTAAAAGTTAAGAAAGTTAACGAAAGAAATCAGAATTTGGATGAGGCTAGGCTTCAGGAATCCTTCACTCGGACTTGGGTTTTTCTCTTATCAATGGTTCATGCAAAACTCAGTCGAGGGATTTATATCCCAATCATCTCGACTGGAAGATATAGAATTATGAATTTGATAAAATATAAATGTCTCTACCTATGATTGATTCTTCTCGTTGTAGCCCTAACTCCGTTCTACCATAACCTAAGAATACACGATACCGGCTGTCACTACAGGTAACGCGTAACAAAGATTTCACAGGATAAAGCTCTAACCTTGTCTTACCAGATCCCTAAGAGTACACAATACCAGTTGTCACTACGGGCAATGCATAGCAAAGATTTCACAAGACTAGGTACGAGAATGAAGAGATCGCTATTGGATCACAATATCATAAAAGAAGCATGAGCCCTAACCTTGTCTTACAAAGAAACCCTTGTCCTTGCTCAGTCATCCATCCGCCATGCCCGAAGATTACTCATCCATGGATGGTGGATTGGACTTCTTCTTCCTCCAGAAAAGTCTAGAAAGTGCCTCCAAAAAATGTCAAAGAACCCCCTTCACTAACCTTAAGTTTTCTATTTATAAGCTCTAAAAGCTATGAAACTCGGGTTAGGTTTAAACCCGTTATACGCTCGCAGTCGATGCCACAGTCGACCGTCAACTGTGCACATTATTTGGAAAAGTAGCGGTCGATCATCGCATCGAGACTGAGAAGTGTTTTTCTTGACAGAGGCTGACGGTCGATACCACGGTCGACCATGAGCGCGACTGTCGATCTCGTGGATGATGACGGTTGACCGTCACTATTCATTCAACACTGCTCATTGGTACCATAAATGCTGTAACTTTCTCTAGGAAATTCGGAATCATGAACCGTAAAATTCTCCAGAAACTAGACTTCAAGGGCGTTCCAACCATATATGCGTATCATCTAGTTCTTCATGACCAGGAACAATTTAACCTTCAAAGTTGACCCATGTAATCTTTTCAGCTTCTTTTAGCTCCAATTTCCTGCATTTTCCAAGCAACTATGTGAAGCACATATAAGTATAAAAATAGTGCTAAAAGGGTTGATTAAGGGTGATAATCTAGCAATGAAGATGATTATAAGACTGTTCAGAGTGCATTTTCATTTACTCATCAGGAACCATCCACATGCAAACTCACAGCGCTCAAACCGCCATAGGAATATCGACCTCGAACTCGGTGTCCCGTGAATGCGACAAGTAGAATGTTCCTCAGAAAAGACAGATGCACAACCAAAAAAAATTACATGAGGGAAAACCACTCACCTGAGTACCCTCGAAAGCAAAGGGGAAGGGATTCACCACAAGCTGGTGAACATGCCCCAGCTCTTGACAACAAGAAGGATAGCCAACCCGTGACCTCCAATGAGAACAAAACAATATCGTTAGGTGTACTTGTGACACCCTCCCACGGAAAAGAAAACACAACTCGGTGCGCGGCCAACCGACACAACCGAGAAAGTCGTCGAACCCCCAACGCGTACCACACGTGGGCGACGGACACCAAGAGGTTCCCAACCTTTAGCCAACACCCCAATAAGAGCTACCAACTCAAGCTCTTGTCCCAATCAATGGCTACTCCCAAAGCCACACCAGACTCCGGTTCCAAGCCAATACGACCACTTAGGGGAAAAACCCCAAACCACCAAGAAACTACAAGCCGCGAGAAGCTCTGAAAGCTGAAAGTCGGAAGAAGATGGCTCTGAAATGGCTGCCGCCGAAACTGCTCTCTCCTCAGAAGTGCGTAAGCGCTGGCAAGACTGATCACTGCTTTGTCTCCTGTAAGGTTTTATCTGGGATCTGAATCCCCGTGTCTGCCCCAGGTACCTGCCCCAACTAAGGCATCAACCCACTGCTCTGCCCATGTTGTACGCCATGCTCGACTGCACTGCGATAAGCGCTTCACACCCCTCGAAACCAGCATCGTCGGCGGAAATGCTCTCAACGGCTAGTACTCAAGCAATATGTGGGATCCCTCTCAATCTGGCGGTCCATGCTACCTCTCAAAGGACCTGCATGATGCTGTTGCTGCCACGACTGTCGTTGATGCTGAAACCACTGAACTCTGCCAATGACTACCTTGTCGTCTTACGAAACCCGGAACAACAACCCTGGAACTCATCACGACTACCGACCAACTGTTCGGTATAAACCCTCAAGTCATCTGTCTAGGTATCTGGAGTACAGTCCAGGGCGTCCCCCGCTATCGCTCCAGCATATCGAGCCAGGTGATCCAACAAACCCACGTCCTGCCATGCAGTGCGAGTACCAAAAACAGAGGAAGTTACTACCAACCACACCACCCACAAAGGGTAGGTGTCAGAGAACAGTACGTGAAACTGTTCTCAACCACAACCGGCAGTGTCCTTAGTGGCCCTGACAAGTGCCACTACGCATCATCTCAAGAGGAAGCGAGAAAACCAATAGCTTCCAAGTGAGTGACACTCCTTGATGTCCATGGCATCAAGGATCCTGAACACCACCTTCAACCAGTCCTCTACTGTCGAAGGATCTCCAACATCACCTTTGGACCACAATGGGTCAACCTCTTGGAATTCCAAGAGTATAAAGGAGACACACGTCCTATTCCCTACTCGCTCATCTCCAACACGGGGGGAGAAACTGTCAGGAGAGGGAACATACGACAGCGGCGTGCATGTAAATCTCCCTCTGAGACGTCATGTCACAGCCGGCAAAGAACAAAACAAGCAATAATCAATAAAGTAGAAAGATATCACATAAGAGCAGAAACAAAACATGTAGGGATGTTGTAACCCAAGAACTATCTCAACCCAAGCTGAAAACCTTAACCGAATGCATAATCCTATCCCTGGGAACTATAGCCTGCTCCGATACCAAGTTGTCACACTCTGACCCAGAAAACCCATCGGGTTCGGGGCGCGAGAGTCCTAAACTCTAAAAACAAACGGCGAGGGCCTCCCCTGTGGATATCACTTTTAAAACCTGTGCACAATTATAATATTCACAACTAAATTATACCATCTTATTACCAAGTCATAATACAAATTATACCATTCTAGGCCATGCTGAAGGGAGGAAAACAACAACAGTGCCGTTGCTCCACCAAGTCTGAAATATGCCAAGGGTCCCATAACCCGTCTATGTTCGAAGAGCTCCCGTCATGAACCTCTCTCTTGAACATGTTACCAAGATCACCCTAAACACCAAAAGGGGAACAGTACCATGCAGGATCACCCTTACCCAAGCAGGACTGCCATAATTGGGGAGCACATTGGGAATGCATCGCTACCATCCTTAGCACTTGGAATTGGAGAAACGACATGACTTCCAAACCTCAAACAGAGTAATCATAGCCAACTAAACAATAACCTCGATAACATCATATTCAACAATAAAATCACGTCCTAAACCTTGCTACCCAGCCTCGGTCCTATGACTAGATTCGAGCTGCCCGAGCCCTCGGATCAGCGAATTCTTATTCACCCAGTCCTAGCCTTATGCTTTTAATGCAAACAAATGCATGCAAAACTCACGCGCACATTTAATAGATCAGGACTTGCAATAGTATATCATACATCATACATGGCTAGGCATAGCCTCAAGCTTGCCAGAGGGTAAATATAGCATAAAGCAAATAGAGGTCTAAGCTACAATGAAATAATACAATAACACAACAACACTTACATGTCGTTAACAGTCAACTACATATTTCAATCTAAATTCCAGCATTACGATGATATGCACAGCCGTCGATCAGAAATTGCTACAACGGGGATACAACCCTGCCCAAATGAACAACATAACAAGTAGCAATAAAAATAATACACACAGGGCACAACCCAGGCCCTAAATTCTGTCTAAACATCCTAAGGGGCATGACTCCCTTGGTTGAACCACGAGCCCCACACGGGTTTAGATATATATATCTACCTAGATGCATAAGACGTACAAGGTTCCAATAGTATGCAAAGTAATTAAATGAGGTGCATGCTTTCATTCTCAACCAACTCAACCAGTCAGTGAAAAACGAGGCATACATGCTCCCTAGCATAATTCAAAAACACATATACATCCATACTAGGAATGATTGTCAATTAACATCTAGCTAAGCAATGGTAATAGTAACAAAGCAGAAATGCCGAAAAGCCGAGGTCGAAACATCTAATTTCTGCTAATTAAGCATAATCCAACTCACATAAAGATATTAGACATACTCACTCTGTAATTGCTAAGTAGAGGGGGATTAGTAACTAGTTAATCAAGCCGAAACCGTGAATTAAAATATCTAAACCTTACCAAATTAGACATACCAATCCTAGATGTCTCTACGAACCTTAATTACATGATTCTAGAAAGATTAAACATCATGAACACCAAAACCCACTAAGATTATGCATTTCGGATTTGCTACAATAGCTATAATTTGAGGTGGTGAAATCTTCACAATTCGACGTCCAAACGACGTCAGATTTCAAATTAAACTTGGGTAGCTGTATATTAGCATACTAGGAACATGCAGCCCAAGAATTGGACTAATTTAATGGCTAATCTTCTCAGAATTCATTAATTAATTCACTAATTATGGTCTCGTCGCAGATCCGAAGAAAGCTTACCATAAATCGTAGAAAACTCTGCCAATTAAGAAACTAGTGGGATTGGAAAGTAGATCCACGGATCTACAACTCTCATGTTGATGATCAGACGAGATCATACATGTACGAGCCAAGACTGAGCTCGAACAGATCAGCTCACATAAAAACAAGGTTTCTATAAAATCCAGGAAAAACCTGCATAAATCCGGATAAACTCGAGATAAAATCCTACCAAGCTTAGATCGGTTGTTAATCTAGCCTATAAGCATCATTTACACAAACAAATGAACATATCCAACAAACAAGCCCTAGATCTAGCTTAACCCAATGATTAAGGTAGAAACCCTATCTTCAACACTAATCCAGTCTTCAATCCTTGCTAATCCGCCGTCCTTCATCGGCGTCGTCGTCTCCAGCTCCCCAGAGAGCCGCTAGAGTCCTCCAACAACCGCAGTCATCGCCGGAAAAGAGAAAGGCTGCCGCGGGAGAGAGAAAGGGAAGGAAGGAGAAGGGAGAAGAGGGACCTCAGCGTGGAACGCCTCCAATCGGAAGTGCCCCTAAGGTTCTAATCAATCATATACATCAATCCAAGGCAATGTGTGTCGCGCCCCGACCCACGAAGGCCCAACCGGGCCGGGCGACGCGAACCGAAACCTAACTAATTCTGGAAAAAATTTCACGAGGGGTTCACTTTAGCTTACTGGTCTCCCTAAACAATTCATAAGCACCCTTATTTAACAATAATCAATAACCTCAAAAGATATAATATAATATTCAAATCCTCAAAAGGGTTTACATTTATACAACAAACTCCCGTAGGAGACTATCTAAACAGAAAGGGTGTAGAAGACGATCACCGGTCCTCAAGCACCGCCTGACACCATGACGCCGCCGCGCCACCAAACACCCGTCTGGTAGGGGTCACTGAAGAAGAGCTAACGCCTACACCTGCAAAACGCAGCTCGGGTAAGAGTGAGCAGTAAGCTTAGTAGGGTTCTACACTATGACACATAGAAAGGAGGGAACTCAACAGTGTCACCCCCAAGTAAGGTCTAGGTGCACACAGGGGTCCAACAACCCCACCGCGTGTCCCAGAGGTCCACGATCATGATCTTCCAAAAGAACTGGTCACATGATGGGTCACGCTCAGTAAGTAAGAAACCAACACTGCTGACTCACAACCAGGAAACCGACACTGCTGGCAAGAAATGGCACCGCTGAGTAGGCACATCCTCTACCGATGTTAAGTCGGTTCGCGTCCTTATTTGGACACGTCGGCCGCGCCAACTACCGACTTTGGTCCGATCGGTCGCTCCCAAGAGTGACCGATCGCACACAGGTCCGACCGGTCGCTCCCAGGAGCGACCGGTCTCACACGGGCTGCCAGCTGCCCTAAAAATAGGCTTCTTTGCGCCCGAGCTTGGATCTTTCGATCCCAAGCCCACCTAGGGTTCTAGCAAACACATAAATCATACATAGGAGTTGTGTGTGCACCACGCGAGTGTGAAACAAACCGACAAGAAGCAATTTATCAAATTACCCTTGCGGTCCACAACGAGCCATGGGCCCGACCCAAGCGGTCGACCCAGGCGTAGAGGGACAGGTCCTCACATCCTAATACCCTTAGAGGAAATCTCGTCCCGAGATTCGATAAAGGTAGGGCTCGGAAACAGAAAAGCAGCTACACTAGAAGAAGGGACAAGAGATACCTCGAGAAAAAAACAAGTGCGGAAACTCCAGCGGCATGGTCGCCTCGCATTCCCAGGTCACCTCCTCGATGCCTCTGTGCCTCCACAATACCTTAACCAAGGGAATCGTCTTACCCCGCCAGACCTGTTCCCTACGGTCAACCACCCCGAACTGGCTGCTTGATGAACGTCACGTCTGTCTCAAGCTCGATGTCATCCACCATGATGACATGAGACGGGTCTGGGTGATACTTGCTCATTTTCGACACATGGAAAGTCGGATGCATAGCTGACATGTGCTGAGGAAGATCCAAGCGGTAAGCTACCTCGCCAATCCTCTCTAGGATTTCGAACTGCCCGACGAACCTCGGCGCCAACTTACCACCTCTGCCAAACCTAACTGACCCTCTTTACGACAATGCTCGCAAGAACACTTTGTCGCCGACTGCAAACTCCAACGGTCGTCTCCTTTGATCTGCATACCTGATGATGAATCATAATGTTATATTTTTACCCCTTAATATTTAGCCTTCTATGCTTATTTGATACCTAAATACACTCATTATTCTTATATTTTGATTTAGGATGCAATTGAAGTCCTTAAGTCCAAAAAGAAGCTGAAAAGAGTATATAGATCAAATTTAAAGATTAAACTGTACCTGTTCATGAAGAACCAGATGATGTGCCATATATGGTTGGAAAGCTCTTGAAGTCTAGTTTTTAGAGAATTTTACAGTTCGTGATTCCGAGTTTCCTGGAGGAAGTTACGGCGATTTTAGCACCAATGGCGCAGTCTGGATGGCAAAACATTAAATACTCTGGAAAGACATATCGATCCGTCTCCCTAGTAGGATCGATCCATTTTACAGTAGACTTAACAAAACACATATTTTTCAGAGGAGCACAGTAGGATCGATCCTACTATCCATCCTACCTAGTAAGATCGATGCGACACCCCAGGTAGGATCAATCCGACACGGGCGTAGCCAGAAATTGAAGATTTTGATTCAAAGGATCGATCCGACACCCATAGAAGGATCGATCCTACTTTCCCAGTGAAGAAATTCAACGGTTCAGATCAAATCCAAGGATGGAGACACTTAAGGCTATAAATAGGACTATTTCTAGGGTTTGAGGGGGGATTTTCTGGATACTTTTGGCTGCTATTTTCTACTCTTTTATATTTTTCCTAGGTTTTCTCTAACTCGATGGAATCTTTTGGAGGATTGTTCTTGATGGCCCTGCGTGGCTAAATCTTGATTCTTGGTCAAGGAAACTGAAACCTCAGAATCAATGAAACTGTGCGATCTAATCTATTTTTATTGTTCAATTTATGCTTGATTATTGGATGTTCTTCTGTGATTAAAAATTCATGGTTGTCTTGTTTAATTGCTAGGAGGCCTACTAGTATATTACTCATTGCGATCTACTGCTAGGTTGGATATCAAATCCGTAATTGTTTGATCCCTCTGATCTGCGAAGTAACTGAGATCTATTGATCTATTGCGTTTCAGAGATTGTTAGATCGTAGGAAGAACATTCGACTAGATTAAATGCTGCCGCTTGTGCTTGTGTTGTTCAGCTTCATCGATCTCCCTATTCTTAAGGCTGGTACTAGATTAAATTTACAGTGCGTGTCTTAGGTTGTTTAGTAGTTAGGGTTGATTAGATCGCTTGTTTCTAATTAACTATGATTGAGGAGAGATTCCAATTTAATTCGAACGGTGAATATTCATGGTATGAATTGATATATACTTGCATCGATCATTAGTTGTTGGATTCCGATGGTGGATGTTGACTTAGACCAAGGTTTGTTCTCTTGATTCAACTCGTTTCTTCGCTTTTGATTATTTCTTTATTGTTTTCTTCCCGCTTAAAACCCCCCATCTTTGTTCACTAAGCACAAAACCAGACTAAACACTCTTCGTGGGATTGACTCGTACTCGCACTACTACATTTATTTTGAAGAGTATTGGTTTTATTTTTGAGTGCCTACGAGAGCACATCAATACCTCTTCTGCCGGCTCTGAGCCGTCAGAAGTCCCTTCCTGATCTGCACTAGTATCTCTGACGACTGTCTGACGATGTCTGGACCGGTGAGTGGCTATTCTCCAACCTCTGTCTAGCATACTGGGGAACGACACGACCTACCGTACAACGCCTCAAAAGGTGCTACTCCAAGACTGGACTGGACCGGTGAGTGGCGATTCTCCAAACTCCACCAAGGGAACGTGCTCCTCCCAGCTGCCGCCGGCATTGAGGACACATGCTCTCAGCATGTCCTCTAAGATCTGGATCGCCCACTCTGACTACCAGTCTGTCTACGGATGGAAAGCCGTACCGAAAGTCAAGAGTGTGCCAACTGCCTCCTAAGAGCCTCACCAGAACCTGCTGGTGAACCTGGGGTCACGGTCTGACACTATAAACACTGGAACTCCGTGTAGTCTGACCACTTCTCTAACGTACAAACTGCCCAATCTGTCTGCTCAGCGCGTCTCCTACGACATTTGCCTTACCAGGATGGTAATGCAATTCAAAGTCGTAGTCCTCCAGTAGCTCCATCCAGCGTCGCTGCCTCAGATTGAGGTCACGTTGGGTGAAAACGTGCCTCAAACTCTATGGTCCGAAAAGACAGAGAACTTCTCGCCATAGAGGTAATGCCGCCATGTCTTCAGGGCGAAGACCATTGCTGCTAGCTCCAAGTCATGGGTCGGGTAGTTCCTCTCATGGTTCTTCAACTTACGAGAACCATAGGAAACTACGTGTCCCTCCTGCATGAGGACACACCCCAAACCCTCATTGCTGGCATCGCAGTAGACACTGTAACTCACACCTCGCTCAGGGACGATCAGCACCGGCACACTGGTCAAGCTCGTCCTCAGCTCCACAAAGGCTCACTCACAAGCATCATCCTACACGAATGGGACGACCTTCTGTGTCAGGCTGGTCATCGGTCCGACAACTCTGGAGAAGTCCCGTACAAACCGTCTATAGTATCCCGCCAGGCCTAGGAAACTATGGACCTCGAACACTGTCCTCGGTCTCTGCCACTGTACCACAGCCTCGACCTTGGCCGGATCAACTGAGATCCCTACTGCTGACCCCACATGTCCAAGGAATCCCACCTGTGCAACCCATAACTCGCACTTAGAAGCCTTGGCATATAGTCGATGCTCCATTAGTAGCTACAACACTGACGCGAAGTGTCGCCCGTGCTCCTCTTCTGACTGAAAGTAGATCAGAATATCGTCGACAAACACTACCACGAACTGGTCTAGGAACGACCGAAAGATCCTCTACATCAGATCCATGAATGCTGCTGGTTCATTTGTTAGCCCAAACGGCATCACCATGAACTCGTACAGGCCGTACCGAGTTCGGAAAGCCGTCTTCACGATTTCGCAATCCCGAACCCTCAACTGGTGCTAGCATGAGCGAAGGTCGATCTTTGAGAACACTGAAGATCCTCACAACTGGTCGAACAAGTCGTCGATCCGTGGCACCGGATACCTGTTCTTCATTGTCACCCTGTTGAGCCGCCTATAGTTTTTGCAAAGTCGAAGGGTACCATCATTCTTCTTTGCGAACAACACTGGTGCCCCCCCGGAAGACATGCGGGGACGGATGAAGCCTCTGCTTCTCAGCTCATCCAACTGGGTCCTCAAATCGCTCTGCTCTGCTAGTGCTATCCTGAAAGCTGGGAGAGAGATCGGTGCGGTACTTGGTACTAGGTCGATCTAAAAATCGACCTCTCTAGATGGTGGAAGCCCCGGCAACACCTCGGGAAACACGTCTGCAAAGTCACACATGATCCTGGGAAAACTACTCTGTTGCACTCCCTCAGAACAGGGACAGGCTGGCCAACAAGGCTGAAAGCTCGCTGCCACGCCTTCCCACACCACAAGGAAAGGAATCGGCTGAGAACCGATCCCCCAACAACACAAACTGTGTCCCGTCGGGTGTCTAAGGGACCACCCTCCGGCGACCACAGTCGATGATGGCTCGGTATACTGCTAACCAGTCCATACCGAGTATCACATCAAAGAAAGTCATTTCTAGCACTCGCAGGTCTAGACAGACACGGTGGCCTCCAACCTCCAAGGAACAAGATCGGCAGACCCTGTCTACCCTGGCTGTCCCACCGATCGGTGAGTCTACTGACTGTTCCACCCCTAGCCAACTCGTCTCTAATCCTAGCGATGCCACACACATGCTAGCAATACAGGAATGAGACGCCCCGAAATCTATCAGCACATCTACTAAAGAACTAGAAAGTTGAAATATACCTCAGAGTACAGATGGCTCTGTTTCTGCCTGCTGGTACTGCGCTGGTGGCTGGTACAGCTGAACGGTGTCCGGCTGCTCTCTCTCGGGGAGGGCAAACACACGCCCTCGTTGGCCGCCTCCACCTATGGAGCGGCTCAGTCCAGCCCCTGATCCACGCCCACCACTGCTCCCCTGACAAGCACTGGACCCTCCGCCTCTACTGCCAAGCGGCAAAGCGGCCCACGCTCCTCGCAGGTGACAGTCTCTACGGAAGTGTCCCAGCTGCCCACATTGGAAACACATGACTGACGCGCCACCAAGCTGCTGACCCTGGCCTCCCGAGCCTGCCCAGACGGCTCGGCCGTCAGGAGAAACTGGCCTGCTGGACTCGGCAACTGCGGCTGAAACTGCTGTGGGCGCGGCGACTGCTGCTGGAAGTGTCGCGGACACCGTTGCTACCCTCTGTCGAATCACCCTCTGACCTGAGGTCTCTGCAGTGTGCTGGTAGAGGATGCTGGTGGAACTACCCGGCACCTCTCTTCCTACAACTGCGCCTCATCTACTAAGGCGCAGTTCAGAACTGCTGGGTACGTCTGGAAGCGGTGGGAACACGTCTGTCGTGTGATCTCTGGCCGAAGTCTCCACTCTAACTATCGTGCCCTGGCTACCGGATCTGCTGCCACTGCCCCCGCAAAACGGATCAGATGTCTGAACCGGGTGGCATAATGCTGAACAGAGCGAGTACCCTACAGAAGGGATTGGTACTCGCTACAGAAGGGATTGGTACTCGCGGGATAAGGCGTCACGTGTACTCGTGGGATAAGGCGTCACGTGTACTCTCCGGAAAGTACGCGTCCTAGAACAACGCCCTGAACTCCTCCCATAGTGGCTCCTCTCCACCACTGGTGTGCTGGGTGGTGCACCACTAGCCACGAGCGTCTTCGTCGAACTGAAACACCTCGAGAGTGATCCGGATCCGGTCATCCTCGACAAAGAGAGCATCCAGGACGCGCGTGACTCCCTTGAGCCAGCTGTCCGCTGTAGTCGGATCTCCAGTCTCACCACTTAACCAAGCAGGCTCAGCCGGTAGAAATCCATCATGACCGCCACCACGACCCGCCCGTGGACAAGAGCGAGGGCCCCCTCCTCGGCGAGAAAGGCCTCCTCCCGTGCGACCAAAACCGTCGCTGGTAATGGATCATCCTGTCTAGCTCTGAACTCCTTAATAGGTGCCACTCTGTCTGGTCGGGTGGGTCGACCAGGTCGTAACCCACCCCGACCAACAACCGAAGGTCGGCCTCGAGCTCCCGACATCTCCGTAATCACCAACGACAAACGAGCGCCCAATCGTCCGAAACCGCAAAACAAACAACATAGCGACGGTTATGTAAAACAAACAACCCTAGATTAAAATATCTAAAACTTACCAAATTGGACATACCAATCCTAGATGTCTCTAGGAACCTTCATTACATGATTCTAGAGAGATTAAACATCATGAACACCAAAATCCACTAAGATTATGCATGTCGGATTTGCTACAGTAGCTATAATTTGAGGCGATGAAATATTCGCAATTCGACATCCAAACGATGTCAGATTTCAAATTGAACTTGGGTAGGTGTATATTAACATACTAAGAACATGCAACCCAAGAATTGGATTAATTTAATGGCTAATTCTCCCAGAATTCATTAATTAATTCACTAGTTACGGTCTCGTCGCAAATCCGAAGAAACATTACCATAAATTGTACAAAACTCTGCCAATTATGACACCAGTTCGATTGGAAAGTAGATCCACAGATCTACAACTCTCATGCTAATGATCAGACGAGATCATGCATGTACGAGCCAAGACTGAGCTCGAACAGATCAGCTCACATAAAAACAGGGTTTCTATAAAATCCGAGAAAAACCTGCATAAATCCGGATAAAATCGAGATAAAATCCTACCAAGCTTAGATCGGTTGTTAATCAAGCCTATAAGCATCATTTAACAAAAGCAAATCAACATATCCAACAAACAAGCCCTAGATCTAGCTTAACCCAAAGATTAAGTTAGAAACCTTATTTTCAACGCTAATCTAGTCTTCAATTCTTGCTAATCCGCCATCCTCCATCGCCGTCGTCGTCTCCTGCTCCCCGGAGAGCCGCTAGAGTCCTTACATAACCGCATCCATCGTCGGAGAAGAGAAAGGCTGTCGCGGGAGAGAGAAAGGGAAGGAAGGAGAAGGGAGAAGGGGGACCTCGCCGTGGAAGGCCTCCAATCGAAAGCGCCCCTAAGGTTCTAATCAATCATATACATTAATTCAAAGCAGTGTGTGTCATGCCCCGACCCACGAACCGGAACCTAACTAATTGCGGAAATTTTTTGGCGAGGGGTTTCCTCTAGCTTACTGGTCTCCCTAAACAATTCATAAGCACCATTATTTAACAATAATCAACAACCTCAAAAGATATAATATAATATTCAAATCCTCAAAAGGGTTTACGTTTATACAACATACTCCCGTAGGAAACTATCTAAACAGAAAGGGTATAGAAGACGATAACCGCTCCTCAAGCAACGCCAGACCCCGCCGCGCCACCAAACACCTGCCTGGTAGAGGCCACTGAAGAAGAGCTAATGCCTGCACTTGTAAAATGCAACCCAAGTAGGAGTGAGTACTAAGCTCAGTAGGGTTGTACACTACGACACACAGAAAGGAGGGAACTCAACAGTGTCACCCCCAAGTAAGGTCTGGGTATACACAGAGGCCCCATAACCCTACCGCGTGTCCCTAAGGTCCACGATCATGATCTTCCAGAAGAACTGGTCGGATGATGGGTCACATTTAGTACGTAGGAAACCAACACTGTTGGCTCAAAACCAGGAAACCTGCACTGCTGGCAGGAAATGGCACCGCTGAGTAGGCACACCCTCTACCCAAGAGTCGTTATAACTGGACACCGGCTACACCTCAGAACCCGACTCGAGGCTGACACGACCTCAAAATCATCGATCAACAAGTATTCAGGTCATCTAAGCCTATCATTGATATCGACTGAATACTACAATCCAACCTGGACCTTGCTACCCACCACGGTCCTAGAGCTAAATCTGAGCTACCCGAAAGCCTCGGATCGGCGATCAGCTGATCGCCCATGCCTTATCCTTTTGCATCTAATGCACAAACAGAATGCATGCTATGATCATATGTAGGTGAGAGGTAAGCATGCAACAGTAATATAAAATAACATACAAGTCCAACTCGATCGCTACAGCGATACTACCGACCGCTGCTAGCCAATCCGCACCGGGTCCCGGCATTATGACGGTACCGCGACCTTCAACAGCGGACTCCTGCAATGGGAAACAACCTCAAAAACTTAGATGAACATATAATATGTTCAGAAGATATAATACTATTTAAATCATCAAGATCCTCTACTTAGAGACAAAGTGACCTCGTCGATCCGACGACCAAACGATGTCGGATTCAAGATCCAACTTAGAAAACCGCAGATAAACATGCTGGGATCGACATATCCAAAACCAGGAAACATCCGATGGCTCGATTACCCGAAAAACACTAACCAAAATAATTAATCTCACTAATTACGTTTAATTGTTGCAATACAGCCCATCCGTAGGAAAATCATAACAATTCATAGGAAAATAAAAAATCTACAACTCTTATGTTCATCAGAAATCAAGATCATGCATGTATAGACTGGAAAACACGGCGTAAACCGGCTGTTCTTCAAGAACAGAGAAACCAGAAAAATCCGAGTTTAAACATGCTAAAAACCTACTAAAATCTCAATCAGATCTTATGAAACTTAAAACAGTAATTCCGCTAACCAAGAGGCACACAACAACACCAAGAACACCTAGATCTACCAACTAGATTAAGAGAAAACCCCTAAACATGGAAAAGGAGGGGCATTTGTGTTACCACCAAAAATTGATAGATTTTGAGAGTCAAAATTAAAGTCAAAATCGGTACATAGTGGGGCTTAACCATTACTGATCACGGAGGACAACTGATGAGTGCATAAAAGTGCACTCTGAATACCCTTATAACTAGTTTAATTACTGGAGTTTTCATCCTTAATTAGTCTCTTTAGTACTATTTTGATACTTATATGTTGCTTCACAAAGTTATTTGGAATATGCAGGAAAGTGGAGCTAAAAAAGCAAATATATGTCATATTCAACATCAAATCTGTACCTGCTCAGAACGAACCAGATCATCTTCTATACATGGTTGGAAAGCTCTTGAAGTCTAGTTTTTGGAGAATTTTACGGTTCGTGATTTGGAGGTTGCTAGAGGAAGTTACGACAATATTAGTACCAATGGCTCAGTTTGGATGACAAAACAGTAAATACTCAGGAAAGACGGATCGATCATGTTCCCTAAAAGGATTGATCCTTTTATGCAGACAAACCTGACAGAACGCATACTTTTCAGATGATCACAAAAGGATCGATCCTACTATCCATCCTACTGAGAAGGATCGATCCTACTCCTATCACAGGATCGATCTTCCTCGGGCGTAGCCAGAAATTGAAGATTTTGATATCAAAGGATCGATCTTACACCTATGGAAGGATCGATGATACCTTCCTAGTGAAGAAAATTAACGGCTCAGATCTAATCCAAGAATAGAGACACTTAAAGGCTATAAATAGGACTCTTTCTAGGGTTTGAAGGGGTTTTTTGGCAGCATTTGGAGGAGAGGAGACTGGTTCAAGACTTGGTTTTCTTTTCTTTTTCCTCATCTTATTTCTTCATTAGTTTTGTTGCCCTCATGATGAAAATGAGTGACTTGTTTCTTCTCTAAGGTACCGATGTAGCCTAACAGAATCATTCTATGTTATTGGATCATATTTATTTAATCAGTTTATATTTCTTGTTTCATTCATTATTATAACTGAGATCTTAAATAACTTTATCTGGCCAATAGAAGTATTATAGATTGTTTTATGTGAGATTGGGCGACGGTTCATTCCCTAATCTTGCAGGATTTATGAATGAATGAGTTTATGTTAAAGCCGGGTTCAAGCTAAAACTATTCTTGGTTCATAATTGTTCTTCAGAGCTTAATGGATTCTTGGTTAACACTTAGTTATGGGTTCATTAGCTAGGGTTAATTAAGGGTACTTGGTGAAAACCGCGGCCGAACGGATCATCATATCGGAAGAACAAACCCTTGGAATTAAACTGAGATCTTGATTGATTCAATGCATAGAATGAGGATGTTATGGTGAAATCGGAACCTTAGTCTTCATCCATCATATTTCCATCATTTTATTATTTCGTTATTAGATCATCTATTTTGGATACTTCATATTTCTTACTTTTTCTTCCTTATTTTCTTTCTTCTATGATCTTTAGTGTTTCACTCTAATAATCTTTACAAATCTCTGTGGGTACGTACGATACCCATCTTGCTGCTATACTGATCACACCGATTCGTATAGTTGCGAGATATAAAATTTATTCATCAAGTTTTTGGCGCCGTTGCTGGGGACTTGATTAGAGTTTATTAGTAGTGAATGTAAGGTCGCCAATCACGAAAAGAAAAGTTGTTGCCCTTGAGCGATACAGTAGATTAAATTGGTTGGAAGAAGAGATCTAACAAAGACAGCCTGTCTATATTAGATCTAGGAGTTCAAGAGGAGGAACAAGAGAAGATGGAGCTTAAGAACAATGTACGTCCTTTTGAGGAGTACGCGAGGCCTACTATTTCTACCTCACATTCATGCATCGCGTTACCTATAGAGGCTAGGAATTATGAAATTAAAAATCAACATTTTTCTATGATTCCTGAATTTCATGGTTTACCTTCTGAAGATGCACTGACTTTTTTGAAAGATTATTATACTACTATTCAGACTTTTCCTTTAGGTGGCATTACTGAAGATCAACTGAGGATGCGATGTTTTCATTATACCCTGAAGGATAAAGCGAAGAGATGGCTGATGTCGTTGCCTCCTGGATCACTAACTACTTGGGATGCAATTTATAACAAGTTTGTTAGCAAATTTTATTCTCATGCCATGACTACTAACTTGAGAAGGCAAATTTCAAATTTTCAGCAAGCTGATAGAGAAGCATTCCATGAAGCATGGGATAGATTTAAGATGCTTTTGATGCAATGTCCCGATCATAATTATTCTTTAGAAAATCAGATGCAATATTTTTATGATTGACTAACTCTTTCTTGTCAGACTATGGCAGTTAATGCTGCAGGTGGAGCGATGTTCAAAAGGACACCCCCAGAGGCATATGAGATTTACGAGATGTTGGGATCTAACTCGTAGTAGAGGGACATAAGGAATAAAGCGAGAGGCATCTATGAGCTAAACCAGAATGACGACATGGCAAGGGAAATCAAAACCCTCAATAAGAAGATGGACGCGATGATGTCCACACAAGCCAAACCGGTTGAGCTTTGTTCAATTTGCAATATTGTTGGTCATAGGTTTGACTCATGTCCTCCTGGTAGTGAATTTCCTGAATATGTGCAAGAACAAGCTAATTTGATGAATGCTTATAACCCGAGACCTAGATTTGACTCTTATGCAAATACTTACAATCCTGGTTGGAGGGAGCATCCGAATGTTTCATGGAAAAATACTGCTAATGCTAGTACGCCTACTACTAATAAGTCTAACCCACCTGTTAAGTCGTCTTTGGAAGCGACTATGTTAGCTTTTATGCAGAAAATAGACTCGAAGATGGAACGACAAGATTCAGCAATTTTTCAACATGAAGCAGCCCAGAAGAATATGGCAGCTTCCATTGGGAAGTTGGAAGTTCAAGTAGGACAGATTGCAGATGCTGTTCGAGCCCATGTTCCAGGCAAATTTTCAAGCCAACCTGAGCAAGCAAAACGGTCACAGTTCTCCGCTCAGGTAAGATAATTGATAATAAGATTAATGCTGAAGTTATTGATGAGTGTCATGATGATGCAAGTGAGGAAGCTGAAAAGGAGGAACGCTCGAAAAGGCCGCCACCGGCCACATCTGCTTTTGATCATGAAAAGATAGCAAATTCAGTTCCGGAGGTTCATCACAACTCTCCTCCACCATATGTGCCGCCAATTCCTTTTCTGGGCCGCCTGAAGAAAGCCAAAATGGATAAGTCATATTCTGAAATTTATGATGTCCTATCTAAGGTTAATGTGAACTTACCATTACTTGATATGATCAGGAACATGCCAGTCTTTCCAAAGTTCTTCAAGGAACTAAGTACTTATAAGCGTAAGTATGAACCTCATGAAAAGGTTATGGTTTCAGAGACGGTAAGCGCGGTTCTACAAAGGAAGCTTCCACCCAAGCTTAAGGATCCAGGGAGTTTTAACATTATTATTGTAGTTGGTGATACAAAAATAGGGGAGGCAATGCTTGACTTAGGAGCCAGTGTTAATTTGATGCCTTACTCTGTTTTTCTTCAGTTAGGTGTTGGTGAATTAAAACCTACTACGATGTCTCTATAACTTGCAGATCGTTCAATCAAGTATCCATTAGGCATTGTAGAAGGCATTTTAGTACAAATTGATAAGTTAATTATTCCTGCTGATTTGTGATATTGGATATGGATGATGCACCTTTGAATGATAGAAATTTACCTATTTTATTGGGACGTCCATTTATGGCCATAGCCAAGACTATGATTAATGTGCAGGATGGTAAGCTCAGCATGACAGTTTTAGGTGAAACTGTTGAATTTAAAGTTTTTGAATCTATGTCCTATCCTTCAAACTCTTTTGATTGTTTCTCAATAGATGTTTTAAATTCATTGGTGTTTTCTAATTTCATACAGGAGCAAGTGAAGACTACATTGGAAGCAGCATTGATGATGGAAAAGGAGGAATTGCAGAGTTACGAGGGAGCAAAGGAGGTTATAGCAGCCCATGAGGCATTGCAACCATGCTTCCCTGATGGATCTCGATTAGAGATGCTAGACAACTCTTATTCAAAAATGGTTTCATCAATAGTTTCCCCACCAAAGCTTGAGTTAAAACCTCTTCCTAGTAATCTAAAATATGCGTATCTTGGTGAGAATGAAACCCTTCCTGTGATTATTGCTTCTGACATTACACCATTGGAAGAGGAAAAATTATTGAGAGTTCTTAGGGAGCATAAAACTGGAATAGGTTGGACAATTGCAGATATTAAAGGAGTAAGTCCTACTATGTGCATGCATCGCATTATGTTGGAAGAGGACGCCAAATCTATAAGGGAAGCCCAACATCGCCTTAATCCAAACATGAAAGAAGTTGTTCGGACAGAGATTCTAAAGCTACTTTGGCGTGATATATCCTATCTCTGACAGCAAATGGGTAAGTCCAGTTCATGTAGTCCCTAAGAAATCAGGAATAACAGTTGCGAAGAATGAGAACAATGAGCTTATACCTACGAGGATGACAACTAGATGGCGTGTCTGCATCGATTATCACAAGCTTAATGTAGCGACTAAAAAGGACCACTTTCCCTTACCTTTTATCGATCAAATACTTGAACATTTAGCTGGCCATGCATTTTATTGTTTTCTTGATGGATTTTTAGGTTATAATCAAATAGCTATCGCCCCTGAGGACCAAGAGAAGACTACATTCACATGCCCCTTTGGAACATTTGCGTATAGACAGATGCCATTTGGATTATGTAACGCACCTGCTACTTTTCAAAGATGCATGATATCGATTTTTTCTGACATGATAGAAAGGTTTGTCGAGGTGCTTATGGATGATTTTTCTGTCTTTGGGAATTCTTTTGATAATTGCTTTGAACATCTAACATTAGTGCTTAAGAGATGTGAGAAGACTAATTTGACATTGAGCTGGGAAAAGAGTCACTTCATGGTAAGGCAAGGTGTTGTTTTAGGACATGCTATCTTTAGTAAAGGTATTGAAGTTGACAGGGCAAAAATAGATTTGATTGGGAAATTGCCGCACCCTACTTCTGTAAAGGGCGTGCGAAGTTTTTTGGGCCATGCACGATTATATCGCAGATTCATTAGAGATTTTTCTAAGATTGCACGATTTCTGTGTGATTTATTGGCCAAGGATGTTGAGTTTAAGTTTAGTAAAGCCTGTATTGATGCTTTCAATGCTTTAAAAGATAAATTGATTACTGCACCTATTATTATGCCTCCTGATTGGTCGTTGCCCTTTGAGATAATGTGTGACGCTTCTGATTATGCTATAGGGTTTGTGTTAGGATAAAGGGAGAATAAGGTTTCTCATGCTATTTATTATGCAAGTCATACCCTCAATGATGCTCAAATCAATTATTCAACCACTGAGAAAGAATTACTTGCTGTTGTTTTTGCATTGGAGAAATTTCGCTCTTATTTGATTGGATCTAAAGTTGTTATTTATTCAGATCATGCATTATTAAAATATCTACTAACCAAAAAGGATAGCAAGCCAAGGTTAATCAGGTGGATCCTGCTGCTGCAAGAATTTGATGTGAAAATAAAAGATAAAAAAGGGAGCGACAACATAGTGGCAGATCACTTGTCGCGATTGGAGCACATAGCCGACCCTAAGGATGTACTACCCATCCAAGAATGTTTTCTCGATGAACAACTATTTTCTGTGAATGGCAAAGAGCCCTGGTATGCGGATATTGTTAACTATTTAGCTAGTAATGTTATGCGTGCTGATTTAAGTTCACAAGAAAAGAAAAGATTTTTGTCTACAGTTAGATATTACTTTTGGGATGACCCTTATTTATTTAAACACTGCCCTGATCAAATAATAAGGCATTGTGTTCCAGAATATAAGCATGATGGTATATTGAAATTTAGTCATGAATTAACTTATGAAGGACACTTTGGAGGTAAGAAAACTGCTTTTAAAGTTCTTCAATCTGGTTTCTTTTGGCCCACATTATTCAAAGATGCATTAAATTTTGTTGTTAAGTGTGACAGATGTCAAAGGTCAGGGAACATAAGCAAAAGGAATGAGATGCCTCTTACAAATAATCTAGTGGTGGAATTGGTCGATGTTTAGGGCATAGACTTCATGGGACCATTTCCTCCATCATATGGGTACACTTATATTCTTGTTGTTGTAGATTATGTATCTAAGTGGATTGAAGAAATTGCAACCAGGAACAATGACAGTAAGACTGTGAGGACCCGTTCCTTCGACCTGGCCCTCCGACCCAGTCTGACCACGTTAGGTCGAGGGTCTGGCTTAGTTGGGTTGGCTCGGTTAGCCTTTCTTTGTGATCGGTTGATGGCATCGCTGTTTTTGGACCCCAAGGGCAATTTGGAAAATTGCGCCTTGATGGTCGGTTTCACACCCGCGTAGTGCACACACAGCCTTGATTGATGTACGTGATTGAATAGACCCAGTAGGAGTGTTCGGGATCGACAGATCCAGACAAGATTACGAAGAGATCGCAATTTGGGGTGTAGTCGGACTCGATCCAATTAAACTGGCTAGACTAGGTCTGTTTAGCCACTTACGTGCTAAACCTCTTTTCTCTCTCTCCCTCTCTCTCTTTTCCCTTCTTCCCGTGCCCGAACCTTACTTCTCTTCCCTTCGTCCCTCTCTCCCGCGGCGACCCCTCTCCCTTCCCCGGCGGCCTGGAGGCGGCGACGAGGTCCCCTCCTCCTTCTCCTTCCTCCTCTCTCTCTCTTCCGCGGCAGACCTCTTCCATCTCCGGCTTCTCCCTCCTCTCGTTCTCCACCTTCCTATCTCGTTTGGAGGGAGGCATCAGATGGCTCCCGACGGCTCCCCGGCGATTCCCCGGCAAGCCAGGAACGGCGGCGACGGCCCCCTTCTCCTTCCCTTTCTCTCTCCCGCGGCTGTCTCTTCCTTCTCCGGCGATGGCTGCGGATGTGGGAGGACCCCCGGCGGCGCTCCGACGAGCTGGAGACGGCGAAGGCGACGGAGGACGGCGGATTGGCAAGGATGAAGCTTGGATTAGCAGTGGATTAGCATGTGAAGGTAGGGTTTTCTACCTTAATCCTTGGATTAGGCTAGATCTAGGGTTTGTTTGTTGAATCTATGGTTTTTTTTGTGTTAAATGATGCTTGTAGGCTTTATTAACAACTGATCTAAGTTTGGGAGGACTTGATTTCGATTTATGCTGGATTTAAGCATGTTTTTCCCGGATTTTTGTCGGTTCTCTGTTCTTCGATGAACAGTCACGTTCAAGCTCGATTTGTGAGCTGTGTGAGCATAATCTCGTAAAACGTTCAAGATGAAAGTTGTAGATCATCGAGTTATCTTCCTATTTCCGCTGATTTCATAATTTTTAGAGTTTGGTACGATTTATGGTGAGTTTTCTTCGGATCTGCGACGAGATCAAAATTAGTGAATTGATTAGTGAATTCCTGGAAGATTAGCCATTAGATTAATCCAATTCTTGGGCTGCATGTTCCTAGTATGCTAATATACGTTTGCCCAAGTTTGATTTCCAATTCGACGTTGTTTGGACGTTGAATTGATAAGATTTCATCACCTCTAACTAGGGTTTAATGTAGAAATCCAGGAATTAGCTTGTTAGTGGGTTCCTATGTTCTAATTAGTCCCTTGAGGCCTGCTTAGTAATTGATTGAAGCTTCATGCAAATTGATGTGGTTTTTATCCGGATTTTTGGAAGTTTTTCCTGGATTTTACCGAAGCTCAGTTTTTCTACAAGCTGAGCTGTTCTAGCTCAGATCTGGGCTCGTACGTGCATGATCTCGTTTGATTATCAAGATTAGAGTCGTAGATCATCAAATCTACTTTCAATTGACGCTTATTTCATAATTTTCGGATATTCATACGACTTATTATGAATTGTTCCCTGATCTGCGATGAAACTGAATCTTTGATAAAAGCTTGGGTTTTTGGCCGAAAATGGAGTTTTTCTTGATCTATTTGTTTCGGTCTTCTCGTAGTAGATTGCTAAAGTGGTTAGATATCATATATACGAATTCTAGGGTAATTATGAAGAATTTATGCCGAGTTGTAAGCATGTGTAGCTTTAGGTTTCAATCATGCAAATATTATCTTTCCTCGCAATTAATGTTAATCTTGTTAGATTTATGTGTGAATTTAATTACGTAGAATAAATAGGCTGAAAGTATGCCTTTTACCGCTTCGTGGTTGAACCAAGGGAGATATGCCCTTGGGATGTGTAGATAATTGAACAGGCCGAAGGTGTGCCCTCGATTGTATCCACTATATTTATGGTTGTTGTTGTGATTGCGTGGCCGGGGTTGTGCCCCCGTTGTAGAAATTGCAATTGATGGTTGCAGACGCCGTTGTAATGCCGAAATTCCGAGTGGATATGTTGTTGCTTGTTTACGGCTCGTGGGCGCCGTTATAATTTTGGATTATTGTGGTTTAGACCTTTATCTTCTTTATGCATGTTTACCCCTTGGCGAGCCGTAGGCTATGCCTAGCCTTGTATTCTGTATGTCATACTGTTGCATGCTTATATATCTGTACCTCTGTGTGTGTGAGCATTGCATGTATTTGCCTGCATTAGAAGCATTAAGGCTAGGTGGTAGGCGATGGATTCGATCGTTGATCCGGGTTTCTCGAGTAGCCCGGATCTAGCCCTAGGACCGGGGTTTGGGAATGTAGAGGATTAGGACATGATTGTCATCAATGATTATGTTTGATATTATTTGAGGATTATTAGGTAGTCGAACTGGAATAATGTTGTTGAGGTTTAGAGGTCGTGTTGTTTCTCTAAGGCCAAGTGCTAAGGATGGATGTCGATGCGTTCCCTGACATGTGTGTCCCCACGAGAGCTGGTATGACTGGGCAGGGTGGTACCTGGAC
The DNA here is from genome assembly GCA_963920575.1 of Narthecium ossifragum. Classification (NCBI taxonomy): domain Eukaryota; kingdom Viridiplantae; phylum Streptophyta; class Magnoliopsida; order Dioscoreales; family Nartheciaceae; genus Narthecium; species Narthecium ossifragum. Next base: position 15,360,748 of record OY986968.1, read on the forward strand.
AGGAGCCCGCAGTCTTTGTTTCCTCACGTTTGTTCTTGGGTAAAGGTGATCCCGCATGGTACTGTTCCTCTGTTGGTGCTTAGGGTGATCTTGGTAACATGTTCAAGAGAGAGGTTCATGACGGGAGCCCTTGGGACATCGATAGGGTTATGAGACCCTTGGCATTCCGTAGACTTTGGTGGAGAGACAACACAGTTGTTGTTTTCCTCCTTTCAGTGTGACTTAGAATAGCATAGAACCCTACTGAGCTTTGTTGCTAACTCCTACCTGGGCTGCATCGGCGATGCAAGTCGATGCAGTCCTTTCCTTTCAGGTGATCTTCTGGGCGTTGGCGCGCCATTCTCGAGGTGATCGTGGACTTGGAGTTTCGAGGAGTACTTAACAATCCTGGAGTTTCCCCTTCTGTTAATAATTGTACATCTGCAGTTTGATTAAATGTATAATTTCCCTCTTCGAGAATTTGATTATATGTATTAATTTATGTGATGAGGGTTGGTAGATGTCACGCCCCGACCCGCGAAAGCCCAACCGGGCCAGGCTACGCGAACCGGAACCTACAAAACGCGGAAAACAAGCTGGCGAGGGTTCCCTCTAACCTATTGGTCTCCCTAGCAGTTCACCAAAAGCACCCTCAATTAAAACCACATAAAATTAACAAAACCTCGAACCACAGATTTAAAACTCAAAGTGTATATATACATATCATCGGAGAGGGGAAGATTCAAAGTACAACATTACTCCCGTAGGAGACTAACTAACAAAAGGGGTAAAAGGAGTAAATATCGCCACCTCTCAAAAGCCACCAGGCGCCGCCGCACCGCCGACCAACTGCCCGGTAGGGGCCACAGAGGAAGAACTGACGCCTGCACCTGCAAAACGCTGCCCGGGTAGGTGTGAGCACTAAGCTCAGTAGGGATCAACACTACGCCACACAGAAGGAAGAGGGAAACGCAACAGTGTCGCCCTCAAGTAGAACCTGGGTGTATACAGGGGTCCCATAACCCCACCGCGTGTCCCGGAGGCCCACGATCATGGTCTTCCAGCCGGGCTGGTCACATGTCAGGTCACACTCAGTAGCAGGAAACGACACTGCTAACTCTCAACATGACACTGAACACTGTTTGGTGGGAAAAAACACCACTGAGTAGGTAACTCCTCTACTCAAGAGTTTTAGGAACACCGGACACCGTCTACACCTCAGATCCGACTCGAGGCCGACACGACCTCTACAATCATCAAGCCACAAGTGCACCAGTCATCTAAGCCTATCATCGAATCGACTGGACACCACCATTCAAACCGGGTCCAAACTACCCAACCCCAGTCCTAGGGCTAAGTCCCAGCTTCCAGCCTCGGGACAGCGACCCAAGGATCACCCACGCCCTAACCAATGCAACTAATGCACAAATCAACAATGCATGCTATGGACATGCATAGATAAAGAAGTAAAACATGCAACAGTATGATAAGGCATCACATAAGTCTACTGGATCGCTGCAGCGATACTACCAACCGCTGCCAGCCGATCAGCAGCGGGTCCCGACATTACGACGGTAACACGACCATCAACCACGAACTCCTGCAACGGGAAGCAACCCCGAAAACCGCTGATGAACAGTAAACAATATAATATTATATTCAAAAATATAATATTATATTCAAACACCCAAAACCTCTACTTAGGGGCTATTTGATCTTGTCGATCCGATGTCCATACGATGTCGGATTCAAGATCCAACATAGCCACCAGTATATACCAGGATCAACATATCCAAAATTCATAATCATCCAACGGTTGAATTAACGGGAAAACGCTAATCAAAATCGTTAATCAAACTAACTTACCAATTTAATTGCTGCAACGCAGCCCTCCAGCAAACAATTCATAAGAAATCGTAGCAAAATCGGAAAATTACGAAACAAGATGGAAGAGAAAGCTAACTAATAGATCTATAACTCTTATGTTTATGAAAAGCCAAGATCATGTACACGCCGGCCGAAAAACTCGCCGCAAGCCGGCTGTTCTTCAAGAACAGCAGAAAACCAGAAATCCGAGCTTAATCATGGAATAAACCTACTCAAATCTCAACCAAATAATATGAAACTCATATCAGTAATTCTAACAGGTATAAGGAATCCAACAAAATAATGATCAACAAGATCGAACGGCTAGATCTAGAGAAAACCTGAAATAAACACAGTAGGTATAACCCTACCTAGCCGTGCTTTCCTCGGCTGATTCCCCGCGATTTGATCACCAACAAGCTTCCAAACCACTTCAGGGATCTTCCTCTCGTTGTCACGAATCCAACGAGCCTTAGAACGCCAAAAAAGATGGTCGGAGGAGGGAGAACGGAGGTGAGGAAGATGGCTGCCGGAAACAGGGGAAAAACAGGGCTCTCGGGAGAAGAAAGAAGGAGGAAGAAGAAAGGAGGAGAAGGAGGAAGAGGAGGGGAAGAAAAGGAGGGAAAGGGGAAGGGGAAAGCCTGGGGGAGGGGAAAAAAGTGAGGGGAGGGGAGGGGAAGTCTTCCCTCTCTGACAGGAGAGAGCGACGGCCAACGGCGGCCGTCCTCGCGAAGCAGAAAAAGCCACCGACTCGAGTCCGATCGGTCGCTCCAAGGAGCGATCGATCGTTCTCGCCCCGGATCAAAACAAACCGACTCGCTCACGAGTCCGATCGATCGTCCCAAGGAGCGATCGATTGCTCAAGGGTCGTTAGCTGCCCAAAGGCAAGCTTTCGCGCGTCTGAGCTGGGATCTTCCGATCCTGGGTCTACCTAGCCATTCTAAACAAGCATTAACACAAACAAGGCCAGTGTGTGCACACGCGGGTGTGAAACAAACCAACAAGGCGCAATTTTCCAAATTGCCCTTGCGGTCTACAACGAGCCACAGGGGAGTCCTCACATCCTAATACCCTTAAAGGAAATCTCGTCCTGAGATTCGATAAGGGTAGGGCTCGGAACAACAAAAACAGCTATACTAGAGGACAGGACAAGAAGTACCTGGAGAAGAAAACAACTGCGGAAACTCCTGCCGCATGCGCGCCTCGCGCTCCCAAGTGACCTCCTCGGTGCCTCTGTGCCTCCACAGTACCTTGACCAAGGGAATCGTCTTGCCCCGCAAGACCTGATCCCTTTGGTCGAGTACCTGAACCGGCTGCTCAACGAAACTCGCGTCTGCCTCAAGCTCAATGTCATCCACCCTGATGACATGAGACGGGTCTGGGTGATACTTCCTCAGCATCGACACATGGAAAGTCGGGTGCACAGCAGACATGTGCTAAGGAAGATCCAGGCGGTAAGCTACCTTGCTGACCCTCTCTAAGATCTCAAACGGCCCGATAAACCTCGGCACCAACCTAACACCTCTGCCAAACCTGACAGAACCTCTGTACGGCGATGCTCGCAAGAACACTCGGTTGCCGACTGGAAACTCCAGCGGTCGTCGCCTCTGATCTGCTAACTCTTCTGCCGGCTCTGTGCCGTCAGATGCCTCTGCCTGATCTGCACTAACCTCTATGACGACTGTCTGACGATGTCTGGACCGGTGAGTGAAGCCTCTCCAACCTCTGGCTAGAACTGCTGGCATACTCTGCACTGCAAAGAGAAATCTGCTGGATCCCCGATCCTCAAACTCGAGCCCAAACTGGCCCGCCGTCTCTAGAGCCTGCCACTGCCGCACTGACAACCCTGGAACTGCTGCTCTGGTGTCTCTCACCTGTCTGCTCAGCGCGTCTGCTACGACGTTTGCCTTACCAGGATGGTAATGCAACGCAAAGTCGTAGTCCTCCAGTAGCTCCATCTTGCGTCGCTGTAGATGTTGTAACCAACACCTCGCTCGGGGACGATCAGCACCGGTGCACTGGTCAACTTGGTCCTCAGCTCCACGAAGGCTCGCCCACAAGCATCATCCCACACGAACAGGACGGCCTTCTATGTCAGTCTGGTTAACGGCCCGGCAACTCTGGAGAAGTCCCGCACGAACCTCCGGTACCCCGCCAAGCCTAAGAAGCTACGGACCTCGAACACTGTCCTCGGTCTCTGCCACTGTACCACTGCCTCGACCTTGGCGGGGTCGACTGAGATCCCTGCTGCCGACACCATGTGTCCAAGGAATCCCACCTGTGCAAGCCAAAACTCGCACTTGGAAGCCTTGGCATAAAGCCGATGCTCCCTAAGTAGCTGCAACACTGTCGCCAAGTGTCGCTCATGCTCCACCTCTGACCGGGAGTAGATGAGAATGTCGTCGACGAACACCACCACGAACTCGTCTAGTAAAGGCCGGAAGATCCTCTGCATGAGATCCATGAACGCTGCTGGTGCGTTCGTCAGCCCAAACGGCATCACCACGAACTCGTACAGGCCGTACCGAGTCCGAAAAGCCGTCTTCGGGATGTCGCAATCCCGAACCCTCAACTGGTAGTAGCCGGTGCGGAGGTCGATCTTCGAGAACACTGAAGATCCTCGAAGCTGGTCAAACAGGTCGTCGATCCGCGGCATCGGATACCTGTTCTTCACCGTCACCCTGTTGAGCCGCCTGTAGTCTATGCAAAGTCGAAGGGTACCATCCTTCTTCTTTGCGAACAACACTGGCGCCCCCAAGGGAGACATGCTGGGACGGATGAAACCTCTGCTGGTAAGCTCGTCTAGCTGGGTCCTCAACTCACTCTGCTCTGCTGGTGCCATCCTGAAAGCTGGGAGATAGATCGGTGCGGTACCCGGTACCAGGTCGATCTCAAAATCGACCTCTCTGGGCGGTGGAAGCCCAGGCAACACCTCGGGAAACACGTCAGTGTAGTCGCACACAATCCTGGGGAAACTGCTCTGCTGTACTCCCTCTGACCCAAATAGGGACAGGCTGGGCAGCAAGGCTGAAAGTTCGCTTCCACGCCTTCCCACACCACAAGCAAAGGAATCGGCTGAAAACCGATCCCCCAACAACACAAACTGTGTCCTATTGGGTGTCCAAGCGACCACCCTCCGGCGACCACAGTCGATGATAGCTCTGTATGCTGCTACCCAGTCCATACCGAGTATCACATCGAAGCCTGTCATGTCTAGCACCCGCAGGTCTAGACAGACACAGAGGCCTCCAACCTCAAAAGAACAAGATCGGCAGACCCGGTCTATCCTGACTGTGCCGTAGATCGGTGAGTCTACAGACTGTGCCACCTCTAGCCAACTCGTCTCTAATCCTAGCAATGCCACACACATGCTAGCAATATAGGAAAGAGACGCCCCAGAGTCTATCAGCATATCTACTAAGGACTAGAAAGCTGAAAGATACCTCTGAGGACGGACGGCTCTGCCGCTGCCTGCTAATACTACTGCGGCTGCTGGTACTGCTGTACGGTGTCCTGCTGCTCGTGCACTGGGAGAGTAACCACACGACCTCGCTGGCTGCCTCCAACCCTGGAGCAGCTCAGTCCAGCCGCTGACCTGCGCCCACTACTGCTCCCCTGTCAAGCACTGGGCCCTCCGCCTCTACTGCCCTGCGGCACAGCGCCCCGCGCTCCTCGCAAGGAACACGTGACTGACGCGCCCGGCTGCTAACGCCCCGGAAGAGCAAACACACGCCCCCGCTGGCCGCCTCCACCTCTGGAGTGGCCCGGTCCAGCCCCTGTCTTGCGCCCACCACCGCTCCCCTGCCACGCACCGTACCCCCCGCCTCTACTGCTCTGCGGCATAGCGCCCCGCGCTCCTCGCATGGGACAGTCCTGGCGAAAGTGTCCCGACTGCCCGCACTGGAAACAAGTGGCTGATGCGCCACCAGGCTGCTGACCCTGGCCTCCCCCTAACGGAGCCTGCCCAGACGGCCCGACCGTCAGGATAAACTGGCCTGGCGGACTCGGCAACTGTGGCTGGAACTGGTTCGGGCGCTGCGACCGCTGCTGAAAGCGTCGCTGATGCCACTGGTGCCCTCTGCCGAATCCCCCTCTGAACTGGGGTCTCTGCGGTGCACTGGTAGAGGATGCCGGTGGAACTCCCCGGCACCTCTCGTCTCGCAACTGCGCCTCTACTGCGAAGGCGCAGTCCAGAACTACTGACTACGTCTGGAAGCGGTAAGAACTGGTCCGCCGTCTAATCTCTGATCGAAGCCCCTGCTCAAACTGCCGTGCCCTGGCCACTGGACCTGCTGACCCACCACTGAACCTAGACGGGTCTAGATGCAGAAAGTCCAACAAGACCGCCGCAGCGGTCCGCCCATCGAAAGGAGGGAGAACCCTCTCCTCGGTGAGAAAGGCCTCCTCCTGTGCGACCGCAACCGTCGCAGGTGATGGCGCAGCCCGTCTAGCTCTGACCTCCCTGACAGGTGCTACCCTGTCTGGTCGGGCGAGTCGACCAAGTCGTACCCCACCCCGACCAACAACCGAAGGTCGGCCTCGAGCTCCCGACATCTGCGCAATCACCAACAACAAAGGAACATCCACTCGTTGGAACCCAAGACAAAGCAGCACAACATAAAGCGAAAAAGCATAACACATCAAAATGAGCATGCACAGATGTTCTAGCCATAGAACTAACCCATTCCACGCTCAATCTCAACCGAATCCTGATCCTAAACCCTGGGATCTACAACCTATGCTCTGATACCAAGCTGTCGCGCCCCGACCCGCGAAAGCCCAACCGGGCCAGGCTACGCGAACCAGAACCTACAAAACGCGAAAAACATGCTGGCGAGGGTTCCCTCTAACCTATTGGTCTCCCTAACAGTTCACCAAAAGCACCCTCAATTAAAACAACACAAAATTAACAAAACCTCGAACCACAGATTTAAAACTCAAAGTGTATATTTACATATCCTCGGAGAGGGGAAGATTCAAAGTACAACATTACTCCCGTAGGAGACTAACTAACAAAAGGGGTAAAAGTAGTAAATATCGCCACCTCTCAAAAGCCACCAGGCGCCGCCGCACGGCCAACCAACTGCCCGGTAGGGGCCACAGAGGAAAAACTGACACCTGCACCTGCAAAACGCAGCCCGGGTAGGTGTGAGCACTAAGCTCAGTAGGGATCTACACTACGCCACACAGAAGGAAGAGGGAAACGCAACAGTGTCGCCCTCAAGTAGAACCTAGGTGTATACAGGGGTCCCATAACCCCACCGCGTGTCCCTGAGGCCCACGATCATGGTCTTCCAGCCGGGCTGGTCACATGTCAGGTCACACTCAGTAGTAGGAAACGACACTGCTGACTCTCAACAGGACATTGAACACTGTTTGGTGAGAAAAAACACCACAGAGTAAGTAACTCCTCTACTCAAGAGTTTTAGGAACACCGGACACCGGCTAGACCTCAGATCCGACTCGAGGCCGACACGACCTCTATAATCATCAAGCCACAAGTGCACCAGTCATCTAAGCCTATCATCGAATTGACTGGACATCACCATTCAAACCGGGTCCAAACTACCCAACCCCGGTCCTAGGGCTAAGTCCAAGCTTCCAGCCTCGGGACGGCGACCCAAGGATCACCCACGCCCTAACCAATGCAACTAATGCACAAATCAACAATGCATGCAATGGACATGCACAGATAATAAGTAAAGCACGCAACAGTATGATAAGGCATCACATAAGTCTACTGGATCGCTGCAGCGGTACTACCAACCGCTGCCAGCCGATCCGCAGCGGGACCCGGCATTACGACGGTACCACGACCGTCAACCGCGAACTCCTGCAACGGGAAGCAACCCCGAAAACCGCTGATGAACAGTAAACAATATAATATTATATTCTGAAATATAATATTATATTCAAACACCCAAAACCTCTACATAGGCGCTATTTGATCTTGTCGATCCGACGTCCAAATAATGTCGGATTCAAGATCCAACTTAGCAACCAGTAGGTGTATATACCAGAATCAATATATCCAAAATTCATAATCATCCAACGGTTGGATTAACGGCAAAAGGCTAATCAAAATCGTTAATCAAACTAACTTACCAATTTAATTGCTGCAATGCAGCCCTCCATCAAACAATTCATAAGAAATCGTCCAAAAATTGGAAAATTACGAAACAAAATGTAATGGAAAGTTAACTAATAGATCTACAACTCTTATGTTTATGAAAAGCCAAGATCATGTACACGCCGGCCGAAAAACTCGCCGCAAGCCGGCTGTTCTTCAAGAACAGCAGAAAACCAAAAATCTGAGCTTAATCATGGAATAAACCTACTCAAATCTCAACCAAATAATATGAAACTCATATCAGTAATTCTAACAGGTATAAGGAATCAAACAAAATAATGATCAACAAGATCGAACGGCTAGATCTAGAGAAAACCCGAAATAAACACAGTAGGTATAACCCTACCTAGCCGCGCTTTCCTTAGCTGATTCCCCGCGATTTGATCACCAACAAGCTTCCAAACCACTTCAGGGATCTTCCTCTCGTTGTCACGAATCCAACGAGCCTTAGAACGCCAAAAAAGATGGTCGGAGGAGGGAGAATGGAGGTGAGGAAGATGGTTGCCGGAAACAGGGGAAAAACAGGGCTCTCGGGAGAAGAAAGAAGGAGGAAGAAGAAAGGAGGAGAAGGAGGAAGAGGAGGGGAAGAAAAGGAGGGAAAGGGGAAGGGGAAAGCCGGGGGAAGGGGGAAAAGTGAGGGGAGGGGAGGGGAAGTCTTCCCTCTCTGACAGGAGAGACCGACGGCCAACAGCGGCCGTCCTCGCGAAGCAGAAAAAGCCACCGACTCGAGTCCGATCGGTCGCTCCAAGGAGCGAGCGATCGTTCTCGCCCCGGATCAAAACAAATCGACTCGCTCACGAGTCCGATCGATCGTCCCAAGGAGCGATCGATCGCTCTCAAGGGTCGTCAGCTGCCCAAAGGCAAGCTTTCGCGCGCCCGAGTTGGGATCTTCCGATCCCTGGTCCACCTAGCCATTCTAAACAAGCATTAACACAAACAAGGCCAGTGTGTGCACACGCGGGTGTGAAACAAACCAATAAGTCGCAATTTACCAAATTGCCCTTGCGGTCTACAACGAGCCACGGGGGTAGAGGGGCAGGTCCTCATAGTAGAATTATTGTGTAAATAGATGTTGTACAAGAACCTGTGTCATTAAGTGAGATGATAATAGTAGAATTGTAGTAATGTCGAATTTAGAATTGTTTTATTTTATTGTTTTAAATTTGTGGTGAAATTGTAAACTGCACAGGGTTCAAATTGAGGAAATACAAGGGAGACTCCCGCCGTTCGATTTTAGAAATGAGTTTAGGACCCTCACGTCCTGGCCCGGATGGGTTTTCTGGACCGGAGCGTGACAAAGACCGTGCTGGGTTTCTTGAAAGATATGATTATTACAAGGTTTGGCACACCTCGGGCGATTATAAGTGATGGGGGTTCACACTTTTGCAATCAAGCGTTTAATGCATTGTTGAAGAAGTACAATATCACTCATCGGGTCGCAACTCCGTATCACCCTCAAACGTCGGGGCAAGTGGAGGTGAGCAATAGGCAAATAAAGACGATCTTGGAACGAGTTGTTGGCACTACAAGGAAAGACTAGGCGGTGAAATTGAATGATGTTCTTTGGGCGTATCGCACCACTTATAAGACCCCTATTGGTATGAGCCCTTATCGAATTATGTTTGGAAAAGCATGTCACTTACCTGTGGAGTTGGAGTATAGGGCATATTGGGCAATCAAGCAGCAGAATTTTGATATGAGAGAAGCTGGGGATATGAGAAAGATGCAATTGAACGAATTAGATGAACTGTGAAATGAAGCCTACGAGAACGCGAAAATTTACTAGGAAAGGACCAAGCTTTATCATGATAAAGCAATACAACGGAAGGAGTTTATACATGGTATGAAAGTTTTACTTTATAACTCACGACTGAAATTCTTTTCAGGTAAATTAAGGTCAAGATGGACGGGCCTATTCAAGGTGATACAAGTATCTCCTCATGGCGCTGTGGAAATTGAGAATGAGAAGACAGGAAACAAGTTCAAAGTCAATGGTCATCGTTTGAAGCTGTATTTGGAAGGTCCATCGTTTGGACATGTGGATGCGGTAGATTTTGTTGAACTCTATGGTTTTACAGTACGTCTTGCCTAGACGTTAAATAAAGCGCTGGGTGGGAGGCAACCCACCAAGGTTTTCAACCACCCTGATGATTCTTGAGGAGATGTTCGCTTACTCTTTCAGGAGGCATCTTTCTTATTTAAATTATCTATATTTCCTTTGCATGGAATTTTTGGATAGCCACCTCCTATATATATTAATGCTTAGGATGCACACATTGAGGACAATGTTGATTTCAGGTTGGGGGGGTAGACATTCTTGACCTTATTCATATTACCTTGTGGGTTTAATAGTGTTAAATTGTACATGAGTTGAGATGTTTATGCTTATTATACATGTTGTTTTCACATCGATTGACCTATACATAGATTGCATGTGTGATAACCTGAAGGTAGAACATCATGTGATTCACACATGAACACTTTATATGCAGTGACAATCATATTCACCAGAGAAATGAGCATGCTATTGTAATTTGGACCATAATTTCAACTTTACCTAGTATGTTGAGTATTGCATGCACAGAAAAAAAAAATCTGGAGCTTGATCAAGCTGTGCCGAAGAAACAATTAAGTGATCTACTGAGTAGCCAGGTGTCCTTCCCTCAGGAAGCGGGGAGCTCGCGTAAAAAGGTAGAACCACTGATAGCTAAAAAAAATAAATAACTATTAAGTATTTTGCTAAGTAATCTGGTCTCCGCGCCTCAAGAAGCAGAGACTGCTCGCGTAAAAAGAAAAAGTGTCTGATAGTTCAAAAAGAAAAAAAAAGCATGTTGTAGTTTAAATGCGATGGTTGGATGATTGGTCCGGAAGATAGTGGTGTGTTTAGAGTAATGGTGGGCAGAAGTTGCTTCTGTATGTAACCTTTATTTGTCACGTCACATGTGTTCGTCTCAATCATGAATAGCATGTTTGAAGTGTAGAAGTTAATTTCATGTGTTAGTAGCATGTGTATGACTATAGGACGTTTTCGTGCCCTGCACTATATAGAACACTATTGACTTGACATGGTAGAACTCTTATTATGCATATCTACAACTGATGTGTTGTCGCAGGCACTCAAAAATAAAATCAATACTCTTTAAAACAAATGTAGTAGTGCGAGTACGAGTCGATCCCACGAAGAGTGTTTAGCCTAGTTTTGTGCTTAGTGAACTAAGATGGGGGGTTTTAAACGTGAGGAAAACAGTAAAGAAATAATTTAAAACGAAGAAACAAGTTGAATTAAGAGAACAAACCTTGGTCTGAGTCAACATCCACCATTGGAATCTAACAACTGATCATAGATGCAAGTATCAATCAATTCATACCATGAATATTCACCGTTCGAATTAAATTCAAATCTCTCCTCAATCTTAGTTAATTAGAAACAAGCGATCTAATCAACCCTAACTACTAAACAACCTAAGACAAGAGCTGTAGATTTAATCTAGTAGCAGCGTTAAGAATAGGGAGATCGATGAAGCTAAACAACACAAGCACAAGTGATTGCATTTAATCTAGTCAAATATTCTTCCTAAGACCTAACAATCTCTGAAACGCAGTAGATTATTAAACCCTAGTTGCTTCGCAGATTAGAGGGATCAAACAATTCCGAATTTGATATCCAACCTAACAGTAGATCGCAATGAATAATAAACTAGTAGCGCTCCTAGCAATTAGACAAGACAATCATGAATATTTAATAACAGAAGAACATTCAATACTCATCTATAAACTGAACAATAAAAATAAATTAGATCTCACAGTTTCATTGATTCTGAGGTTTCAGTCTCCTCGACCAAGGATCAAGATTTAGCCACGCAGGGCCATCGAGAACAATCCTCAAAAGATCCCAATAAACAAGATAAAACGTAGAAAAAATATAAAGGAGGAGAAATAGTAGCCAAAAGTGTCCAAGAATCCCCCCTCAAACCCTAGAAAGAGTTCTATTTATAGCCCCAAAGTCTCTCCATCAACGGATTAGATCTAAACCGTTGATTTAATTCACTGGAAAAGTCCGATCGATCCTTCTCGGGGTGTCGGATCGAGCGGTCTCATTAAAAATCTTCAATTTCTAGTTACGCCCGAGTCCGATCGATCGAACTATGGGTGCTGGATCGATCGGATGCGTAAAAATCCACCTTTCCTGGCTATTTTTGAGCCCGATCGATCGAACTTTAGGTGTCAGATCGATCGGACCCCTTAGGATGGATGGATGGATCGATCGGACCATGTTCAGCCAAAAAATATATGTTCTGTCACGATTCTGCATAGTCGGATCGATCCCACCAGGGTGTCGGATCGATCCAACTTTCCAGCATATTTACTGTTCTGCCATCCAGAATGCGCCATCGGTACTGAAATTGCCGTAACTTCCTCTAGGAAACTCGAAATCACGAACCGTAAAATTCCCCAGAAACTACACTTCAAGAACTTTCCAACAATATATGGCACATCATCTGGTTCTTCATGAGAAGGTGCAGATTAATCTTTAAAGATGATCCATGCACTCTTTTCAGCTTCTTTTCGACTTAAGGACTTCTATTGCATCCTAAATCAAAATATAAGAATAATGAGTGTATTTAGGAACTAAATAAGTACAAGAGACTAAGTATTAAGGGATAAAAATATAACATTATGCATCATCATCAAATTCCCCCACACTTAGCTTTTGCTCGTCCTCGGGCAAAACTAAAATTCACTCTACTCAAGATATCAAGGTTGCAACGCCATCAACAAAGAACAATCAAGCTCTACACAATTCATAACACATCATGAACAGACATTTTTAGACAACTTAAAAATCAATCAGTAAGCATTTTCACTTGATGATGAAGCATACTAAATAAGTAGACCCTCACGGAAATTAACACTCAACTCTCATGTGTTTGAAGGGTATGTATTTCACTCAAATTCATTCCAATGGAAGTGATCTACCATAGGCTTGCATATCTTCTCATTCTCCACCACTCGAATCACATGCATAACACAAATCATAAGGACTTCAAAAGGTTGTAATGGGGTCTAGGATTAAGGTGGGAAATATTTGGGAATGTAGCTCAAAAGCCAATGGAACTAATGGAGGGAAAATACATCAATAAGACATGTACCACCAATCACTCCATTCAACAACTTTCTTCAACTTGGCTTTAAAGTACTCAAACCATATAACATTATCACATTGGCAAAGAGATTGTTCAAAGGAATACTTTTTAACTGAAATAGTGAACAATCTTTTGCAAAAACTTTCACCTTTGTAGAGATCATACATAAACATACCCCTTTCTTGGAGTATTAGGAGGATTCATAAACACATTTTGTAACATGAGAAATAATTTCCTCCTTCACTTTCTTCTTTCTTTCTTTCTCTTTTTTTTTTCAAATATAGCCATACCACAAATCGAAACACCCCCACACTTGAACTTTTGCACCCATACATGTCATAATGATGATCAATGCTCCACTAGTTTTATGGCCTGGGTAACGGAAATATTTTTTCAGGTTCAAAGCTTGGAATGTGGGTTAACAATGAAGTCGATAAAGCTCAAAGGTGTTTAGCAAAAGGAAAAATTAATCACAAGGTAGGCTATTTGGCTTAAGTAACTTATAACAAAGATGGCCTTAATCATGTTAATGTCTGCAAGTGTCAATGTGACCTCGAATAGAATCAAAGCAAGTTCTAGAGAAACAAATCCATGGAAGAATATCTCTCATGAAAGAAAATAGTGAGACAGAAATGAATGTGTCAGCCTAAAGACTCAAAATCTCACCAGCTTTTGTCTACTCATTCAGTCATTACCATCTCAAGGAAAATAACTCAACTAATTAATTCTAAGTCGCAAAATTACTCATTCAATCATGTTATGAATATGTCAAGCTTAACTAATTCTTCCTCATGGCAAATGCAACCTAGATCTCCTCCCCCACACTTGAAACTGACATTGTCCCCAATGTAAGGTGGAATGCAAAGAAAAGGTAAATATAACTAAAATGGAAATGCGAAAATAAAAAGAGAAAGGAACGAACTCCCCTTGGGTTGCCTTCCAAGCAGCGCTTTTGTTTATTAGTTGCATAGGAATGGTTCACTGCATGTCTGGGTGAATTCTTCTTGTATCACAGGGGGTACTCAATTACCTACAAAGCAAAAGCAAAGCAAAGCAAAACAAAAGCAAACATGCATACACACAACCTAAAAATAATTCAAGCACTCTCAAGCACACAAGAAAGTAAATAAAACAAACTAAACTACTATATACAATAGAAAAAGTTTTAATCGTGCCCTTGGTGGCCGTTCTCTAGCACGATGGTATGCAAAATCAATGGATGCTATAATCTGAATATTTAACCTCAATAATGCCACCAAGGTTAATTTAGCATAAGAGTTCAAGTGGTATTTTTCAAAACTGAGAGTTAGCTTTTCCATACTAACACCAGTAAACAAGATAGCTAGATCTCTCAAACAAAAATGCATGTCATCATGGTGATCAGGAAGAAAGGAGTCAACATTATGCTCAACTATAATCGAATTATCCATTGAACTATTAATAATGTCGTCGTTCGGATTGTCAAAGATGTCAAGATTACATGATCAAAAATAAATCCGTCGAGATATGAAAATATCTACTAAGGTCATCTCCTTTTTAACCACTAATGAAGAAGAAATAGTCACAGGAAATATACCTCGCGGCGTAACAGGAATGCTTTCAACTTCAGCGAGAGGAGGTTCTTCGAATAAGTGCTCCTTGTGTTCTCGGCGGTCGATTGGCCTAGACTGGACAGCTTTTTCATCTGCATTTTGTAGAAATTCCCCCGAAGAATCTACAACCGTAGCAGTCAGTGAAATATCATCATTAATTTCATGAACCGACAAAGAATCACAAGTAGTATGACATATATCATTATCATCAGAAACAAAAGCATCACAAGTATTATCATTACAAACATGAGGTATAGAATCATATCTATCAACTTCTTTATCAAAAGAGTGACTCACATTGACTTGGTCAATTATTAGTGGCTCTTGTTGCATTTGTGACTGAGCAATGAAGAGGTTCTCAGTTTTGTCACGTTCTCTAGAAAATCTTTCCTCCCAAGAATTACGCATTTCTCTTAAGGAATTAGTATGTTCTTCCATTACCTTCAGAATCTCTTCCAAAGATAGCTCTTGATGTGACTGAGCAATGAAGGGGTTCTCAGTTTTGTCATGTTCCCTAGGAAATCTTTCCTCCCAAGAAATACGCATTTCTCTTAAGGAATTAGTATTTTCTTCCATTTCCTTCAGAATCGCCAACATTTGTGCTTGAAACTGCCAACTAGGGTAGGTATGATCTCTAAAATCCGAATTATAAGAATATGAATATGAATCATAGGCCGGGTTTGAGAAACCATGTGTGTCATTATTGTAAACGGGTCCATAACCAAAAGGCAAACCATCATTCCATATGTCACCCGGTGGCACATTATAATTGGCCATACATTCAAACCGTAGAAGCTATAATTTTTTTTTTTTATGAAAATAAAGATCACTATAAGCACAAAAATCAACTAGAATCACTCCCCGGCAACGGCGCCAAAATTTGATGTGCTGTCGCAGGCACTCAAAAATAAAATCAATACTCTTTAAAACAAATGTAGTAGTGCGAGTACGAGTCGATCCCACGAAGAGTGTTTAGCCTAGTTTTATGCTTAGTGAACTAAGAAGGGGGGTTTTAAACGTGAAGAAAACAGTAAAGAAATAATCTAAAACGAAGAAACAAGTTGAATCAAGAGAACAAACCTTGGTCTGAGTCAACATCCTCCATTGGAATCCAACAACTGATCATAGATGCAAGTATCAATCAATTCATACCATGAATATTCACCGTTCGAATTAAATTCGAATCTCTCCTCAATCTTAGTTAATTAGAAACAAGCGATCTCATCAACCCTAACTACTAAACAACCTAAGACAAGCGCTGTAGATTTAATTTAGTAGCAGCGTTAAGAATAGGGAGATCGATGAAGTTAAACAACACAAGCACAAGCGGCTGCATTGAATCTAGTCAAATATTCTTCCTAAGACCTAACAATCTCTGAAAACGTAGTAGATTATTAAACCCTAGTTGCTTCGCAGATTAGAGGGATCAAACAATTCCAGATTTGATATCCAACCTAGCAGTAGATCGCAATGAATAATAAACTTGTAGCGCTCCTAGCAATTAGACAAGACAATCATGAATATTTAATAACAGAAGAACATTCAATACTCATCTATAAACTGAACAATAAAAATAAATTAGATCTCACAGTTTCATTGATTCCGAGGTTTCAGTCTCCTCGACTAAGGATTAAGATTTAGCCACGCAGGGCCATCGAGAACAATCCTCAAAAGATTCCAATAAACAAGATAAAACCTAGAAAAAATATAAAGGAGGAGAAAGAGTAGCCAAAAGTGTCTAAGAATCCCCCCTCAAACCCTAGAAAGAGTCCTATTTATAGCCCCAAAGTCTCTCCATCAACGGATTAGATCTAAACTGTTGATTTAATTCACTGGAAAAGTCCGATCAATCCTTCTCAGGGTGTCGGATCGATCGGTCTCATTAAAAATCTTCAATTTCTAGTTACGCCCAAGTCCGATCGATCGAACTATGGGTGCTGGATCGATCGGATGCGTAAAAATCCACCTTCTCTGGCTATTTTTGAGCCCGATCGATCGAACTTTAGGTGTTGGATCGATCGGACCCCTTAGGATGGATGGATCGATCGATCGGACCATGTTCAGCCAAAAAATATATGTTCTGTCACAATTCTGCATAGTCGGATCGATCCCACCAGGGTGTCGGATCGATCCAACTTTCCAGCATATTTACTGTTCTGCCATCCAGACTGTGCCATCAGTACTGAAATTGCCGTAAGTTCCTCTAGGAAACTCGGAATCACGAACCGTAAAATTCCCAAGAAACTACACTTCAAGAGCGTTCGAACCATATATGGCACATCATCTGGTTCTTTATGAGCAGGTGCAGATTAATCTTTAAAATGATCCATGCACTCTTTTCAGCTTCTTTTCGACTTAAGGACTTCAATTGCATCCTAAATCAAAATATAAGAATAATGAGTGTATTTAGAAACTAAATAAGCACAGGAAACTAAGTATTATGGGATAAAAATATAACATTATGCATCATCATCAACAACCTTGAACCATTGGTGTGCCTAATTATAATTTTATGCGTTTAAAATTGCTAGAGACTAGCAATAAGCTGGTTGGGGGGTGTGATGAGTGCATGAAAGTGCACTCTAAATAGCCTTATAACTAGTTTATTTACTGGAGTTTTCAATCTTAATTAGTCTCTTTAGTACTATTTTTATACTTATATGTAGCTTCACAAAGTTATTTGGAATATGCATGAAAGTGGAGCTAAAGAAGCAAATATATGTCATATTTAACATCAAATCTGTACCTACTCAGAACACACCAGATCATCTTCTATTCATGGTTGGAAAGTGCTTGAAGTCTAGTTTTTGGAGAATTTTACGGTTCGTGATTTGGAGGTTGCTAGAAGAAGTTACGATAATATTAGTACCAATGGCTCAGTCTGGATGGCAAAACAGTAAATACTCAGGAAAGACGGATCGATCATGTTCCCTAAAAGGATCGATCCTTTTTTGCAGACAAACCTGACAGAACGCAAACTTTTCAGATGATCACAGAAGGATCGATCCAACTATCCATCTTACTGAGAAGGATCGATCCTACTCCTATCAAAGGATCGATCTTCCACGGGCGTAGCTAGAAATTGAAGATTTTGATATCAAAGGATCGATCTTACACCAATGGAAGGATTGATCTTACCTTCCCAGTGAAGAAAATTAACGGCTCAGATCTAATCCAAGGATAGAGACACTTAAAGGCTATAAATAGGACTCTTTCTAGGGTTTGAGGGGGTTTTTTGGCAGCGTTTGGAGGAGAGGAGACTGGTTTAAGACATGGTTGTGAGGACCCGTCCCTCCCCTCCTGTGGCTCGCTGTGGACCGCAAAGGCAATTTGGTAAATTGCACCTTGTCGGCTAGTTCCACACTCGCGCTTGTACACACACTGACCTTGTTTGTGGTAATGTTTGCTTAGGATGGTTAGTGGGACCCGGGATCGAAAGATCCGGACTTAGGCTTGAATTCTCGCCTAAGTTTAGCTTTCAGCACACAAAGGATCGATCCTCTCTAGCTAAGAGATCGATCCTCTTGTGCCAGAAAGTCAAGTGAGATCGTCATGAGGTGATCGATCCTTCCTTGGGTAAGGATCGATCCTTCATAGGTCGGTTCGTTTGCCTATAAAGCAGACGAACCTTCTTCCCTCAAATCCTTTTGGAAACCCGGCGATTTGAGCTCGGATCTTGAGATTTTCGAAGGCGTTGAGGACGATCCAAGGCCTAGCTGCTTGGATCTAAGCTGCGTTTGCTCCGGTAGGGATCCTACCGACATCTCTCTTCGGGGTTTTGAGTTTTCCGGTTTGATCTGTGGTTTAATGCTTAGATCTTGTGATTAGCATGTTGGTTTCTTGTGTTTTAACCGGGTTTGGACTCGTGGGATCCTGATCTATCAGATCCCAGAGTTTCGTGGTTTTTGGTTGTCTCTTCCGGCGGTATTCTTCGCCGGAAGGACGCCGCGGAACCCATCATGATCGATCTTCCCTTGAGGAAGGATCGATCTTCTGGGTTGGTCATGCTCCGCCCGATGAAGGATCGATCACGTGCTTGGTGAGGATCGATCCTGGTTCTTGGGGAGCATGGCTGTCCTTCGTCGCGAAGATGATCGATCCCCCTGTGAGGAAGGATCGATCACTCGTGGTGCGAAATGAAGGGTGCTCTCTGTCGCGAAAATGATCGATCCTCCTGAGAGGAAGGATCGATCCTTTTGTCTCGACAGTGAGGCTTTACTCTCTGTTGCTGAGAGGATCGATCCTACCCTAGGGGATGATCGATCCTTTGGTAGAAGAGAGGGTTTTGACTAGTTTTGCCCAAGGGGCTTTGTATGTTGGTTTTCTTTATTGTTTTATACCTTGTACATAACATTAAGCATGTTAGCCCTATATAGGGGCAGTGGTGAACCGGGGGAGTGATGACTCCCGGGATGTTTAGAATAAACGGGCGGGTGGCCCTACTGCTTTCCCTAGCCTCTCACGCCGGCGTTCGCCGAGGGCCACATTACTTGTTGCACATTGTGAACTGTTGTCTGCGGGGTTGTTTCCCGGTGCAGGTGTTGTGTGGACTGCTGGCGGTTGGTAGTGGTACCACTGCAGCAGTCCTTAGACCTTATTTATCTGTTCACCACCCCGGGCCGGCAGGGTGCCGTGCCCAGACCTTGTATTTATATCATCACATCCTGCTGCATGCTTACATGTATCTTTTCTGCGCATGTTCATAGCATGCATTGTGTTGTTCATTAGTTGCATCTGTTAGGGCGTTGCCGATCCGGGGCTTCCGGGTAGCCCGGATCTATCTCTTAGGACCGTGCGGGTAGCTTGGTCCAGGACTCGATTTGTAGTATTCAGTCTTTTCGATGATAGGGTTAGTTGGACATGAATACTGTTGTGCTTGATGTTTAGAGGTCGTGTCGGCCTTGAGCCAAGTCGTGGTGTAGCCGGTACCCAATCCTTCTAGAACTCTTGGGTGGCAGGTGTGACTACCCAGCGGTGTTACCCGCCGACAGTGCCCAGGATCCTGTCGTGAGTTGGCAGTGCCGTTTCCTGTCTTACTGAGTGTGACCCAGTGTGTGACCAGTTCGCTGGAAGACCACGACTGGGGCTCTCAGGGGTATCCGGTGGGGTTATGGGACCCCTGTAATACACCTAGGCTTTGCTTGGGGACGACACTGTTGTGTTCCCTTCCTTTGTGAGTGTCGTAGTGTAGTGTCCCTGCTGAGCTTAGTGCTCACACCTACCCGGGCTGCGTTTTGCAGGTGCTGGCGCTAGCTCTTCTTCGGTTGCCCCTACCGGGCAGGTGTTCGGTGACGTGGCGGCGTCTGGCGGAGCTTGAGGAGCTGTGATCTGTCCGTGTACACCTTGGTTAGATAGTCTCCTATGGGAGCGATTTTGTATAACATTCCCTGTTTGAGGATTTGTACTATATTCCAGCTTTGTGTGTTGAGCTTTATAATTGTTGTTTATTACAGGATGATTATGCTTATTAGGGTAACCACTACGATTAGAGGGAAACCTCGCCAAATTTCCGCAGTAGGTTAAGTTCCGGTTCGCGTCGCCCGGCCCGGTTGGGCCTACGCGGGTCGGGGCGCGACATGGTTTTCTTTACTTTTTCCTCATCTTATTTCTTCTTTATTTCTTCATTAGTTTTGTTGCCCTCATGATGAACATGAGTGGCTTGTTTCTTCTCTAAGGTACCGATGTAGCCTAATAGAATCATTCTATGTTATTGGATCATATTTATTTAATCAGTTTATATTTCTTGTTTCCTTCATTATTATAACTGAGATCTTAAATACCTTTATCTGGCCAATAGAAGTATTATAGATTTTTTATGTGAGATTGGGCGAGGGTTCATTCCCTAATTGTGGAGGATCTATGAATGAATGAGTTTATGTTAAAGCCGGGTTCAAGCTAAGACTATTTTTGGTTCATAATTGTTCTTCAGAGCTTAATGGATTCTTGGTTAACACTTAGTTATGGGTTCATTAGCTAGGGTTAATTGAGGGTACTTGGTGAAGACCGCGGCCGAACGGATCATCATATCGGAAGAACGAACCCTTGGAATTAAACTGAGATCTTGATTGATTCAATGCATAGAACGAGGATGTTATGGTGAAATCGGAACCTTAGTATTCATCCATTATATTTCCATCGTTTTATTATTTCATTATTAGATCATCTATTTTCAATACTCCATATTTCTTACTTTCCCCTCATTTTCTTTCTTCTATGATCTTTAGTGTTTCACTCTAATAATCTTTACAAATCTCTGTGGGTACGATACTCGTCTTGCTGCAATACTAATCACACCGATTCGTATGGTTGCGAGATATAAAATTTATTCATCAACAACCACCAGAAGACATTTGGGCAACCATGTGGGATCATGGGGGGCAACATAGAGTGCAACCGTCTGAGGTCATGGGATCGTGGGAAGATACTCTCTTGGGAAGTTATTGTATAAATATCTTATGGAAGAAGAGAATTGAAACATGAACACATCCTAATCAATGAATTCACTTTATTTTCTCTGCTTCTACTATTTAGGAGTAGCATAACCATCACTCTTTCTACCTAAGAGTAGCATATCCTTTCTCTACATAGGAGTAGGACTAGTCATTAATATGCCTAGGAGTAGGAGTACTCATCAATCTTACATAGGAGTAGTTGCAGCCATAACATAGACATAGATTTAGAGCTTCCAAAAGTCCTCTTGATTGAGGCACGGTACAACCCATCTTCAATCTGATCTTCTCTACGATTGCCACATCTCACGTGCCTGGCAACCACACGCCCATCCCGAACGCATATGTTTTTTATGTCTTTTTACAGGGAACACTAGGAAAAGGAAGGAATTGGGGGAAATTAGTCTTCATTTTTTATAGTTTATTGCCAGCATGGTTCAAGAAAAGCTAATCACGTTGAAGCACTCGTGGGAAGTACGACGTCGGGGAGCTGATGTGGACATCGGACGAGTCTGAGAAGGATGTGGGTAACTAAGTAATTTTGTCGACCCTTTTTAGGTTTAAACTATGGTTAGGTTAGATAGGTAGACGGAGGTAAATGGAGAAGTATGTTTATCATTTTTTTAAGTTTTGAGGGGTATATATATAAGCTTAAAAAATATAGGGGTTGATGTGTTGCGAACGTGTCGTTAAAACGTTACAAACTTAATTGAATATTAAATTTATAATCCTTCTTAAATCACTACACTGCTATCTAGAATAGCGGTGAAGTCCGGAGTCGAACCACAGGGAATTTATCAGGAAAGATTGAAATCAATTCTCAAACCCCTAAACCTAAGTAAAAGAACTAATGATAGGTTTAAATTAACTAAAGCTATCTAAGCAAAACAATTAAATATGATCAATTCAAATCAATGGATAAGTGACTCAGGATTTACTCAGTCCGCCCTAGTTTCGCCTTTAATCTTCTCTAGTTATCCTCTTGTTCTCTTCTCTAAACATTATGGATTCACAGCTTCTTAGGCTTACATGTATCCCTAAAATCAGATTTATGTTCATAACGACATAGCCTATCTTTCTTCGCATAGGTTGTTTTCGATCCTACAATTACCTTACTGTATTCTACTCCTAATGATCTTAGCACAACCTATTCTAGCATAGCATAGCCTAGCCTATTTCAAAAGTGAACCATAAATCACATCAAAACCATCATATGAATCTGTACAATCAATCACAAAAATCATGTAGGACTGAAAATACGTCAATGAAACTTTGTTCCTTCAACTCTGTTAATAACGAAAAACAAATTCATAGTATCATGTCTTGAGAATATTACAAGAGTTAAACAAAAAAAAAACGATAGAAAACTACGCTAGGTTTCATGAATAATCCTAAGTACAATAATTAGCAACTCATTTTTTTAGATGAACACCATCGGATTAGAATAGGAAGCTGTCACCATCCGCATTCTTGTAGTCTTCTCCTTAATTCCTTCTCCAAAGATAGTAAAAAATATGATAAATTCGGATGACATAACCCTATTTCAAGAAGAACTCCTGAAATTAGAGTTTGAATTGAGTTTGACTTCTATTACAACTCGGATTTCCTGAATTTATCCTGGTAGTCATACTCCGAGTGCAACTGGGACCAATCAGTTCAGAATATGAAAACTTGCCACACATGAACATTGTATACTACGAAGTCCTCGGTTATGTCCCATAGATTACATAATATTTGGAGTTATCTAGAATATTTGACGAATATTCTTCTAAACATTGACGGACCTGTTTTCTAGCAACAGTATATCTTTATATTATTCAAAAGTGGTATCAATCCATGAAGATTCTCACTAAGTGTCTAACATGAAAGGTTTAGCTCTTGACGTCTTCTATTACGTACTAAAGTTCTAAAATATTTGCACTTATACAGAATTTCTGGCAAATATTCTCCTGGCAGGCAATGAAGTAGTCTTTTTCACATAAATTCATATTTTTAGCCGAATTTCTTGTATGTCTTCTCAAATCATGATTAAACCTGAAATAAACTAACAAATTATTAAATACAACAACTCTAGGCCTTACAAAGGTAAATTAAGGGGATTAATGGGGATTCATTATGAATAATTCATGACTCATTGATGAGAATGCATAACGATATATTTTTACTAATTAATACTTAGTCTCCTGTGCTTATTTAATTCCTAAATACACTCATTATTCTTATATTTTGATTTAGGATGCAATTGAAATCCTTAAGTCGAAAAGAAGCTGAAAAGAGTGCATGGATCATATTTAAAGATTAATCTGTACCTGCTCATGAAGAACCAGATTATGTACCATATATGGTTGGAAATCTCTTAAAGTCTAGTTTCTGGTGAATTTTACGGTTCGTGATTCTGAGTTTCCTAGAGGAAGTTACGGCAATTTCAGTACCGATGGCGCAGTCTGGATGGCAGAACAGTAAATTTGCTGGAAAGTTGGATTGATCCGACACCCTGGTGGGATCGATCCGACTATGCAGAATCGTGACAGAACATATATTTTTCGGCTGAACATGATCCGATCGATCCATCCATCCATCCTAAGGGGTCCGATCGATCCGACACCTAATGTTCGATCGATCGGACTCAAAAATAGCCAGAGAAGGTGGATTTTTACGCATCCAATCGATCCAGCACCCATAGATCGATCGATCGGACTCGGGCGTAACTAGAAATTGAAGATTTTTAATCAGACCGATCGATCCGACACCCCGAGAAGGATCGATCGGACTTTCTCAGTGAAGAAAGTCAACGATTGTGATCTAATCCGAGGGTGGATACACTTAAGGCTATAAATAGGACTCTTTCTAGGGTTTGAGGGGGGGTTCTTAGACACATTTGGCTGCTCTTTCTCCTCCTTTATATTTTTTCTAGGTTTTATCTTGTTTATTGGAATCTTTTGAGGATTGTTCTCGATGGCCCTGCGTGGCTAAATCTTGATCCTTGGTCGAGGAGACTGAAACCTCGGAATCAATGAGACTGTGAGATCTAATTTATTTTTATTGTTCAATTTATGCTTTGAGTATTGAATATTCTTCTGTGTTTATTTTCATGATTGTCTTGTTTAATTACTAAGAGCGCTACTAGTTTATTATTCATTGCAATCTACTGCTAGGTTGGATATCAAATCCGGAATTGTTTGATCCCTCTAATCTGCGAAGCAACTAGGGTTTAATAATCTACTGCATTTTAGAGATTGTTAGGTCTTAGGAAGAATATTTGACTAGATTAAATGCAACTGCTTGTGCTTGTGTTGTTTAGCTTCATCGATCTCTCTATTCTTAACGCTGCTACTAGATTAAATCTACAGCGCTTGTCTTAGGTTGTTTAGTAGTTAGGGTTAATTGGATCGCTTGTTTCTAATTAACTATGATTGAGGGGAGATTCGAATTTAGTTCGAACGGTGAATATTCATGGTATGAATTGATTGATACTTGCATCTATGATCAGTTGTTGGATTCCGATGGTAGATGTTGACTCAGACAATGGTTTGTTCTCTTGATTCAACTTGTTTCTTCATTTTAGATTATTTCTTTACTGTTTTCCTCACATTTAAAACCCCCCATCTTAGTTCACTAAGCACAAAACTAGGCTAAACACTCTTCGTGGGATCGACTCGTACTCGCACTACTACATTTGTTTTAAAGAGTATTGATTTTATTTTTAAGTGCCTGCGACAGCACATCAAATTTTGGGGCCGTTGCCGGGGAGTGATTTTAGTTGATTTTTGTGCTTATAGTGATCTTTATTTTCATTAAAAAAAAATTTATATAGTTTCTATGGTTTGAATGTATGGCCAATTATAATATGCCACCGAGTGACATATGGAATGATGATTTGCCTTTTGGTTATGGAGCCGTTAACAATAATGACACATATGGTTTCTCAAACCCGGCCTATGATTCATATTCATATTCTTATAATTCAGATTGTAGAGATCATACCTACCCTAGTTAGCAGTTTCATGGTTTCTCAAACCCAGCTTATGATTCATTTTCATATTCTTATAATTCGGATTTTAGAGATCATACCTACCCTAGTTGGCAGTTTCAAGCATCTTTTCAAGAGATTCTGAAGGAAATGGAAGAAAATACTAATTCCTTAAGAGAAATGCGTATTTCTTGGGAGGAAAGATTTTCTAGAGAGCGTGACAAAACTGAGAACCTCTTCATTGCTCAGTCACAAATGCAACAAGAGCCACTAATAATTGACCAAGTTAATGTGAGTCACTCTTTTGATGGAGAAGTTAATAGATATGATTCTATACCTCATGTTTGTAATGATAATACTTGTGATGCTTTTGTTTATGATGATAATGATATATGTCATACTACTTGTGATTCTTTGTCGGTTCATGCAATTAATGATGATATTTCACTGACTGCTGCGGTTGGAGATGCTTTGGGGGAATTTCTACAAAATGCAGATGAAGAAGTTGTCCAACCATGTCCAGTCGACCGCGAGAAAGATTCGGTCGACCGCCGAGAATACCAGGAGCACTTATCCGATGACCTCCTCCGACTAAAGTTGAAAGCATTCCTGTTACGCCGCGAGGTATATTTCCTGTGACTATTTCTTCTTCATTAGTGGTTAAAAAGGAGATGACCTTAGTAGATATTTTCATATCTCGACAGATTTATTTTCGATCATGTAATCTTGACATCTTTGACAATCCGAACGACGACATTATTAATAGTTCAATGGATGATTCGATTATAGTTGAGCATAATGTTGACTCCTTTCTTCCTGATCACCATGATGACATGCATTTTTGTTTGAGAGATCTAGCTATCTTGTTTACTGGTGTTAGTATGGAAAAGCTAACTCTCAGTTTTGAAAAATACCACTTTGACTCTTATGCTAAATTAACCTTGGTGGCATTATTGACGTTAAATATTCAGATTATAGCACCCAGTGATTTTGCATACCATCGTGCTAGAGAACGGCCACCAAGGGCACGATTAAAACTTTTTCTATTGTATATAGTAGTTTAGTTTGTTTTATTTACTTTCTTGTGTGCTTGAGAGTGCTTGAATTATTTTTAGGTTGTGTGCATGCATGTTTGCTTTTGTTTGGCTTTGCTTTGCTTTTGTTTTTTAGGTGATTGAGTATCCCATGTGCTACATGAAGAATTCACCCAGACATGCAGTGAATCATTCCAATGCAACTCATAAACAAAAGAGCTGCTTGGAAGGCAACCCAAGGGGAGTTCGTTCCTTTCTCTTTTTATTTTCGCATTTTCATTTTAGTTATATTTACCTTTTCTTTGCATTCCACCTTACATTGGGGACAATGTCAGTTTCAAGTGTGGGGGAGGAGATCTAGGATGCATTTGCCATGAGCAAGAATTAGTTAGGCTTGATATTTTCATAACATGATTGAATGAGTAATCTTGCAACTTGGAATTAATTAGTTGAGTTATTTTCCTTGAGATGGTAGTGACTAAATTAGTAGACAAAAGCTGGTGAGATTTTGAGCCTTTAGACTGACACATTCATTTCAGTCTCACTATTTTCTTTCATGAGAGATATTCTTTCATGGATTTGTTTCTCTGGAACTTGCTTTGATTCTATTTGATGTCACATTGACACATGCAGACATGAATATGATTAAGGCCATCTTTGTTATAAGCTACATAAGCCAAATAGCCTACCTTGTGATTAAATCCTTTTGCTAAACACTTTTGAGCTTTATTGACTTCATTGTTAACCCACATTACAAGCTTTAAACCTGAAAAAAAAAATATTTCCGTTACCCAAGCCATAAAACTAGTGGAGCATTGATCATCATTATGACATGTATGGGTGCGAAAGTTCAAGTGTGGGGGTGTTTGGATTTGTGGTATGGCTATGATTGGTGAAGTGGAGTTTATTTTTCATACTTAATTTGTGAGTATGTTGGTTCTGAAAAAAAAAAAGAAAGAAAAAAGAAAGAAAGAAAGAAGAAAGTGAAGGAGGAAATTGTTTCTCATGTTACAAAATGTGTTTATGAATCCTCCTAATACTCCAAAAAAGGGGTAAGTCTATGTATGATTTCTACAAAGGTGAAAGTTTTTGCAAAAGATTGTTCACTATTTCAGTTGAAAAGTATTTCTTTGAACAATCTCTTCGTCAATGTGATAATGTTATACGGTTTGAGTATGTTAAAGCCAACTTGAAGAAGTTGCTGAACGGAGTGATTGGTTGTACATGTCTTGTTGATGCATTTTTGCTCCATTAGTTTCATTGTCTTTTGAGCTACATTCCCTAATATTTCCCACCTTAATCCTGGACCCCATTACAACCTTTTGAAGTCTTTATGATTTGTGTTATGCATGTGATTCTAGCGGTGGAGAATGAGAAGATATGCAAGCTTATGGTAGATCATTTTCATTGGAATGAATTTGAGTGAAATACATACCCTTCAAACACATGAGAGTTGAGTGTTAATTTCCGTGAGGGTCTACTTATTTAGTATGCTTCATCTTCAAGAGCAAATGCTTACTGATTGATTTTTATGTTGTCTAAAAATGTTTGTTCATGATGTGTTATGAGTTTTGTGAAGAGCTTGATTGTGTTCTTTGTTGATGGCGTTGCAACCTTGATATCTTGAGTAGAGTGAATTTTAGTTTTGCCCGAGGACGAGCAAAAGCTAAGTGTGGGGGAATTTGACGAGAATGCATAATGTTATATTTTTACTCCTTAATACTTAGTCTCCTGTGCTTATTTAGTTCCTAAATACACTCATTATTCTTATATTTTGATTTAGGATGCAATTGAAGTCCTTAAGTCGAAAAGAAGCTGAAAAGACTGCATGGATCATCTTTAAAGATTAATCTGTACCTGCTCATGAAGAATCAGATGATGTTTCATATATAGTTGGAAAGCTCTTAAAGTCTAGTTTCTGGGGAATTTTACGGTTCATGATTCCGAATTTTCTAGAGGAAGTTACGGCAATTTCAGTACCAATGGCGCAGTCTGGATGGCAGAACAGTAAATATGCTGGAAAGTTGGATCGATCCGACACCTTGGTAGGATCGATCCGACTATGCAGAATCGTGACAAAACATATATTTTTCGGCTGAACATGGTCCGATCGATCCATCCATCCATCCTAAGGGGTCCGATCGATCCGACAGCTAAAGTTCGATCGATCGGACTCAAAAATAGCCAGAGAAGGTGGATTTTACGCATCCGATCGATCCAGCACCCATAGATCGATCGATCGGACTCGGGCGTAACTAGAAATTGAAGATTTTTAATGACACCGATCGATCCGACACCCCGAGAAGGATCGATCGGACTTTCCCAGTGAAGAAAGTCAACGATTGTGATCTAATCCGAGGGTGGATACACTTAAGGCTATAAATAGGACTCTTTCTAGGGTTTGAGGGGGGATTCTTGGACACTTTTGGCTGCTCTTTCTCCTCCTTTATATTTTTTCTAGGTTTTATCTTGTTTATTGGAATCTTTTGAGGATTGTTATCGATGGCCCTGCATGGCTAAATTTTGATCCTTGGTCGAGGAGACTGAAACCTCGGAATCAATGAGACTGTGAGATCTAATTTATTTTTATTGTTCAATTTATGCATTGAGTATTGAATATTCTTCTGTGTTTATTTTCATGATTATCTTGTTTAATTACTAGGAGCGCTACTAGTTTATTATTCATTGCAATCTACTGCTAGGTTGGATATCAAATCCGGAATTGTTTGATCCCTCTAATCTGCGAAGCAACTAGGGTTTAATAATCTACTGCGTTTCAGAGATTGTTAGGTCTTAGGAAGAATATTTGACTAGATTAAATGCAACCGCTTGTGCTTGTGTTGTTTAGCTTAATCAATCTCCCTATTCATAACGCTGCTACTAGATTAAATCTACAGCGCTTGTCTTAGGTTGTTTAGTAGTTAGGGTTAATTGGATCGCTTGTTTCTAATTAACTATGATTGAGGAGAGATTCAAATTTAATTCGAACGGTGAATATTCATGGTATGAATTAATTGATACTTGCATCTATGATCAGTTGTTGGATTCCGATGGTAGATGTTGACTCAGACCAAGGTTTGTTCTCTTGATTCAACTTGTTTCTTCGTTTTAGATTATTTCTTTTCTGTTTTTCTCACGTTTAAAACCCCCCATCTTAGTTCACTAAGCACAAAACTAGGCTAAACACTCTTCGTGGGATCGACTCGTACTCGCATTACTACATTTTTTTTAAAGAGTATTGATTTTATTTTTGAGTGCCTGCGACAGCACATCACTCATCATGGGTATATATATGATATTTACATAATTTTGATAGATACGTAAGTAAAAATAAAATAAAATCTAATTATGAATATCACTTGTCGCTGTAAATATACACGTTGTCATAAAAATAAAATCTAATTACAGCATATTTCTACATATAGTGACAACAAATTTATATACATTGACAACAATGATTGTCACAAATTCAAGTCAACTGTGACAAGTGTAGTCGTCACAGATAAATAACTTTCAGTGACGGGTATTCTCGTCACTCAAAGTAAGTGATTTTGTGACAACGCAACAAAGTTGTCACTGAAACTTTCAGCCACGGAGGTATAGGCGATGACCCGAAACTCGTCACTGAAAGTTTTCTACGATGGATTTCAGGGTATTAGTGATGAGTTTTATTGTCACTATAGACCTATTTTGTTGTAGTATAAGGACCCCATTACTCGATGAGAAGCTACTCCTAAACTACTCTCTACTTTATTCATCTAACTCACATCATATATCATCCATGGATACATCATACCTACTAAGGTCCTTTAATAGAAGCCTCGACTGAGTCCTGATCCAACTATAAAACCTCCTTACTTAAGTAGCAAGTAATAAGGTTTCTATACTGAAAGTCAACTTACTAACTCAAATGGACTCTTAATTAATTCCTAACAACTTGTGGTTATTTAGGAAACCAAATAACAACTAGGACTCACTTAAATATAAAAAACTAATGATAAATTCTAATTAAATACTCTAGCTTGAACTATGAAAGTCCAAGTCAAATTAAGAAAGAGGCTAAACCCGTTTGGGTCCTCTTTTGGGTGCGGGTCCAGTTGGTCGAGTTGAATCGACTTGTATCAGCCTGAAGTGCACGCGACCAAAGTTTGCTCTCCAAACAACTAGTATTCCTCCATGGCGTTCTATTGATGGTAGTAGAAAGAACTTCCAATGAGAACCCAGCTTCCTCTCTATGAAACCCATATTTGCATCCACAACCACTGTCTCCAGCAGCAAGAGAAAATCTAGTTTCTTTTTCTTCAAGCCTCTTACAGACACTAACTGCTCTTATTGGCCCTAAGTCATGGAAATTCCAGGCGGATGAAGCCGTTCTTCCACCTCTCCCATCTCCTGATTTTGATCCTCTCCTCCACCACTCCTGCTCCGAAGCACCAGGGAGCTAGTCTGCAGGGCGTAGTCCATAGCTGCAACACCTGCACGATGGTATCCATCCATGTGAGGACATGTGCCTATATACCTGGTTCAATTGCGTGGGTCGGACCCGTGGGTTCGGTTGGTTTTGTTCCGCGTCGGGTGCGATCGGTCGATCGCATCGATGTTTTTGGATCGGTTGTTTTCACACCCGCCTAGTGCACACATAGCCCTTACTGATGTATGTGATTGAATAGACCCAAATTTTGGATTTAATCGGACTAGACTAAACTGGCTTAGCCACTTATGTTGTGAGGACCCATATACAAATTGAGGACTTATATACAAATACCACTCTTCGAAGGGGGATTTTTAGCAAAGTCCTCATTAATAAGATCTAGACCTACTAACTATAAATAGGGATTTTATAACCTAAACCCCTTCTTCGCATCCTTTCTCCAGCCGTCGAACCAGGGAGAGAGAGTGACACTCGACGCCCGTGACCGACGCTGCCGCGATCGGAAGGTTAGCAGCCACCTCCTTCCCTCTATTTCTTCCTCTCTGTCCGTGTTCTCCCTCATTGGGTTTCTTTGATCGGTTGGATGGTTGTTCGATTTTTAGTAGATCTGATGGGTTTTTGGTTCCGTTAGTGCTTGCTTTGCTTTCTTCCCTCGCCTATGCCTTAATTCCTAGGTTGGATTTTGTTCTTGTTCTTAGTGAGATCAGATTGCTAAAAGATGTCTGGCTGCTAATTCTCCTCTCTGTTTGTGCTTGGTGTTGAATCATCCGCTAGCCTTTGGATTCTATTTTGTTTCTTTGTGTTTGGATCTAAGGTAGTGTTTTGGATGATCGTTGTGCATGAGAGGTTTGCGGATATCTTTTCCATTTGAAACTGGTTGTTTTCGGGGATGCATGTAGGGTGTTCGATGAATTGTTTCGTTGTTGCAGAGGTGTTGTTGAGGTGGGTTGAGTGGTTGATCTTTCAATTCCGATTGAGTTCTTAGTTCCTTTCTTGCGGTTTGGATCAGTGCTTGGCAGAGTTAACTAAATGGTGGATTTTAACTTTTGTTGGAGAGGTTGTGTTGTCTTTAGTCAATGGAGTTCTTTTTACTACTTTGTAGGTTGATCGACTGAAATTTTGGATTGTTCTTGGGAGTTTGACTTTAATGTTCAGCAGATCCTAGCCTCGCATCAATTGTACATACCCTTTAGGTTTTAGTTTAGTATGAGTAATCAATTTCTATTTCCCTTCCTTCGCTTTCTTTCTTTCTCTGTTGGCAGCTTCTATGGGTGTGGCTGTAGTAGGGCTAAGCTCACTTGGTGTTGCCAGCTAGTATTCCTATTAATTAGCCGGATGTTTTCTTGAATGCTAATATAGGTAACTGAGGGGTTGTAACCTTGCGTGGACTTGTATCTGGGGGGTTTGGGGAGCTTGTTGCTTTCCTCTGTTGTTTGAGGTAGGTGGACTATCCAGATACATACATGAAACAAACTATTATAACTATCATAAATCTTGGATGATGTGTATATGAATATATCTCCTGTGATGCTCATGGTGGTAATTCTATGCTAGATATGTATTGGTTATAATTATATGGTGACTACACGGGATACTTGTTTGAATTGAAATCATTATATGGTCAATGTATGGATGAAAGTTTATGGCTGACCATGATGTTGCAAGATTTGATTATGTTATGTTAACTGCTTATTGATTTTGAGGTGGACTACTAGGATGCATGAATTGCTTTGATTGTTATTATGCAATGAACTTTGTATTCATGGATTGTCACGTCCCGACCCAGAAAATCCATCAAGATCGAGGCGTGAGCCACCTAAACCTGTTTACATCATCAATAGGGGCACAAGTATATAATGATTTTCACATCTAATTTGAACAATATGATCCTCCAGTTCATAACAAAATCGGCTGAGTCTCCTTTATAATTACAACACAAGGAACCTGTTCATTTTACAATTTCAAGTTGAGCAATGGCACCATTATAAATAACTAATTATTATATTTCTCAAATGTCTACATAAATAATATGACAACATTTCTCAAATACAATTAAATTAAGGGTTATTTGCATATACCCCCCTGAAAAAGGTTTATTTTACATATACCCCCTTAAAAAAACAAAATTTGCATCAGAAACCTTGAAAATCTTGATTATTTGCATATAGCCCCTCGGGTTAATTGGTAATGGAATATTCGGTGCGCAAGCTTACGGGGGCTAACGGTGGAAGCTGAAATTACTAAAATACCCTTACCCCTACCCCTATATATGCTTCCTTCTCCCTCCTCCGACCCGACGATTGTTGAGGCAAGGGTTTTTAGAGCTACTGCATGGGCTTGGATGGCAACTAGCATCATCCATGCTTTGAGAAAATAAGACTAGGGTAAAAGATGGAGTGGAGTTCAACCTTTCGAAATGTAAAAAAAAACAATGAGATTAATACCTTATATCTGGAACAACCCAGAAACTTTCTACCTTTGTTGTTGGTGCGATTGGATTGCCAGATGGAGCAGGACTCATGGCAACGACAAGTCATATAGGGTGTATTGTGCGAACCTAAGGTGGAGGAAGAAGATGGAGACTTCTTCATGGTTAAATTGACGAGGAAATCGATCTATAGAGGATGGAAATTGGCAGAAATCAAGAGAAATAGAGAGAAATTGGGAGAAGTTTGTTGCCAATGAGGAGATAGCTAGGTCGCTGGAGGATGAGGAGATATGTCATCAGAGGATTTGAAGCCCTTGCCCCAACAATCGTCGGGTCGGAGGAGGGAGAAGGAAACATATATAGGGGTTGGGGTAAGGGTATTTTAGTAATTTCAGCTTCCACCGTTAGCCTCCGTTAGCTTGCGCACCGAATATTCAATTCCCAACTAACCCGAGGGGCTATATGCAAATAATCAAGATTTTCAAGGTTTTTGATGCAAATTTTGTTTTTTTAGGGGGGTATATGTAAAATAAACCTTTTTCAGGGGGGTATATGCAAATAACCCTTAAATTAATAATCATACAATTCTGTTCTCGAATATTTCAGATTATACACCAATTTATACATCACAGATTAAAACTGTAAATTAATTGTAGAAGAACTCCTCAAAGCTCCAAGTCCTCGATCACCTCGAAATATCATGCCATCTCCTGAAAGAAGGCATCTCCTGAAAAAAGGAACTGCATCGACCTGCATCGCCGATGCAGCCCAGGTAGGGTGAGCAACAATGCCCAGTAAGGTTCTACTCTACGTCACACTCAAGGAAAGGGAAACCACAACAGTATTGTCCTTCATCCCAAGTCTAAGGTTCCACTGGAAGCATCACATTTCGTCGATCCAGAATGGGCCCCTAAATAGGGTCACCCTCACCCAAGCGGCGAAACAAGGAGGATGTCGCGCCCCGACCCGCGTAGGCCCAACCGGGCCAAGCGACGCGAACCGGAACCTAGCCTACTGCGGAAAGTTTGGTGAGGTTTCCCTCTAATCATAGTGGTCTCCCTAGCAATTCATAATCATCCTGTATTAACATACAATTACAAATCTCAAAGACTGAAGCTGAATAGATACAAATCCTCAACAGGGTAAAATTTATACAAAATCTCTCCCGTAGGAGGCTAACTACACAAAAGGTATAACTGACGATCGCCGCACCTCAAGCACCGCCAGACGCCGCCACATCACCAAACACCGGCCCGGTAGGGGAGACCGAAGAAGAGCTAGCGCCAGCACCTGCAAAACGTAGCCTGGGTAGGAGTGAGCACTAAGCTCAACAGGGACACTACACTACGACACTCACAAGGCAGGGAACACAATAGTGCCGCCCCCAAGTCTACTCTGGGTATATACAAGGGTCCCATAACCCTACCGAAAGTCCGTGAACGCAGGCCCAAAACACTGCAGACTCACAACAGGACACTGAACACTGTTTGGCGATCAAGGACACCGCTGGGTAGGCACTTCTCGACCCAAGAGTCAAGAACACCGGACACCGGCTACACCTTAGATTCAACTTGGAGTCGACACGACCTCTAAATATCAAACCACATGTATTCAGGTCATCTAACCCTATCATTGAAAACAACTGAATACTACAAATCGAGTCCTGGACCAAGCTATCCGCAACGGTCCTAGAGCTAGTCCTGGACCAAGCTAGCCCTGGATCGTCGATCAATCCATCGGCAACGTCCTACACAGATGCAACTAATGCACAAGGCAATGCATGTTATGAGCACACGCAGGAATATACAGATAAACATGCAACAGTATGTGATTGTACATAAAACAAGGTCTGGGCACGGCACCCTGTCGACTCGGGGTGGTGAACATATAAGTAAAGTCTAGGAACTGCTACAGTGGTACCACCACAACTGTCAGCAGTCCGCCACAACACCTGCATCGGGAATCAGGCCCGCAATCAACAGCTCACAGATATCATAGATAAAGCCTTCGGTGCATGCCGACATGCAAGGGTTAGGAAAGGTTTAGGGCTACCCGCCCGTTTATTCTAAACATCCCGGAAGACATCACTCCCCCGATTCACCACTGCCCCTATTATAGGGCTAACATGCTTAAACATATGTACCAGGTATAAGACAGTAAAGAAAACCATCATACAAAGCTCCGCAGGCAAAAGCCACTTGAAAACACCCCTCGGCCACTAAGAGATCGATCTCCCTTCCCAAGGGGATCGATCTTCTTAGTACTTGGGAGAAAACTCGTCCCTGTCAACCGAAGAAGATCGATCTTCTCCACCAGAAGGATCGATCTTCTTCTTGACATGGAACCCGCCACCTCAACCTAGGCAAGGATCGATCTCTCTCCAGCCGAGGGATCGATCCTGCTCGGGCTGGGCGTGACGCCCCAGAAGGGATCGATCTTCCCTCAAGGGAGATCGATCCGAATGGGTTCTCCGGTGACCGGACGGTGAGAAATATCACCGGAATATACAACCAAATCCCCCAAAACTCTGGGATCTGGTAGATCAAAAAATCATGAGTCCAAAACCGGTGAAATCATGGAAAACAAACATGTATTTTAACAGATCTAAGCAAAAGATCACAATCAAACCGGAAAAAACTCTAAAAACCCGAAAGATTGTAGGTAGGATCCCTACCTATGCAATAGCAGCTTCAATCCAAGCTACTAGGCCTTAGATCTTCCTGAAACAAAGTCAAATCCAGCAAGAACACGGCTGAAATCTCGGATTTTCGAAAAAAATCAAAAGAAAAGGTTTCGTTCGTTTTATAGACGAACGAACCGACCCAAGAGAGATCAATCTCTTTTGAGAAGAGATCGATCTTTCTTGCAAAATCGGGTTTGACTTTCTAGCACTAAGAGTTCGATCTTCTAGCTAGGAAGATCGATCCCTTAGGTGCAAAAAGCTAGACTTGGGCTAAAACTTAAGCCCAAGCCCGGATCTTTCGATCCCGGGTCCAACTAACCATTCTAGCCAAACATTAACATAAACATGGTCAGTGTCTGCATCTGCGGGTGTGAAACTAGCCGACAAGGTGTAATTTATCAAATTGTCCTTGCGGTCTACAACGAGAGCACAAAAACCGAGAATACGTTGGCTGGTTGCATAGAACATGGCTTGAAAACCAAATCTTGGAAGAATAGATGGATTAGACTCCGTCAAAGCTCATGAAAGCACGATTAAGCCATGCTCAGGTGGGATGTAAGCCTAGGGAAGCAAGGTAGAAGAGAAATCCCCAAAAAATCGATTGAAACCTCTCGAATCAAACCGAAGAGCTAAGAAATGGAAAAACAGCTATTAATCTAGCATGAACACGCATTAAGACGTTGAACAAACAACCCACGAACACATCCTAGAACTGAATCAAAGAATTCAGGTAGGAAACCCTACCTTAGAGCTCGGACAAGAAGAGGGAAGGTCGAATTAGAGCTTCCCGACGTTGTTCCAGGCGCTGGAGCTTGGCGGTGGCAAATAGGCGACACGAGGTGGCCAGCGGAGCTCGTCGATCGGCGAGGAAAAGAGGTTTCCGATGATCTCGGGAGAGAGGGACGGAGGAGAGAGGGTCGGTGTCACGCCCCGACCCGTGTAGGCCCAACCAAGCCGGGCGACGCGAACCGGAACCTAACTAACTACGGAAAATTTTTGGCGAGGGTTCCCTCAAATCTGCTGGTCTCCCTAAACAATCCTCAAAACACCCTTATTAAAGCAATAATTCAAGAAAACTCACTAGATATAGTAAAATAATTCATTTCATCAAACTCTTTAAAAAGGGTAAATTATACATCACACTCCCATAGGAGGATAACTATAACAAAAAAGGGTAAACTGAAGATCACCGCTACTCAAACTCCGCCAGGCGCCGCCGCGTCGCTAAACACCTGCCCGATAGGGGCCACCGAAGAGGACCTAACGCCTGCCCCTGCAAAACGCAGCCCGAGTATGAATGAGCAACTAAACTCATCAGGGAAACTACACTACGACTCATACAAAGAACAGTGTCGCCCTCAAGCAAAGCTTGGGTCTATACAGGGGCCCCATAACCCTACCGCGCGTCCCTGAGTTCCACAATCATGGTCTTCCTGAAGAACTGGTCACATGCTGGGACATGCTCAGTAAGCAGGAAACCAACACTGCTGACTCACAAGTAGAAAACCGACACTGCTGGTAGGAAATGGCACCGCTGAGTAGGCACACCCTCTACTCAAGAATCGTAGAAACCAGATACCCGCTACACCTCAAAACCCGGCTCGAGGCCGACATGACCTCTAAACCTCGATCAACAAGAGTATTCCAGTCATCTCAGCCTATCATCATGATCGACAGAAATACTACCATTCAAACCTGGATCATGCTACCCAACCACGGTCCTAGCGCTAAATCTGAACTATCTGAAAGCCTCGGATCGGCGATCAACCCATCGCCCATGCCCTAACCTTATGCAACTAATGCAAAATCAGATGCATGGTATAAACACACGCAGATAAGCAAGTAAGCATGCAACACATGTGATGATATAATAAACAAAGTCTGGGCCCGGCACCCTGCCGGTCCGGGGTGGTGAACAGATAAGTAAGTCAAGGAACTGCTTGATAAGTCACTAATTATTCCTAATTAAACCCCTTAAATTACCTTTGTTAGACTGAGAGTAGGTGTATTTGATATCTTATTGTTTGATTTCAGGTTTAAGTAGGATTTGAGAAGAAATACAAGAAATTTAGGGACTGTTTGGAAAAGGACTGCTTCGTCGACTGTTTAGAAATAAATCATCCGAATATCTACAGACCTCCAAATATTCTGAAAGTCGGGGAGATGAAAGAAGACTTCAAGAGCTACAACTTTCATGTTGAAGACTTTGCGAGATCCTCTATAGATTGGTGCCAGTATTGAAGCAAAGTTGGATCTATGAAAACTAAAATTTGATAAAGGCCGAAATTAATTAATGTCGTGGCAGTGAGGACCCAGTCAGACCGACTTGAGTGATGGATAGGATTTCAGTCCGATCGGTCGCTCCGATGACGTCATCAACACGAAATTTAGGGAAATTAGAGTTTAAGTTTAATTATAACTCCTAATTCCGGGATGAAGGGTTTCTATTATATAAAGGGGTTGTTCCAGCCGAAAATTGGGATCTTTTTGACAATCTTTGGAGGAGGAAGGAGAAGACGACGAGGATGCGGATGGTGACAGCGTCCTATTCCAATCCGATGGCTTTCATCCAAAAGATGAGTTGCTAATTATTATACTTAGGATTATTCATGAAACTCTAGTGTAGTTTTGGTTTTTCTTTAGTTTGATTTTTGTGAACTTCTCGATGCATGATCTCATGAATATGATTTTATTGTTAATAGAGTTGAAGGAACAGAATTCCCTTGATGTACTTTCAGTCATACATGATTTCTGTGATTGATTGTAGAGATTTATGAGATGGTTTTCATGAAGTTATTGCTTTGCCTTTGAGATAAGCTATGCTACACGAAGATTGGTTGTGCCAAGGTCATTAGGAGTAGTATAAATTTAGGTAATCGTAGGACCAAAGACAATCTATGCCAAGCAAAGATAGGTTATGCCGTTGGGAAAATTAACTTTATTTTAGGGATTCATGTGAGCTTGTAGTCATATGATCCATAATGTTGAGAGAAGGGAACAAGATGATAACTAGAGAAGACTAATAATGAAACTAGGGCGGATTGAGTAATTCCTATTTAACTACTCCATTGATTCGAATTTATTAGCCTTTTCTTTCTTTTCTTTATTAGTTTAGATAACTCAATTCTATCTTTGATTCTTTTCCTTAATTTTAGAGTTTTGAGAATTGATTTTGATTTCCAACGTTTTCCCTGTGGATCGACTCCCGACTTCACCGCTATTTCTACCTAGTAGTGTAATGAATGAATAAGGATTATAAATTTAATATTTGATTGAGTTTGCAACGTTTTAACGACGATGTTTGCGAGCGATG
The DNA here is from genome assembly GCA_963920575.1 of Narthecium ossifragum. NCBI lineage: Eukaryota > Viridiplantae > Streptophyta > Magnoliopsida > Dioscoreales > Nartheciaceae > Narthecium > Narthecium ossifragum. The sequence continues at coordinate 15,399,768 of OY986968.1, forward strand.
AATTTTTTGCGCCGTTGCCGGGGACTTCGACGGTTAACTAATTGATTTTCTCTTAACTCGTTTTCTTTGCTTAGTTAGGTTTTTATATTTCTTATTTTTCCCTTTCTTTATTTTACACTTTTTAGGAATTTTTTGAGAATTTTTTGGAACTTTTGCAGCATTGGACCGGATTTTTCTTGAAGGAAGCATCTCATTCGCGGCCTGGAGCGATCGGTTGGACCCCAAACCGACCGATCGGAACTGCGCAGTTAGGTAAGTTTTCTAAATTCAAAATTTTTTGCTTCGATCATTGTTTTCCAGATTTTCTCCTCTCATCCGAATCTTCTGCTTTCTTTTTCTCTTTCTGATATATGATTTTGCATGCATGGCTAATTTTTATATGCCACCGGGTACCATATAGAATGACGATTTGCCTTTTGGTTATGGACCCGCTTACAATATTGACATATATGGTTTCTCAAATCCTGCATATAATTCACATTCATATCCCTATAATTCGAATTTTAGAAATCATACAAACCCTAATTGACAATTTGAAGGTTATCAACCACCTAATGTTCAACCATGGAATATAGAATCTCCAGCCCAAAATTTTGAACCTAGTTTTGAACAACAATATCCTTCACACGCACCGTCTTACTCAGCTTTGGACACAATCATGAGTACACTTGTCAACATGAATGCCGACATCAAAGTTAACATGGAAAAAAGCGAAAGAGATGTTAACTCTAATGATCAATCAATTAAAAAAATAGAGACACAAATAGAACAACTAGCCCACATGGTTGATTTATATTATGGGAAAGAGGACTATGCAAATAATTATGTTCGGACTGTTTGTGATGACAATGTGGGTGAAGCTTATGTTTCTAATGAGAATGATGCATGCCATTTTGAGATGTGTTCTTATACTTTGCTGAATTATACAGCTATTGACAATATTTTGTCGGCCCCTGAAAATAATATTCCTGAATGCATACCTAACGAAACTGGACCGTATATGTATTTTGATCATGCTTTAGAAGGTAATTTTTTAGTGATGATGAGAATTGTAGTGATGAATTGCCAGTTTTACATGATGTGTTGAATGACGATGTAGTGCCAATTTGCAATGATGGTAATTACGAAAAGCTCTTTAGTGAGATTTCTTATCAGAAACCTCAAATTGCGCCTCTACATTCTGCACTATCCATATTAGTTGAACGTTGTGAGGAGGAGAAACCTAACATAAGTGAAGACTATGTTCATTTCTATCGTCCCTTCATCAAAAATCGTATCAAATCTTCTCGTCATGTGCACACTTTCTTTGCTATAGGTATTCCTATTTTTCTTGATGAAGCATGTCTGCATACATTCACCATTCTCCGGGCCATGTATTTCTTCACATGGAACCATCGGCCTCCTAAATCTTGTTTCGGGAGCGTCTAGCGAAAGACGTAAAATTACATGCTTTCTAGGAGGCAACCCAGTTTTTAGGATTTCTCCTTAGATTTTTAGAATTTTATTTTATTTTTCCGATTTTCCCCTGATTTTTAGGATTTCCCCCATATTTTCCTGGAATTTTTCTCCACCTTCTTCCTATTTTTCCTTATTTTCCGTCGGATTTCCACTCTCCTCCCGCACAGTTTCTTGTCGCGCCTCGTCGTCCCGGCTCATCGGTTCGTCTCCGAGCTGTTACCCAACACCGCCCATTGCAGCATCTCCGGTCATCCCTGTCCCTCTAAACCACCATTAACACCTTCGCCATCTTCTCCTCTACATCCTCACGACCTTCTTCACCATCATCTCTGTCTCCTCCGACGTCGGTGAGCCCCACAACCATCGTCTTCACCATCATCCACGGCCGTTCAGCGCCCCAGAACACCTCCAGAAGCTTCCTCATGCCACCACGATTGGTTTCCACCCATCAAAACCCAGACATGGCGACGGGATCACCGGAATCGACCTACACATCGTCGACCATCACCGTCCACCTTCCATCCACCGTCTGGTAGCTCAATTTATCAATCAAACTCCATAGACCACTTACCCAAGCTTCCACGACCCTTACTCAATCGTCCCCGTCTTTGATTGGAGCCCCGATCATCGGAATCCAATTCCGGGCATCATCGTACTCCGATCCGGCCACCTCCGTTCTACCACCTGGGGACCTCCATTTTTTTATCAGAGCTCACCGGAGAACTCCTCTGACCTCCACGATTCTTCCTGTACCCTTCCCGTCCTCCGGCGAAGTCGTTTCACCGTTGATCACTCACCAGAGAACTTTCAGCCGTCCGATGGCTGCGTGACACGATCCAGGCGCTACAGTGTTCCAATTTCCGATCGGACGGTCTAGATATTCAATCGGGACCATCACAAGCATTCACGGGTGTTCAGTTTTCTCTATCTCCGCTAATTTCAAATCTGATCTCGCCATGGGCTGCAGACCGTGGATGAGAAGGAGCATACTGCGGATTACGAATAATCTGGTACTCTGCTTGGATGTTGTTGGTTCGTTATTTCTTTGTCTGTGATATCTAGATGATGATCTATGATGCTACTATAATCTCCTTTTCAGTCTCCTGTGCATTAGTTATTTTGTGTGATGAATGTTTGTACATGATTGATATATCATGAAAATACAAAGGACACTCTGCTGAAATTTTCTATGATTCTAATACCTTTTTGAACTTTTATATTTGATCTTTTTGGAAAGGTACATTTTTTTGTGATAGGTTATGGTGGGGAAAGAAGTATGTATTCAATGATGGCGGTGCCTAAACTTAAATTGGAAGAGAGAGAAATCTATTTTAAGGGTGTTTATTATGGTTATCTCTACCCTTTACTTCTTGATTTATTTTTATGACTTAGTGTAATTGGGGACAATTACATTTAAGTTGTGGGATAGCATTTATAAATTTCATACTCATATTTGTTTTCTAGTAACCAAATATTATACATCCCTTGAATTATGTCAAAAGACTAAAATTATGATATGATTTGACAAAGGTGCATAGTTTAGAAATTTATTTTATGAATTATTCTGAGACTTGTATGTCATATAAGAAATAGTAAATTTTTGCTATGCATGATATTATTTCTATACTTAACACTTTTACCATGATTTAAGGATAGCTTAACATATCCTAATGCACATGTTCACTTCCACATGTTAAAGGGTTGATATTAGATTCTAAGCATGATATTAGGATAGATTTATAATTCTATGTCATAGCACAGAAAATAGATGAACACTTGCAATTATCTGAGTATGTGAAAAAAAAAATTGGAATTTCAACTTAGTAACAGGGCAATGTGCCTAACCAGCGTGGTGTTCACGTAAAATAGTTGAAATTCCTAAAAAACAATAAGTGTTTCATATTTAGTAACCGGGCAAGGTGCCTAACAAGGTGTGTTGTTCGCGTAAAACAGTTGAAATTCCGGCAGAAAAAAAGGAAAAGAAAAGAAAATTGAATAAAAGCCAAGATTGCTATGTGATAAGTGAAAAATATGTGTTGAATATGATTGTGATCTTGAATAGTTGAAGTGTTTAGATATAATTGATATTCTGTAGCATGTGGAACTCCATTCACACACAGGAGTGTTAAAGTTATTTTTAATCATGATTAAATATGTTGAAGTGTTGGAAATATGTTATGATATGTTTTGATTTACGATGTTTTTATGCGACTATGAGTTGAAGGGTATATTTATGGATATTATTTGTATTTCATGCATTAGAGTTGATGAATATTATAATTGATTTCTAATGATATGATCAAGGAAATGTATAGATGTTTGTGGGTGTCATCCCTGAAAACCCTCGGGAGACTATAACTCCTCCACTGGGGTAACCCAGGGGTTTAAAGGCTTATTGCACATGCTAAGTGCAATCGTGAGACCTACGAAAGTGGCTAGTTAGATTTATTGCTTTCTTTTTATCTTTTCTTTGCTCGAGGACTAGCAAAGTGTAAGTTGGAGGGGTTGATAAGTCACTAATTATTCCTAATTAAACCCCTTAAATTACCTTTGCTAGACTGAGAGTAGATGTATTTGATATCCTATTGTTTGATTTCAGGTTTATGTAGGATTTCAGGTTTAAGTAGGATTTGAGAAGAAATACAAGAAATTCGGCCAAAAATCAGTAAATTCTGCTAAAAGACTGCTTCATCGACTGTTTGGAAATAAATCACCAGAAATTCTGCCAACATCCAAATATTCGGAAATTCTGGGAGATGCAATAAGACTTTTATGTTGAAGACTTTGCGATATTCACTATAGATTGGCGCCAGTATTGAAGAAAAGTTGGATTTATGAAAACTGAAATTTGATAAAGGCTGAAATTAATTAATGACGTGGCAGTGAGGACCCAGTCAGATCGACTTGAGCGAGGGATCGGATTTGAGTCCAATCAGTCGCTCCGATGATGTCATCAACACAGAATTTAGGAAAATTAGAGTTTAAGTTCAATTATAACTCCTAATTCCGGGATGAAGGGTTTTTATTATATAAAAGGGTTGTTCTAGCATAAAATAGGGTTCTATTTTACAATCTTTGGAGGAGGAATGAGAAGATGGCGAGGATGCGGATGGTGACAGCTTCCTATTCCAACTCGATGGCTTTCATCCAAATGATGAGTTGCTAATTACTGTACTTAGGATTATTCATGAAACCCTAGTGTAGTTTTGGTTTTTCTTTAGTTTGATTCTTATGAACTTCTCGATGCATGATCTCATGAATATGGTTTTATTGTTAATAGAGTTGAAGGAATAGAGTTCCCTTGACGTACTTTCAGTCGTATGATTTCTGTGATTGATTATAGAGCTTTATGAGATGGTTTTCATGAAGTTATTGGTTTGTTTTTGAGATAAGCTATGCTACGCGAAGATAGGTTGTGCCAGGATCATTAGGAGTAGTATAATTTAAGGTAATCGTGGGACAAAAGACAATTTATGCCAAGCAAAGATAGCATATGCTGTTGGGAACATTAACTTTATTTTAGGGATTCATGTGAGCTTATACCCATATGATCCATAATGTTGAGAGAAGAGAACAAGATGATAACTAGAGAAGACTAATAATGAAACTAGGGCGGATTGAGTAATTCCTAAGGAACTACTCCATTGATTCGAATTGATCAACCTTTTATTTCTTTTCTTTATTAGTTTAGATAACCTATTCTATCTTTGAGAATTGATTTTGATATCCAACGTTTTCCCTGCGGATCGGCTCCCGACTTCATCGCTATTCTACTTAGTAGTGTAGTGAATGAATAAGGATTATAAATTTAATATTTGATTGAGTTTGCAACGTTTTAACGACAACGTTTGCGACCGATCACTGCTGCAGTGGTAACACCACCAACTGTAGTTAGTTCACAAAAGAACAGCATGTTATGGGAAGCAACCCCGACAAACACCTCTAATAATACAACATGCTATCTAAACATATCGGGAGGGATCACTCTCCCGGGTCACCACTACCCCTCATTATGGGGCTAACATGCTTAACAATTTGTACAGGGTATAAAGCGATAAAGAAAATCCGTACATGCGAAGCCCCGTGGGCAAAAACCATTGAAAACATCTCTCAGTCACCAAAGAGATCGATCTTATCCACCAAAGAAAATTGATCTTCTTACTGTTCGGAAGTCCCTGTCCCGGTCAAGCCGAAGAGGATTGATCTTCTCCACCAGAAGGGTCGATCTTCCTCGTGACCCGGGACACCGTCCATGCCAGCCAAGAAAAGATCGATCTTCTCCAGCAGAAGATCGATCATGCACGGGCCGGACAAATGAGGAAAGATCGATTCGAATGGGTTCACCGGCGAACCGCCGGCGAGAAATACCGTCGAAAAACTCTACCAAATCCCACAAAACCTTGGGATCTGGTAGTACGATGGACCACGAGTCCAAAACCGATACTTTCATTCAAAACAGACATGTATATTAGCATATATCTAAGGAAAAGATCATAAAACAAAACAAAACCTCCAAAAACTGGAAACTCAAGTAGGTAGGATCCCTACCTTGACTACAGCAGCTTCAATCCCAGCTGCTAAGGGTTAGATCGTCCTCAATCTGCTCCAAATCTAGCCGGATCTCAGCTCAAGAACGGTGGATTTGAAAAGAGAATCAAAGAAAGGGTCGCGTCCGTTCTATAGATGGGTGAACTGCCTTATGAGGGATCGATTGTTCCTCAAGAAAATATCAATCATTCATAATGAACCGACTTAACTTTCTGGCGCTAAAAGATCAATCCCTTTCGCCCAGAAAGCCAGACTTGGGCTAAAACACAAGCCCAATCCTGGATTTTTTGATCCCGAGTCCACCTAAACGTTCTAAACAAACATTAACACAAACATGGTCAGTGTGTGCACACGCGGGTGTGAAATAAACCGACAATGTGCAATTTACCGAATTCCTATTGCGGTCCACAACGAGCCACGAGCCCGACTGATGCAGGACAAAATCCGGACAACCCCGACCGTCAGATGGCCATAACTTTTGATCCGACCGTCCGATCGGGGCGTATGACCAGTCGAAACGACCGGGTCGATGAGCCGGTCATTTATTGTGGGAGATCTTCGATCTCTCCACGACGGCTTGTCGAATCGCCAAATTCCGTCTCCTTTTGCTCTAAATCGCAGTTTTAGTAAAAACTTTCCTTTTATGGCAGTTTCATCGGTTTCTATTTTTGGCAAATTCCTAGTTTGAGTAGGATTTATCCTTTTCTTTTAAATTCCGAATTTAATTTCAGTTTTAGGACTTGAATTAGGATTGGTTGGTTGAGTCCATGTTTTAGTTGAGTTGGTCTTTCCTTAATCCTATAAAAGGAGGCCTTAGGGTTTGTAAAAGGTTGGTTTTTGATGAATAAGAAAATAGGGTTTTTGGTTTCTTCCTCTATAGAAATCTGGTCATCTCTCCCATAAAGAGTTTGGTTGTCTCTCCCATAGAGAGGTTCCACCTTCCACGTTTTACCCTGCGCCACCGACATAGATGGTTGACCCAGTAGTAGAGGGACATGTCTTCACAGTTGGATGTGAGGGTAGAGGAGGCTGGGGAACTCAAGAGACATGAGGGGGAGCTCGGAGAGGAGCGACAGCCGGCGACGGTGGCGAAGGAGCTCTGACGGAGAGGAGAAGCCGGCTGGATCACGAGCGAGGGAGGAGAAGGGGAAAGCTCTCGTATGGGGGAGAAAGAAAAGGGAGAGAGAGAAAAAGAAAGGGGGTTTTATACTAAAGCTGAGATTTAATCTCGGATGTCCGTCTCGATCTTTCCCGATTGAGTTCCGATCTTCTGATCGGGAATGCCAATAAGGATCTAATCAATCACATGCATCAATCGAAGGCCATGTGTGCACTACATGGGTGTGATACAGATCGCCAATATCCAATTTACCAAATTGCCCTTGGGGTCCAAAAGCAGCGATGCGATCAACTGATCGCATACCAAGGCCAACCGAGCCAAACCAACGAAACCAGACCCTCGACCTAAGGCGGTCAGACCAGGTTGGAGGAACGGATCCTCACAAGAAGTATTAGACTATGAAATCACCTTTAGGCGGATTACGAAGGTGGTAATTAACTATACATTGTGTTCTTTGCGGTAGGTGCTGCATCTCATTGGTTTCTTCATCAATTGGGTGTCCATAATATTTTCTTCATGGGGTTTTAGATGAGGAGGTTTATATGATTCATTTATTGATACTAACATTGTTTTGATGATATCAATATGTGTATGATGATAAAACAATGATATGATATTTATATCCCTCAATTTGAATCGCTTATATCTCATTATTTTAAAGTTTTTATACTAACAGTCAAGATCAAGATCGACCGTAAGATGGCACTATCGATAGTCATGACTTGGCCATTTTGGAGTGATTCTCGCGGTCTATCTAAGCATCGATCCTGGTTGCACATTTTCTTACCAGAGAGCCACAGTCGATGCTTCTTGGCAGAGAGCTACTGGCGATGCGACAGTCGATGCATGGATCGACCGTGAAGGTTGAAAGACATGACAATTGATGCGTCGGATGATCCAGGCTATTGTTGAGCGCGATAGATGATATGCTAGTCGATGCATGTATCGACCGTGAAGAATGGATGGTTGATGCAATGGGTGCATCCAAGCTATTTTTTAGCACGACGGATGATGCGACAGTCTATCCGTGGATCAACCCGTCAACCTGCGCAGAGTCAAAAGTATAGCCATTGGAGAAAAGTAAAATAGTTGTTAAGAGCTAATTTTGTCGGTTTTGAAGCTCAAATATAAGAAGGAAGGTGTTGTAAACTTGTGTAACAATTAAGGGGAATATTTGTATACATTTGAGCAAGTTTTTTTTTGGCTAAAATATACTTTTGGTACTTGTAATTTCATGGCCGTGACAATTAAGTAGCTCTGGTTTTTTTAGGGGCATTTGTCAATAAGGGTTGAAAAAGAATATGGTACGACAATTGGTCTCCTATAAAATTCCTTCAGTTGTTTACTACCTATATGAAAACAAAAGAATAAACTACCCTTATCTTCTATCTATATAGATCATAAGCCACCCTAACCCCCCCCCCCCCCCAAAACCCTCCACCACCTCCAGATCCGGCTGGCTCCCACCTCCAGATCCGCCGCCACCGCCACCTCCAGATCCTGATCCGGTCCTCCTTTCGCCACTCCGGTCTCCTCTGTGAGGACCCATCCCTCTACTCATGTGGCTCGTCATGGACCGCAAGGGCAATTTGGTAAATTGCGCCTGTCGGCTTGTTTCACACCCGCGAGTGAACACACTTATCATGTTTGTGGTAATGTTTGGCTAGAATGGTTAGTGGAACCCGGGATCGAAAGATCCGGGCTTGGGCTTAAGTTCTAGCCCAAGTCTAGCTTTTCGGCACCTAAAGGATCGATCCTTCTTTGCTAGAAGATCGATCTTTTGGTGCCAGAAAGTCAAAGTGCGATCGTCATGAAGGATCGATCTTTGCCTAGGGAAATATCGATCATTTATAAGTCGGTTCGTTTGCCTATAAAGTAGATGAGACTTTCTTCCTTGAATCCTTTTGAAATCCGGAGATCTGAGCTCAGATCTTGCGATTTTTGAAGGTGTTTGAGGACGATCCAAGGCCTAGCAGCTTGGATTGAAGCTGCTATTGCTTAGGTAGGGATTCCTACCTACAATCTTTTCGGGTTTTTGGTTTTTCCGATTTGATTATGTTCTTATGCTTAGATCTCTTAATATGCATGTTGGTTTTCCGTGCTTTCACCGTTTTTTGACTTGTGGGATCCTAATCTATCAGATCCCAGAGTTTTGATAAGTTTGGATGTATTTTCGGGCGGTTTTTCTCGTCGAAAGTACGTCGGAGAACCCATCCGGATCGATCCTTCTAAAGGAAGGATCGATCCCTCTGGGTTGGTCATGCTGCGCCCGATGAAGAATCGATCTTCTGCTTGGAGAAGATCGATCCTGGGTCTTGAGTAGCATGGTTACCCTGCGTCGCGAGGAAGATCGATCTTTCTGGGAGGAAGGATCGATCTTTCTTGGCGCGACACGAAGGGTACCCTCTGTCTCGAGAAAGATAGATCTTCCTGGGAGGAAGGATCGATCTTTTTAGTTCGACAGTGAGGGAAGGCTCACTGTTACTTAAAAGATCGATCTTTTCGTAAGAAAAGATCGATCCTTTAGTAGCAGAGAGGATTTTTCATGGCTTTTGCCCGCGGGTCTTGGTATGCCGGTTTTTCTTACCGCTTTATACCTTGTGCATATGTTTAAGCATGTTAGCCCCATAATAGGGGCAGTGGTGAACAGGGGGAGTGATGACTCCCGGGATGTTTAGAATAAACGGGCGGGTAGCCCTGCAGCTTTCCCAAGCCTTGCATACCGGCGTGTGCCGAGTGCTTTATCTGTGATTTCTGTGAGCTGTTGTTTGCGGGGCTGCTTTCCGATGCAGGTGCTGAGTTGGACTGCTGACAGTTGGTAGTGGTACCACTGTAGCAGCTCCTAGACCTTTCTAACATGTTCACCAACCCGGGCTGGCAGGGTGCCGTGCCCAGACCTTGTTATTTATATCATCACATATTGTTGCATGCTTACATGTATTATCCTGCACATGTCCATAGCATGCATTGTGTTGTGCATTAGTTGCATCTGTGTAGGGCGTTGGCGATGGATTGTTCACCGATCCAGGGCTTTCGAGTAGTCCGGATCTAGCTCTAGGACCGTTGCGGGTAGCTTGGTCCAGGACTCAATTTGTAGTATTCAATCGATTTTGATGATAGGGTTAGATGACCTGAATACATGTTGTTTGATGTTTAGAGGTCGTGTCAGCCTCGAGCCGAGTGTTGAGGTGTAGCCGGTGTCCGGTTCACTGTCTCTTTGGTAGAGGTAGTGCCTACTCAGCGGTATTGGTTGCCCGCCTAGCAGTGTTGGTTTCCTGCTAGTGAGATGGCAGTGTTGGTTTCCTGCCTCGCTGAGGGTGACCCAGTATGTGACTAGTTCGGCTGGAGAACATGACTGAGGCCTCCCTTCAGTGACACGCGGTGGGGTTATGGGACCCCTGTGTACACCCTGCCTTTGCTTGAGGGCGACACTGTTGTGTTCCCTCCTTTGTGAGTGTCGTTGTGTAGTGTCCCTGCTGAGTTAGTGCTCACTCCTACCCGGGCTGCGTTTTGCAGGTGCTGGCGCTAGCTCTTCTTCGGTCGCCCCTACCGGGCCGGTGTTTGGTGACGTGGCGGCGTCTGCCGATGCTTGAGGAGCGGTGATCCCAGTCTTACCTTTTGTTATAGATAGTCTCCTACGGGAGTGATAAATATATAATTTCCCTGTTTGAGGATTTTGTATTATATATCAGTTTCAGTCGTTGAGGTTTGTAATTGTATGTTAATACAGGATAATTATGAATTGCTAGGGTAACCACTACGATTAGAGAGAAACCTCGTCAAAATTTCCGCAGTAGATTAGGTTCCGGTTCGCGTCGCCCGGCCTGGTTGGGCCTACGTGGGTCGGGGCGCGACATCCTCTGTCGCTGATCCGGGCTTCCCGTCGCCGATCCGAGCATCCCGTCGCCGCTCCAGTCTCCCCCATCGCCGATCCGGGCTCCAGATCCAGATCCGATCCCCCCGTCACCGCTTTGGTCTCTCCGGTCGCCGATCTGGGCTCCCACGTCGCCGCTCCGATCTCTCTTGTCGCCACTCCGGGCTCCCCCATCACCGATCCAGTCTCCCACGTCGCCGATCCGGTCTCCCCCGTCGCCGATCCAGTCTCCCCCGTCACCGTACCGGGCTCCTTCCCGCCGTTCCGGGCTCCCCGCCGCCGACCCGAGCTCCCCGTCGCAGAGCCGGGCTCCCCCGTCGCCGACCCGAGCTCCCCCGTCGCTGATCCGGCTCCCCTATCGCCGATCCGGGCTCCCCCTCACCAATCCGGGCTCCCAGTCGCCGATTCGGTCTCCCCCGTCGCTGCTCCGGGCTCCCCCGTCGCTGATCCGGCTCCCCCGTCGCCGATCCTCGCCCCCAATCACCGATCCGGTGGCCCCCTCCACCGATCCGGTCTCTCGCCATCGATCTGGTCCCCTCGTCGCCGATCTGGGCCCCCCATCGTCGATTCGTGGTCCCCCATCGCCGATCCGTTTTCCCATGTCACCAATCCGGCTACCCCATCGCCGATCCGGTCTCCCTCTCCTTCGATGTAGTCTCCCCGTCGCTGATCTGGCTTCGGTGATCGATAGATCAATCGGGGGAGAAGGCGTCGTTTTGTTGTCTCCTTCCCTCCCTAATTTTTTTCTTTCTTTTTTGTTTTGTTTTTTGAAAAGTAAATTATGCCTCCTACTAGTTTACTTTTTGTAATTGGCAATCAAATTTTTCAAAAATGTTCCTTAATTTGTTTTGACTAAATTTTGACTCAAGTTACTTTCCACAAACTTTGTAAGATACTTTCCACAATACTAACATCTAGATTTTGGAAAGTAACTTGTAATGCATGTGAAAAGCAACTCAACTTAGAAAGTAAGTCCAGCTACTTCCCATTATGGAAAGTAACTCAAGTTACTTTCCACGATTACATCATCGAGAGCTAAAGTTACTTGTGTAATTGTGCTAGGTTACTTTCCAAGATACTAATATCTGAATTATGAAAAGTAATTTGAGAGTTACTTTTCGAATTAAACTAATGGAAAGTAACTTGAATTACTTTCCATAATATTTACATGAGAGGTAGTACCACCAGGTCTTCAGAGCAAAAACGACCGCTGCAAGCTCCAAGTCATTGATAGGGTAGCTCCTCTCATGGGTCTTCAGCAGTCTGAAACTGTAGGCCACCACATAGTCTTCCTGCATCAGCACACAACCGAGACCCTCCCCACAGGCATTGCAGTAGACACTATAGCCGACATCCCGCTCTGGAACGGTCAGAATCGGTGCACTCATCAGTCTGGTCCTCAAATCCACGAAGGCTTGCTCGCTAAGATCGTCCCAAACAAAACGGACCGCCTTCTCAGTCAATCTGGTCAGTGACCCTGCAACCCTGGAGAAGTCCCGCACGAACCTCATGTAGTATCCCGCCAAGCTGAGGAAACTGCGAACCTCAATCACTATCATCGGCCTCTACCACTGTAGCACTACCTCGACCATGGCTGGATCAACTAAAATGCTTGTCGCTGACACCACGTGCCCCAGAAACTATACCTCAGGAAGCCAGAACTCACACTTGGAAGCTTTTGTGTATAGCTTATGCCCCCTTAGCAACTACAACACTGTCCTCAGATGCTACTCGTGCTTCTGCTCTGTGCGTGAGTAGACTAGGATGTCGTCGATGAACACCACCACGAACTGATCCAGGTACGGTTGGAAGACACTCTGCATCCGATCCATGAATGTTGTTGGTGCGTTCGTCAGGCCGAACGGTGATGTGCTGTCGTAGGCATTCAAAAATAAAACTAATATGCCTCAAAATAAATGTAGTAGTGCGAGTACGAGTCGATCCCACGAAGAGTGTTTAGCCTAGTTTTGTGCTTAGTGAACAAAGATAGGGTGTTTTGAGTAAAACGAAAACAATAAAGAAAAAATCTAAAGTGAAGAATCGAATTGAATCAAGAGAACAAACCTTCGTCTAAGTCAACATCCACCATCGGAATCCAACAATTGATCTTCGATGCAAGTATATATCAATTCATACCATGAATATTCACCGTTCAAATTAAATTCGAATCTCTCCTCAATCATAGTTAATTAGAAACAAGCGATCTAATCAACCCTAACTACTAAACAACCTAAGACATGCACTGTAGATTTAATCTAGTAGCAGCCTTAAGAATAGGGAGATCGATGAAGCTAAACAATACAAGCACAAGCGGTTGCATTTAATCTAGTCGAAAATTCTTCCTAAGATCTATTAATTTCTGAAACGCAGTAAATCAATAGATCTCAGTTGCTTCGCAGATTAGAGGGATCAAACAATTACGGATTTGATATCCAACCTAGCATTAGATCGTCATGAATAATAAACTAGTAGGCCTCCTAGCAATTAGACAAGACATTCATGAAAATTTAATCTCAGAAGAATATTCAATACTCAAGTATAAACTGAACAATAAAAATAGATTAGATCTCACAGTTTCATTGATTCCGAGGCTTCAGTCTCCTCGACCAAGAATTAAGGTTTAGCCACGCAAGGCCATCACGAACAATCCAATCCTTTAAAGAAGAAAAAAGAACCCTAGAAATATGAAACAAATAGAAAGGAGCAGACAAAAACCTTTAGAATTCGCCCCCCTTAATCCCTAAAAAGAACCCTATTTATAACCCATAAGTTTCCCATCCTTGGATTTGATCTGAACCGTTGAATTTTTTGACTGGGAAAGTGGGATCGATCCCTCTATAGGTGTCGGATCGATCGTTCTCATCGGAATCTTCAATTTCTGGCTACGCCAGAGTCGGATCGATCTTACCAGGGGTGTCGGATCGATCTTCTAAGTATGATGGATAGTAGGATCGATCGGACTATGTACAGCTGAAAAGTATGCGTTCTGTCAGGTTTCTACATAGACAGAATGATCCTATTAGGGAGACGGATCGATCGAACTTTCCAAAGTATTTATTGTTCTGCCATCCAGACTGTGCCATCGGTACTAAAATTACCGTAACTTCCTCTAGAAAACTCGGAATCATGAACCGTAAAATTCTTAAGAAACTAGACTTGAAGAGCTTTCCATCCATATATGACACATCATCTGGTTCTTCATCAGCAGGTACAGTTTAATCTTTAAACCTGATCCAAATACTCTTTACAGCTTCTTTTCGTACTTAAGGACTTCAATTGCATCCTAAATCAAAATATAAGAATAATGAGTGTATTTAGGTACCAAATAAGCACAGGAGACTAATTATTAAGGGATAAAAATATAACATTATGCATCATCATCAAATTCCCCCACACTTAGCTTTTGCTCGTCCTCGAGCAAAACTAAAATTCACTCTACTCAAAATCAAGGTTGCAACGCCATCAACAAAGAACAATCCAACTCTTCACAACTCATAACATATCATGAACAACATTTTTAGACAACTTAAAAATCAATCAGTAAGCATTTTCACTTGAATATGGAGCAAACCAAATAAGTAGACCCTCACGGAAATTAACACTCAACTCTCATGTGTTTGAAGGGTATGTATTTCACTCAAATTCATTCCAATAAAAATGATCTACCATAAGCTTACATATCTTCTCATTCTCCAAAACTAGAATCACATGCATAACACGGATCATAAGGACTTTCAAGGGTTGTAACGGGGTTTAGGGTAAAGGCGAGAAATATTTGGGAATGTAGCTCAAAAGCCAATGGAACTAATGGAGCAAAAATACATCAATAATACATGTATAACCAATCACTCCATTCAAGAACTTCTTCAATATGACTTTAAAGCACTCACACCATGTAACATTTCTTTGTAGAAATTATACATAACCATACCCTTTTTCTTGGAGTATTAGGAGGATTCAAAACCACATTTTGTACCATGAGAAACAGTTTCCTCCTTCATTTTTTTCTTTCTTTTCTTTCTTTTCCTTTTCTGATTTTTTTTTTTAGAGACAGTAGAACTCATAAATTGCGAATGAAAACATGATCCATGTTCCAATTTTTCAATCACAACCATACCACTAATCCAAACACCCCCACACTTGAAACTTGCACACCCATACATATCATAATGATGATCAATGCTCCACTAGTCCTATGGCTTGGGTATCGGCATTGTTTTTCAGGTTTAAAGCTTATAATGTGGGTTAACAATGAAGTCAATAAAGCTCAAAGGGGTTTAGCAAAAGGAAAAATTAATTTCAAGGTAGGCTATTTGGCTTATGTAGCTTATAACAAAGAGGGCCTTAATCATGTTCATGTCTGCATGTGTCAATGTGACCTTGAATAGAATCAAAGCAAGTTCTATAGAAACAAATCCATGGAAGAATATCTCTCATGAAAGAAAATAGTGAGACTGATATGAATGTGTTAGTCTAGAGGATCAAAATCTAACCAGCTTTTGTCTACTCATTTAGTCACTACCATCTCAAGAAAAATAACTCAACTAATTAATTCTAAGTCACAAGATTACTCATTCAATCATGTTATGAATATGTCAAGCTTTTTTAATTCTTGCTCATGACATATGCAACCTAGATCTCCTCCCCCACACTTGAAACTAACATTGTCCCCAATGTAAGGTGGAATGCAAAGAAAAGGCAAAAAAAACTAAAATGGAAATGCGAAAATAAAAAGAGAAAGGAACGAACTCCCCTTGGGTTGCCTCCCAAGCAGCGCCTTTGTTTATTGTCATTGGCTGGAATTCATGCTTCTTCCTTGAATACTGTGGGAGTTGCAAAACTTTGAATTTCCATGATCACCATGGCTGGGCGAATTCTTCAGGTATGATGAGGAATGCTCGAGCACCTAAAAATAAAAGCAAAGTAAAACAACAACAAAAGCAACATGCAAGCACACAACCTAAAAATAATTCAAGCACGCTCAAGCACACAATAAAGCAAATAAAGCCAACTACACCACTCTATACAATATAGAGAATTTTAAATCGTGCTCTCGGTGGACGTTCTATCGCACGATGGGATACAAAATCACTGGGTGCTATAATCTGAATATTTAACCTCAGTAGTGCCACCAAGGTTAATTTAGCATATGAACCCAAGTGGCAAATTTCAACAATATGAACTAGCTTTTCCATACTAACACCAGTAAACAAGATAGCTAGATCTCTCAAACAAAAATACATGTCATCCAGGTGATCAGGAAGGACGGACTCAACATTATGCTCAAATATAATCGAATCATCCATTGACTTATTAATAATGTCGTCGTTCGGATTGTCAAGGATGTCAAGATCACATGATCGAAAATAAATCAGTCGAGATATGAAAATATCTACTAAGGTCATCTCCTTTTTAACCACTAATGAAGATGAAATAGTCACAGGAAACATACCTCTCAGCGTAATAGGAATGCATTCAACTTTAGTCGGAGGAGGTTTGTCGAATAAATGCTCCTGGTATTCTCGGCAGTCGATCGAATCTTCCTCGCGATTGTCTGGCCAAGACTGGACAGCTTCTTCATCTGCCTTCTCTAGACACTTTCCCGAAGCATCTCTAACTGTAGCTTTCAATTCCCTCACATCAATAGAATACACATGACAATCATTAGTAAGATACTTATTGGCATCATATATTTCAAACTTAACAATTTCACCATCAAATTTCATGGTAAGTGTACTACTACGCATATCTATCTTAGTATTAGATGTCTTTAAGAATGGTCTTCCCAACAAAATAGGAGTACTATGATCATCATTCTCCATATCAAGCACATAGAAATCAGCAGGGAAAACTAAATCATTGACTTGTTGATCGCTCGCAAATGCGTCGTTAAATCAGATGCAAAACGCAATTTAGAATTTATAATCCTTCAATCAATACTACTCTACAAACGTAGAACAGTGGTGAGATCCGGAGTCGAACCACAAGGAAATATTATTTAACAAAAGAAGAAATCAAATTAAATCTCTAAACTCAAGTCCTAAGGCGAAGAAAAGGAGCTTTAATGGTTTTGTTATCTAAGGAATTAAACTACTGAAAAAGCAATGAAAAGGTTGGGATAAATCAATGAGAGAAAACCTAGGGATTACTCAATCCACTCTAATTTCACCTCTTGTATTCTCTAGTATTCTCTTGTTCTCTAATCTAGACATATGGAATCACGGCTTCTTAAGCTCGCATGAATCCCTAAAGAACGCTCATGTTATCCTATGGCATAGTCTATCTTCGCTTACAATAGACTGTCTTCGGACTCAACCTGAGTACAATCTATCTTTGCTTAGCATAAACTATCTCAAAGGCATGCACAAAAGCGACATTAAAATCATCCTATAGATCTCTACTATCAAGCACCGCAATCAAGTAGGACTAAAAATACGTCAAGGAACTCGGTTCCCTCAACTCTTTTATCATTAAAACCAAATCTATAATATCATGTCTAGTATAAAAATACAAGATTCAACTAGAAAAATACAAGAAGGCTACATTAGAGCTTCATGAAATCCCTAAGTGAGAGATTAGCCACTCATCATTGGGATGAAGGCCATGTATTCGATGAAGAACGCTTGAGATCCACGCCGCATCTCCGTCTCCTTCAGCAACCCTAATCCTCTCTTTTTCTCTCTATGGGGGCTTCTGGATTTTGGCTAACAAAACCCTTTTTATATGCTAATTCCCGGAATTAGGGTTTGGGGTTGAGTTGGACCTCTAGTGCAACTCGGATTTCCTAATTTAATCCTGACAACTTCTTTCGGTCGTAACTGGGTTCAACCAGTCCATAATCTGAGAATGAGTCCAACACAAAAGGATAGAAGATTTGGAAGTCTTCTGTTCGAGCCCGAAGATTTGATAATATTTGGACTTATCTGGAATATTTGGCGAATATTCTCCCGCACGTTGACGGACCAGTCTTCCAGCAGCTAAATATCTTCATCTTCTTCAAAACTGCTATCCATCCATCATGAATCACTGAAAGTGTCCAACATGAACGTTGTACGTCTTGATGTCTTCTAGATGTCACCCAAATTTCAGAATATTTAGACATAAGAACAATTTCTTGTGAATATTATGCTAACAGTCGACAGAGCAGTGTATTTCAACATATTAACCCTTTTTTGTATTTTCTAGCTTGAATCTTTATTAAACCTGAAATCAACTAACAAACTATCAAATACAAACACTCTAAGCCTAACAAAGGTAAATTAAGGGGTTTAATTATGAATATTTAGTGACTCATCACTTGCATAAGAATATCTTCAACAACACCTTTAGGATAGGTGTTAGACCTGTCAGCCAATTGAATCACAACACCAGTTTCATTCAAAGGCCCAAGTTTTAAAGAAGAATATATAGAATATGGCATGACATTGATAGAAGCTCCTAAATCTAACATGGCCTTCTCAAATTTGGTGTTACTAATTGTACATGGGATAGTAAACATACCTGGATCTTTACACTTTGCAGGAATTTTTCTTTGAAGAATTGCAGAAACATTTTCACCTACTCTCACCTTCTCACATCCTTTAAGTTTCTGTTTCCTCTTAATTGTACATAATTCTTTCAAGAATTTAGCATAACGAGGTACTTGTTTAATAGCATCTAAGAGTGAAATATTTACCCAGCATAACGAGGTACTTTGTGCCTCTAGCTTGCTAATTGCAGTCGCCATCAGACCCACATGATGTTCCAAACCTTGAATACTGGCCTTCGTCTCCTGTTGAAATTGCAAAGTATTAGTAGCTAGAGATTTAACTATATCTTCTAAAGACATACCAGAATTAGAAGTTGGGTTTGGTTGTTGTCTCGGGGGGTATGATGGTCTATATTGTTGATATTGCTGGCCACTTGGACGGAATTGAGTTGTGGGATAATTTACTTGTGGATTCCCATAGTTGAGATAGGGGTGATCTCTCTATCCCGGATTATACGTGTTTGAATATGGATCATACTTCCTTTGCGGTAGCCTAGGGAAACTACCCATTGCATTTACTTGTTCAATGAGCTCCTCTTGAAGAGTTGGGCACATGTCGGTTTGGATGTCCTGTCACCGAACAAATCCCACAAACCTTCGCTGTTTGCAAATTACCTACAGCCAATTGACGAAAAAGAGAAGTTAGACTCGTAATCTGTTGTTCAAGGGATGAGACATTTACCTCATTAACATGTTTTGAATAAGAATCAAGTCTAGTATTAAATTATTGAGAATTAGCAGCCATATTTGCAATCAAGTTCCTCGCGGCTTCCGGAGTTTTATCCACCAAAGCTCATCCACTAGCGGCATCAATCATACTCCTATCATTGGTTAGTAAGCCCTCATAAAAATATTGGATAAGTGATTGCTCACTAATTTGATGATGGGGACAGCTTGCACATAATTTCTTGAAACGTTTCCAATACTCGTGTAGAGACTCTCCATTATGTTGCCTGACACCACAGATCTCTTTCCGAATGTTGGCCGCCCTTGAAGCTGGGAAATATTTCTCCAAAAACAACCTCTTCATCTCATTCCATGTAGTAATACTCCTAGAGGGTAAATAATAAAGCCAATCCTTAGCCGAATCCTTCAAAGAAAACGGGAAGGCTCTCAATTTGATTTCATCTTCAGTCACCCCCATGGGTTTCATACTTGTGCACACAACATGAAGCTCTTTTAAATGCTTGTGAGGATCTTCACCTGCAAGTCCATGACAAGTGGGTAAGAGATGTATTAGTCTAGATTTCAATTCAAAAGTAGTAGCAACATCCAAAGTAGGGAATGTAATGCATAAGGGTTGTTGATTCAAATCTGGGGCTGCAAGTTCTTTCAAAGTCCGATTTCCGGCCATGACTTCTTCCTCTTCTAATTTAGAATCGCCAACAAATAAGTGGTCAAGAGCCAATTCGTTACCATCAATGTTTCTCCGAGCTTCCCTCCTTAACCTGTGTAAAGTTCTTTCTATCTCTAGATCGTACTGCAAATCACCTTGATTAAAAGATCGAGCTATACTCATAAACAATCAAGAAGATTTCGTAAACCGAGAAAAACAAATCAAGAAAATTTGTGTAAACTCTTTGTTTTTTTTTGTAAATAAAGATCTTAATAAGCACAAAAATCAACTAGAATCACTCCCCGGCAACGGCGCCAAAATTTGATGTGCTGTCGTAGGCACTCAAAAATGAAACCAATACTCTTCAAAATAAATGTAGTAGTGCGAGTACGAGTCGATCCCACGAAAAGTGTTTAGCCTAGTTTTGTGCTTAGTGAACAAAGATGGGGGGTTTTGAGTAAAACGAAAACAATAAAGAAATAATCTAAAGTGAAGAATCAAATTGAATCAAGAGAACAAACCTTGGTATAAGTCAACATCCACCATCGGAATCCAACAACTGATCATCGATGCAAGTATATATCAATTCATACCATGAATATTCACCGTTCAAATTAAATTCGAATCTCTCCTCAATCAAAGTTAATTAGAAACAAGCGATCTAATCAATCCAAACTACTAAACAACCTAAGACACACGTTGTAGATTTAATCTAGTAGCATCCTTAAGAATAGGGAGATCGATGAAGCTAAACAACACAAGCACAAGCGGTTGCATTTAATCTAGTCGAAAATTCTTCCTAAGATCAATTAATTTCTGAAACACAGTAAATCAATAGATCTCAGTTGCTTCGCAGATTAGAGGGATCAAACAATTATGGATTTGATATCCAACCTAGCATTAGATCGTCATGAATAATAAACTAGTAGGCCTCCTAGCAATTAGACAAGACAATCATGAAGTTTTAATCTCAGAAGAACATTCAATAATCAAGTATAAACTGAACAATAAAAATAAATTAGATCTCACAGTTTCATTGATTCCAAGGTTTCAGTCTCCTCGACCAAGAATTAAGGTTTAGCCACGCAAGGCCATCACAAACAATCCAATCCTTTTAAGAAGAAAGAAGAACCCTAGAAATATGAAAGAAATAGAAAGGAGCAGCCAAAAACCTCTAGAATTCGCCCCCCTTAATCCCTAAAAAGAACCCTATTTATAGCCGATAAGTTTCCCATCCTCGGATTTGATCTTAACCGTTGAATTTCTTCACTGGGAAAGTAGGATCGATCCCTCTATAGGTGTCGGATCGATCCTTCTCATCGGAATCTTCAATTTCTAGCTATACCCGAGTCGGATCGATCTTACCAGGGGTGTCGGATCGATCGGACTTTCCAGAGTATTTACTGTTCTGCTATCCAGACTGCGCCATCGGTACTAAAATTGCTGTAACTTCCTCTAGAAAACTCGGAATCACGAACCGTAAAATTCTCCAGAAACTAGACATCAAGAGGTTGCTATCCATATATGACACATCATATGGTTCTTCATCAGCATGTACAGTTTAATCTTTAAAGCTGATCCAAATACTCTTTACAGCTTTTTTTCGTACTTAAGGACTTCAATTGCATCCTGAATCAAAATATAAGAATAATGAGTGTATCTATGTACCAAATAAGCACAAAAGACTAATTATTAAGGGATAAAAATATAACATTATGCATCATCATCAAACGACATCATCGTGAACGCGTACATGTCGTACCTCATACGGAAGGCTGTTTTCGGGATGTCGCAATTCCGAATCCTCAATTGGTGGTAGCCGGTACGGAAGTTGATCTTCGAAAAAATCGAAGAACCTCTGAACTGGTCGAACAAGTCATCGATCCTGTGCATCGGATACTTGTTCTTCACTGTCACTCTGTTCAGCTTCCTGTAGTCGATGCAGAGACGACGCGTACCGTCCTTCTTCTTCGCCACCTACACTAGAGCTACCCAAGGTGATGTGCTGGGATGGATGAAGCCTCTACCAATCAACTCATCTAGTCGGATCCTCAACTCCCTCTATTCTGTTGGTGCCATTCTGAAAGCTGGTAAATAAATCGGCCTGATGCCCGGTACGATGTCTATCCTGAAGTCGACTGCTCTAGAAGGAAGAAGGCCTATTAGCTTGTCTAGGAACACGTCTACAAACTCACAAACCACTACATGGAAACTACTCTCTCTACTGCCCTCTGCAGTGAACAAGAAAAGGCGTGCTCATAGAGCTGACAGCTGGCTCTCGCGCCTGGGAAAACTACAACAAGCAAGGGAATCGGCCGCCTAGTGATCCCCTAACATGACAAACCGAACGTCGTCCGGTGTCCTAGCAGTCACCCTATGACGCCCACAGTCGATGAAGGCTCGGTATGATGTCAGCCAATCCATACCCAGAATCACATCAAACTTGACCATGTCTTGCACCCGAAGGTCTAGAAGAACACAGACGCCCCCAACCTCCAACTTGCAAGATCGGCAAATCTGCTCAACACGAGCCCCTCCGTCGACCGGTGTATCTAAGTGCAGTGCAACTCCAAGTGACCCTGGCTCTAGTCCTAGCGATACCACACACACGCTAGCAACAAAAGAATGTGACGCACCAGAATCTATCAGAACATCTACGAATGAACTGAAAAGCTGAAAGGTACCTGTGAGAACTGGGGGCTTAGCTGGAGTCTGTGCGGGTGGTACTGCCTGCAGGTAAGTTCACTGGTAGTATGGCTGGAAGAGTGGCTTGACTCTGTCGGGGTACTCGTGGTCTGGAAGTACGAAGACTCCCCCTCTGGAAACGCCTCGACCTTTGTCGTGGCCTTTGCCTCGCCCGGCTCCTGGTCTCTGCCCACCTCCGCCTCGAGGGGTCTGCGCTCCTAACGTCGGACATAACCGAAGAAAGTGCCCTGACTACTGGGACTCGAAACACACGAGAGGCCCAAGTTGCGGGCACTCGAAACACACGGGACACACTCCTATAGACATCTGCCCCTGAGGCCTAGCTGAGAAAGAAAGCTGGCCTCCTTGCCTAGGCTGCTGCCACTGCTGCTGGGGGTAGGTCGGTGACATTACTGGTGTTGGGGTCTCCTTCACAGGCCTCCTCTGCATTGGGCCCTTTGAGGCTGCCCTCTGTCTCCGCCACCTACCGCTGGAGCCGCCTAGACTGCTCTCGGCCTCTCCTGGTAATGGACCTCCACTGCTAGTGTTGCACCCAACACTGCCGAGTAGGTGGTCGCTTGCTGCATGGTGATCAACCATCGGATCTCTGGTCGGAGCCCCCTCTTCAACTGCTGGGCTTTGGCGGTAGGGTCATCTACCACTGGTCCAGCAAAGTGGGCTAGGTGAGTGAAACGGGTGGTCAACTGCTAAACAGTGAGTGTGCTCTGTGTGAGGGTGAGATACTGCTCGGTCATGGCCGCCCGGGTACTATAGGGAAAGTACGCGTCGAGAAAGATGGCACATGACTCGGACCATGATGGCTGCTCTCCTCCTACCCCGGTGGCCTGAGCGGTGCGCCACCAGTGCAAGGCGTACACATCGAGCTGGAATGCAGTGGGTCATCCTCGCCAGACAAAAGGTCAAGCACACGAGTGACTTCTTCTAGCCACTCGTTAGCCACTGCCGAATCCCCACTCCGGCCACTGAACATGGGACGGTCCAACCGTTGGAAGTCGAGAATCTCCGATGCCAATGAACGCCCAACAACGGGAGGCAAGACTTCCCTGCCGTGAAAGGAAGTGTCGCGCCCCGACCCGCGAAAGCTCAACCGGGCCGGGCGACGCGAACCGGAATCTACAAAACGCGGAAAACAAAGCTAGCGAGGGATCCCTCTAACCTATTGGTCTCCCTAACAGTTCACCAAAAGAACCCTCAATTAAAACAACATTGATTAGCAAAACCTCAAACCACAGATTATAAACTCAAAGTGTTTAATATACAAAACCTCGGAGAGGGGAAGATTCAAAGTACAACATTACTCCCGTAGGAGACTAACTAACATAGGGTAAAAGCAGTAAACGATCACCACCTCTCAAAGTCCACCAGGCGCCGCCGCACCGCCGACCAACTGCCCGGTAGGGGCCACAGAGGAAGAACTGACGCCTGCACCTGCAAAACGCAGCCCGGGTAAGTGTGAGCACTAAGCTCAGTAGGGATCTACACTACGACACACAGAAGAAAGAGGGAAACGCAACAGTGTCGCCCTCAAGTAGGACCTGGGTGTATACAGGGGTCCCATAACCCCACCGGGTGTCCTCGAGGCCGAGGGACTCGAGGCCCAGGGACGGCACTCAGTAACACCTGAGGCCCAGGGATGGCACTCAGGAACAGGAACAACACTGGCGACACCAAAGGTCAGCACAGTGGGACATCGGCTACACCTCAGCATCCGACTTAAGGCCGACACGACCTCTACAATCATCAAGCAACCAGGGTACCAGTCATCTAAGCTTATCATCGAATCGACTGGACACCACAATTCAAACCGGGTCCTAACAGCCCAACCCCGGTCCTAGGGCTAAGTCCGAGCTTCCAGCCTCGAGACGGCGACCCAAAGATCACCCACGCCCTAACCAATGCAACTAATGCACAAGGCACGATGCATGCTATGACATACACAGATAAGAAGGAAAGCATGCAACAGTATGTCAAGCATCATATAAGTCTACTGGATCGCTGCAGCGGTACCACCAGCCGCTGCCAGCCGATCCGCAGCGGGTCCCGGCATTACAACGGTACCGCGACCGTCAACCGCGGACTCCTGCAACGGGAAGCAACCCCGAAAACAACTGATGAATAGTAACAATATAATATTATATTCCGAAATATAATATTATATTCAAACACCCAAAACCTCTACTTAGGCGCTAATTGATCCCGTCGATCCGACGTCCAAACGACGTCGGATTCAAGATCCAACTTACCAACCAGTAGGTGTATATACCAGGATCAACATATCCAAAATTCATAATCATCCAACGGTTGGATTAACGGGAAAACATTAATCAAAACCACTAAAAATAGACCATAAAACACCATCAGCTTGCCTTGGGATCGATCCGAACAATTTGGATCGATCCGAAGGCTTCATACCAGATTACCCATTTAATTGCTCCAACGCAGCCCGTCAGCAAATAATTCATAAGAAATAGTAGACAAATCGGAAAAATACGAAACAAGATGGAATGGAAAGCTAACGAATAGATCTACAACTCTTATGTTTATGAAAATCCAAGATCATGTACATCCCAGCCGGAAAACTCGCCGCAAGCCGGCTGTTCTTCAAGAACAGCAGAAAACCAGAAATCCGAGACTAATCATGCATAAAACATACTCAAATCTCAACTGATTAACATGAAACTTATATCAGTAATTCTAACAGGTATAAGGAACCCAACAAAGCAAGGATCAACAAGATCCAACGGCTAGATCTCAAGAAAACCCGAAATAAACACAGTAGGTATAACCCTACCTAGCTGCGCTTTCTTCGGCTGATTCCCCGCAATTTGTCATCAACAAGCTTCCAAACCACTTCAGGGATCTTCCTCTCGTTGTCACGGATCCAACGAGCCTTAGAACGCTGAAAAAGATGGTCGGAGGAGGGAGAACGGAGGAGATGAAGCTCGCCGGTGGAGAAGAGAAGAAATAGAGCACCGCGGGAAAGAGAGAAAGAAAGAAGAAGAAGAGAAGGGAAGGGAAGGAAAGAAGAGGAAGGAAAAGCCTGGGGAAAGCCGGAGAAAACGGGGAAATGCTGGGGGAGGGGAGGGAAAGTCCTCCCCCTCTGACAAAGGAGAGCGACGGCCAACGGCCGTCCTCGCGAAAGAGAAGGAAACCACCGACTAGCTACAGTGTCTAGATCGATCCAACACCATGCTGGATCGATCCAAGACAAGGATGGATCGATCCAACACTAGTTGGGATCGATCCACAGGGTCAAAAACCCCCCCGACTCGCTCACGAGTCCGATCGATCGCTCCTACGAGCGACCGATCGCTCGAGGGCCGCCAGCAGCCAAAAGACGGGCTGTTGCGCGCCCGAGCTGGGATCTTCCGATCCCGGGTCCACCTAGGCATTCTAAACAAACACTAACACGTACAAGGCCAGTGTGTACACACGCGGGTGTAAAACAAACCAACAAGGCGCAATTTACCAAATTGCCCTTGTGGTCTACAACGAGCCACAGGAGTAGAGGGGCAGGTCCTCACAGGAAGCTTCCTTCTCCCCACTGCCACCAACCAAAGCTGTCTCTGGTACTGAAGCAGGAGCCGGGCGCTGGCGTCCCTCGGCCTCCAAGGCCCGTCGGGTGGCGCGCTCATCACGTGACTATCCTCGGTCTGTCGCAAGAAGGGTGCCACGCAGCCCTGCCATCTACACAAGCACCAGAAACACGAGAATACTCCCGTCAAAAAGCAAAACAAACAACAATGAAGAAAGTGAAAACACATCACACATAAAGCAAGAACAAACATGCAAGGATGTTCTAGACCTAGAACTATCCAAAACCGTGCTCAAAACCTTACTCGCAAGCCTAACCCTATCCCTGGGACCTATAGCCTGCTCTGATACCAAACTGTCATGCCCCGACCCAGAGAACCAATCCAGGACGTGTCACACCCCGACCCAGAAAACCCATCCAGGACGGGGCGTGAGGGTTCCTATCACTATTCATCTTCAATCGGCGCGATACAAAGCGGAAAAGACGGATAATTTAAACAACTGTACTCCAGAGGTGGACAGATATTCAATTATACTATATACCATCAAGTTGTACAATTTCAAAGTTCCATTCTAATGCTTCCAATATACAGATTTATACAACATCCCAAAAGTCCTCAAATGTTTACAACAACATATATATATAAAAAAGGGTACAACAGATAATCCTCCAGCAACCTCAAGCACCTCTGGATGTACTCGCGCCGCCAAAGGCCGATCCCGCCGGCTCCACGGACGAAGAACTGCCGCCTGCACCTGCAAACGCAGCCCGAGTAGGAGTGAGCGATAAGCTCAGTAGGGTTCTACTCTACGGCACACTGAAAGGAGGAAAACAACAACAGTGTTGTCTCCCAGCTCAAGCCTAACGGATGCCACGGGTCCCACAACCCTGTTGATGTCCCAAGGGCTCCTGTCATGAAACCTCTCTCCTGAACAAGTTATCAGGAGGGCAAGGAACAGTAACATGCAAGATCACCCATACCCAAGCTGGAATACCAAGCCTTGGGGAACCACGTCGGGAACACATCAATATCCATCCTTAGCACTTGACTTTGGAAGACAACACGACCTCTAAACCTCAAACACTGATCAGAGTCAACTATCGCAAATCCTCAAAGGACATGAGATTTTGATTAAACAATCACACCCTAAACCTGACTACCCAGCCACGGTCCTAAGGCTATATCCGAGCAACCCGAGAGCCTCGGATCGGCGACCCAAATCATCGCCCGCCTAACCTCAAATACCTCTAATGCACACAATGCATGAGCCTAGGCAAACATCTATCCTAGATGTCTCTACATGTCACATCATCAGTTACAAGTCCAACAGATATACAATAGCCCTCGGCATTCGCCGGCAAGAGGCTAAGGTTCCACAATTCCTCATTAGCTAGCACTCATAGCTAGCTAATGGCTAAGCACACCATTAACCAATTAACTACATCCAAACATGTATTAAAGGCAAATGAAACCATAGATTCGCCCAAAAAGGAAACTTACTCTAATCGATCCTCAAACCCGATGGAAATTCTTTGAAAACCCCATAAAAATCGACATACGTACTTCCCAACATGTTTAGATGTTAATCACAACTCAAATCCATCCAAGAAAAGCCAGAAAACCAAGTCCAAGGGGTCACGGACGATGTCACGGTCGATCCGGAGATCGACCGTGAGACCACGGATGATGTCACGGTCGATCCGACGATCGACCGTGAGACCAAAGCGAAGAAAACCAAGGGCGACGGTCGATCCACTCATAGACCCTGAGAGGCCCAAAACCAAACAGCGCCTTACGGTCGATGCGACGATCGATCCGACGGTCGACCGTCAGGTAAATGGCAAAAAGAGAAGATCCCGCGGTCGATCCATGCATCGACCCTGGGAAGCAAAAATCCCGACAGAGCCCGACGGTCGATCCGACGGTCGACCGCCAGGCCCAGAAAGAGTAAAACGATACTTGACGGTTGATGCACCGATCGACCGTCGAGCCTCAGGCACAGTTCCTCAGAACAGTGCCGGAAATCCAATTTCTTGGATTTCAAGGATCAAATCAAGTTGGAAAACAATGAGATTTTGCAAGCAAGTGTATTTAACAATGGGGAAACTAATGGAATGAAGAAATCTAGTTTTTGACGGTTAAATCTCCTATCAAGGTCCAAATGGACGAAAATCGACAAAACGGCGACAATACGGAAACCAACCGTTAGAATACTGAATTCGCAACATAGGAATACCGCAAATGAACAACATCACATGTACAAAGAGCTACAAAGCATTCTAACAAGTATTCCTACAGTGAAAGTGCAATAAACCTATCTTAGGAGAACCCAATCCTAAGATCGAGGTAGAAACACCTACTTGAGCAAGTAGGGTAGCTCCTCCACGCATCCAACTGGTCAAGCCGCCAAGATCCGCGCTCCGAAGCCCAAGTCTCAAAACCCTAGCTCAGCCGAAGGAGAGAGAAGGGAAGAAAACGACAGGAGAAGGAGAGAAGGAAAGAGAAGAAAGGGACAGGGCTTATATAGAAACTCTGGATCTATCTTAGCCGTCCGATTCGATCTTTCCCGATCGAGCTCCGATCTTCCGATCGGACGCACCCTAGAGATTCTAGTCAAACACATACATCAATCCAAGGCCGTGGGTGCAACGCGGGTGTGAAACCGACCACCAGAGGATATATTTACCAAAATGCCCCCGGGGACCAAACCGCCACACGATCGCCCGATCGTGCCCGACGCGCAACCAAGCCAACAGGAAACCGGCTCTCGACCCACGCGGTCGAGCCAGGTCAGAGGGACGGGCCCTCACAACCTAACAACCTTAAAAAGAATTTCGTCCCGAAATTCAAGGTTGAAGCCGGGGGAGAAAGAAACAACTAGGCCTACCTGCACAAACAAGGCTACAACTAGGGACGCCAACGCCCACAACAAAGAACTACCTGAAGAGGTGAACAGTCGGGGAAACTCCCGACGCATGCGATCCTCTCGCTCCCAAGTCAGACTCTCTGCACTGCCGTGTCTCCACATGACCATGACCAACGGTAACGATCTGCCTCTCAGCACCTGATCCCGTCTGTCCATGATCTGTACTGGCTGCTCTTTGTAGGTGGCGTCCTCCTCAACCTCGAGGTCGTCGTGTCTGATCACATGAAAAGGATCTGGAATATACTTCCTCAGCATAGACACGTGGAAGGTGGGGTGAACTGCTGACATGTGCGGAGGTAGTGCTAACTGGTAGGCGACTGCCCCAACACGCCTGACGATCTCAAATGGCCCGGTGAACCTCGGCGCTAGCTTGCCCCTACTACCAAACCTGATCGACCCTCTGCGCGGTGACAACTTCAGTAGCACTCTGTCGCCAACTGCGAACTCCAGGGGTCGTCGCCTGCGGTCTGCGTAGCTCTTCTGCCTGCTCTGCGCTGTTAGAAGGCTTTTCCTGATCTGAGCCAACCTCTCTGACGACTGTCAGATGATGTCCGGACCGGTAAGGGACGCCTCCCCAACCTCAGTCCAAGACACCGGTGAACGACACCGTCTGCCGTACAACGCCTCAAAGGGTGCAAAACCCAAACTGGCTTGGAAACTGTTGTTGTAGGCAAACTCCACCAAAGTCACGTGCTGCTCCCAAGTACCTCCAGCGTCTAGCACACATGCTCTGAGCATGTCCTCCAAGAACTGGATAGTCCGCTCTGACTGCCCGTCTGTCTGAGGGTGGAAAGCTGTGCTGAACGTCAGTGCTGTCCCCAAGGAGTCCTGGAAGCTGCTTCAGAACCTGCCGGTGAATCTGGGATCTTTGTCTGACACTATTGACACTGGGATGCCGTGCAGTCGTACGACCTCGTCAATGTACCTCTGGCTCAACCTGACAACTGGATATGTCGTCCTCATGGGGAGGAAATGAGCCGATTTGGTCAGTCGATCGACGATGACCCAAATCGCATCATTCCCCCTCGGTGACCTGGGTAGCCCGGTGACGAAGTCCATAGCTATATGCTCCCACTTCCTGTCTGGCACTGGTAGTGGCTGCAACAAACCTAGGGTCCGCCTCTGCTCTGCCTTCACCTTCTGACAGGTGAGGCATCTGGAAACGAACTCAGCTACTGACCTCTTCATCCCTCACCACCAGAACTGTCGCGCGTAGGTCATAATACATCTTGGTGCTCCCGGGGTGAACGGAGAAACAGGAGTGGTGGAACTCGTGAAGGATCTCCTCTCGCAACTCATGAAGAGTAGACCACTGTCTGCTGACACTGTCCAGCCCTCAACTGCGTGCTCGATGCCGACCGCAGCACGGGTCTCCACGAGCTCTGGGTCTCCAGCCCATTCCTCGACCACTCTGGCCAAAAGAACTGGAATGCTGCGAACAACATACAGGAAACCACCTGTCGCCCGGTCCTCGAAGTCAAGCCCAAACTGACTGACTGTCTCCAGCATCTGCCACTGCCGAGCTGACACTGCTGCCAAGGTCACCCGACTATCTCTAGCCTGCCTGCTGAGAGCGTCTGCTACGACGTTTGCCTTACCAGGGTGGTAATGCAACTCGAAGTCATAGTCCTCTAGAAGCTCCATCCACCGCCGCTGCCTGAGGTTGAGGTCACGCTGGGTAAAGACGTGCCTCAAACTCTTATGATCAGAGTACACCGAGAACCGCTCACCGTAGAGGTAGTGCCGCCATGTCTTCAGAGTGAAGACAACCGCTGCAAGCTCGAGATCGTGGACTGGATAGTTCCTCTCATGGGTCTTCAGCTGTCTGGAACCGTACGCCATCATATGGCCCTCCTGCATAAGCACACAGCCTAGACCCTCCCCACTGGCGTCGCAATAGACACTGTAGCCGACGCCTCGCTCTGGAACTATAAGGATCGGTGCACTCGTCAGTTTGGTCCTCAACTGGGTGAAAGCCTGCTCACAAGCCTCGTCCCAAACAAATGGGACCGCCTTCTGTGTCAACCTGGTCAGCGGCCCTGCAACCCTGGAGAAGTCCCGTACGAACCTCCTGTAGTAACGCACCAAGCCGAGGAAGCTGCGGACCTCGAACACTGTCGCCGCTCTCTGCCACCGTAGCACTGCCTCGATCTTGGCCGGATCAACTGAAATACCTGCCGCTGACACCACGTGCCCCAGAAACTGCACCTCATGAAGCCAGAACTCACATTTGGAGGCCTTGGCATATAGCCTATGCCCCCTCAACAACTGCAACACTGTCCTCAGATGCTGCCCGTGCTCCTCCGCGGTACGTGAGTAGACTAGGATGTCGTCGATGAAACCCACCACGAGCTGATCTAAGTACGATCGGAAGACCATCTACATCAGATCCATGAACGCCGCCGGTGCGTTCGTCAAGCCGAACGGCATCACCGTGAACTCGTACAACCCGTACCTCGTACGGAAAGACGTCTTCGGGATGTCACAATCCCGAATCCGCAACTGGTGATAGCCGGTACAGAGATCGATCTTCGAAAAGACCAAAGAGCCTCGGAGCTGGTCGAACAAGTCATCGATCCTCGGCATTGGATACTTCTTCTTCCTCGTCACCCTATTCAACTTCCTGTAATCAATGCAAACACGAAGCATACCGTCCTTCTTCTTTGCAAACAACACAGGAGCTGCCCAAGGTGACGTGCTGGGACGAATGAAACCACTGTCGATCAACCCGTCCAGCTGGACCCTCAGCTCCCTCTGCTCTGCTGGTGCCATCCTGAAAGCTGGCAGAGAGATCGGCCCGGTACCCGGTACAAGATCTATCTGGAAGTCTACTGCTCTGGAAGGAGGAAGGCCCGGTAGCTTGTCTGGGAAGACGTCTGCAAACTCACAAACTACTGCAGGCAAACTGCCCTCTCGACTGCCCTCTGCAGCGAACAAGGAAAGGCGCGCCAGTAAAGCTGATAGCTGGCCCTCGCGCCTGGAAAGACAAGCACACAAGAGGGAATCGGCCGACTGGCGATCCCCCAGCAGAACGAAACGAGCGCCGTCAGGTGTCCAAGCAGTCACCCTACGACGGCCACAGTCGATGATGGCTCGGTATGAAGTCAGCCAATCCATACCGAGAATCACGTCGAACCCGACCATGTCTAGCACCCGAAGATCTAGAAAGACACGGAGGCCCCCAACCTCCAACTCGCAGGAACGGCAGATCAGCTCAACACGAGCCCCTCCACCGACGGGTGTGTCTAAGTGTAGTGTGACTCCAAGTGGCTCAGTCTCTAGCCTTAACGATGCTACACAGTCGCTAGCTACAAAGGAATGAGACGCCCCAGAATCTATCAGAACATCTACAAATGAACTGAAAAGCTGGAAGGTACCTCTGAGAATAGGAGGGTCAACTGGAGCTGGTGGAAGTGCTAGAGCCTGCTGGGGTGGCGGGTACTGGTAAGGCTGAAAAGGTGGCTGAACAAAGTCTGGGTACTCGCGGTCTGGAAGTGCGTACACTCCCCCTCTGGGTCCGTCTCGACCTCCGCCGCGACCTCTGCCTCTCCCGGCTCCTGGTGTCCACCAACCTCCGCCTGCTCCGCCACCGGCGAACTGTGCCTCTCCCGGCTCCTGGTGTCCGCCAACCTCGGCCTCTCCTGGCAATGGACCTCCACTGCTAGTGTTTGCACCCAACACCGCCGAGTAGGTTGTCGCATGTTGCATGGTGATCAACCTTCGGATCTCTGGTCGGAGCCCCCTCTCCAACTGCTGGGCTCTGGCGGGCGGTAAGGTCAGCTACCACTGGTCCAGCGAAGCGGGCTAGGTGAGTGAAATGGGTTGTCAACTGCTGAACAGTGAGTGTGCTCTGTGTGAGGGTGAGATACTGCTCGGTCATGGCCGCCCGGGGACTATAGGGAAAGTACGCGTCGAGAAAGATGGCACATGACTCGGACCATGATGGTTGCTCTCCTCCTACCCTGGTGGCCTGAGCGGTGCGCCACCAGTGCAAGGCGTACACATCGAGCTGGAATGCAGCGAGTTTGAACCGGAGCGGGTCATCCTCGCCAAACAAAAGGTCAAGCACATGAGTGACTTCTTCTAGCCACTCGTTAGCCACTGCCGGATCCCCACTCCGGCCGCTGAACATGGGACGGTCCAAGCGTTGGAAGTCGAGAATCTCCGATGCCAATGAACGCCCAACAACGGGAGGCATGACTTCCCTGCCGTGAAAGGAAGCTTCCTCCTCGCCGCTGCCACCAACCAAAGCTGTCTCTGGTACTGAAGTAGGAGCCGGGCGCTGGCGTCCCTCGGCCTCCATGGCCCGTCGGGTGGCGCGCTCATCACGTGACTTTCCTCGGTCTGTCACAAGAAGGGTGCCACGCAGCCCTGCCATCTACACAAGCACCAGAAACATGAGAATACTCCCGTCAAAAAGCAAAACAAACAACAATGAAGAAAGTGAAAACACATCACACATAAAGCAAGAACAAACATGCAAGGATGTTCTAGACCTAGAACTATCCCAAACCGTGCTCAAAACCTTACTCGCAAGCCTAACCCTATCCCTGGGACCTACAGCCTGCTCTGATACCAAACTGTCATGCCCCAACCCAGAGAACCAATCCGGGCCGGGACGTGTCACACCCCGACCCAGAAAACCCATCCAGGACGGGGCGTGAGGGTTCCTATCACTATTCATCTTCAATCGGCGCGATACAAAGCGGAAAAGACGAATAATTTAAACAATTGTACTCCAGAGGTGGACAGATATTCAATTATAATATATACCATCAAGTTGTACAATTTCAAAGTTCCATTCTAATGCTTCCAATATACAGATTTATACAACATCCCAAAAGTCCTCAAATGTTTACAACAACATATATATATAAAAAAGGGTACAACAGATAATCCTCCAGCAACCTCAAGCACCTCTGGATGTACTCGCGCCGCCAAAGGCCGATCCCGCCGGCTCCACGGACGAAGAACTGCCGCCTGCACCTGCAAACGCAGCCCGGGTAGGAGTGAGCGATAAGCTCAGTAGGGTTCTACTTTACGGCACACTGAAAGGAGGAAAATAACAACAGTGTTGTCTCCCAGCTCAAGCCTAACGGATGCCACGGGTCCCACAACCCTGTTGATGTCCCAAGGGCTCCTGTCATGAAACCTCTCTCCTGAACAAGTTACCAGGAGGCCAAGGATCAGTAACATGCAAGATCACCCTTACCCAAGCTGGAATACCAAGCCTTGGGGAACCACGTCGGGAACACATCAACATCCATCCTTAGCACTTGGCTTTGGAAGACAAGACGACCTCTAAACCTCAAACACTGATCAGAGTCAACTATCGCAAATCCTTAAAGGACATGAGATTCTGATTAAACAATCACACCCTAAACCTGACTACCCAGCCACGGTCCTAAGGCTAGATCCGAGCTACCCGAGAGCCTCGGATCGGCGACCCAAACCATCGCCCGCCTAACCTCAAATGCCTCTAATGCACACAATGCATGAGCCTAGGCAAACATCTATCCTAGATGTCTCTACATGTCACATCATCAGTTACAAGTCCAACATATATACAATAGCTCTCGGCACTCGCCGGCAAGAGGCTAAGGTTCCACAATTCCTCATTAGCTAGCACTCATAGCTAGCTAATGGCTAAGCACACCATTAACCAATTAACTACATCCAAACATGTATTAAAGGCAAATGAAACCATAGATTCGCCCAAAAAGGGAACTTACTCTAATCGATCCTCAAACCCGATGGAAATCCTTTGAAAACCCCATAAAAATCCACATACGTACTTCCCAACATGTTTAGATGTTAATCACAAATCAAATCAATCCAACAAAAGCCAGAAAACCAAGTCCAAGGGGTCACGGACGATGTCACGGTCGATCCGGAGATCGACCGTGAGACCACGGATGATCTCATGGTCGATCCGGTGATCGACCGTGAGACCAAAGCGAAGAAAACCAAGGGCGACGGTCGATCCACTCATCGACCCTGAGAGGCCCAAAACCAAACAACGCCTGACGGTCGATGCGACGGTCGATCCGACGGTCGACCGTCAGGTAAATGGCAAAACGAGAAGATCCCGCGGTCGATCCATGCATCGACCCTGGGAAGCAAAAATCCCGACAGAGCCCGACGGTCGATGTGACGGTCGATCCGACGGTCGACCGCCAGGCCCAGAAAGAGTAAAACGATACTTGACCGTCGATGCACCGATCGACCGTCGAGCCCCGAAGGAGCGTATCAACGCTTGACCGTCGATGCACCGATCGACCGTCGAGCCTCAGGCACAATTCCTCAGAACAGTGCCGGAAATCCAATTTTTTGGATTTCAAGGATCAAATCAAGTTGGAAAACAATGAGATTTTGCAAGCAAGTGTATTTAACAATGGGGAAACTAATGGAATGAAGAAATCCAATTTTGGACGGTAAAATCTCCTATCTAGGTCCAAATGGACGAAAATCAACAAAACGGCGACAATACGGAAATCAACCGTTAGAATACTGAATTCGCAACGTAGTAATACCGGAATTGAACAACATCACATGTACAAAGAGTTACAAAGCATTCTAACAAGTATTCCTACAGCAAAAGTGCAATAAACCTATCCTAGGAGAACTCGATCCTAAGATCGAGGTAGAAACACCTACTGGAGCAAGTAGGGTAGCTCCTTCACGCATCCAACTGGTCAAGCCGCCAAGATCCGCGCTCTGAAGCCCAAGTCTCCAAACCCTAGCTCAGCCGAAGGAGAGAGAAGGGAAGAAAATGACAGGAGAAGGAGAGAAGGAAAGTGATGTGCTGTCGCAGGCACTCAAAAATAAATCCAGTACTCGTTAAAATAAATGTAGTAGTGCGAGTACGAGTCGATCCCACGAAGAGTGTTTAGCCTAGTTTTGTGCTCAGTGAACAAAGAGGGGGGGTTTTAAACGTGAGTAAAAACAATAAAGAAATAATCTAAAGCGAAGAAACAAGTTGAATCAAGAGAACAAACCTTGGTCTGAGTCAACATCCACCATCGGAATCCAATAACTGATCATAGATGCAAGTATCAAACAATTTATACCATGAATATTCATCGTCCGAATTCAATTCGAAGCTCTCCTCGATCATAGTTAATTAGAAACAAGCGATCTAATCAACCCTAACTACTAGACAACCTAAGACAAGCGCTGTAGATTTAATCTGGTAGCAGCGTTAAGAATAGGGAGATCGATGAAGCTAAACAACACAAGCATAAGCGGTTGCATTTAATCTAGTTGAATATTCTTCCTAAGATCTAACAAGATCTGATCAGCAGTAAATTATTAGATCCTAGTTGCTTCGCAGATTAGAGGGATCAAACAATTCTGGATTTGATATCAAACCTAGCGGTAGATCACCATGAATAATAAACTAGTAGGCCTCCTAGCAATTAAACAAGGTAATCATGAAGATTTAATCTCAGAAGAACATCCAATACTCATGTATAAACTGAACAATAAAAATAAATTAGATCTCACAGTTTCATTGATTCCGAGGTTTCAGTCTCCTCGACCAAGGATCAAGATTTAGCCACGTAGGGCCATCAAGAACAATCCTCCAAAAGATTTCATAAAACAAAAGAAAACCTAGAAAAAATATAAAAGAGGAGAAAGAGTAGCCAAAAGTGTCCAAGAATCCCCCCTCAAACCCTAGAAAGAGTCCTATTTATAGCCTCAAGTGTATCCACCCTCGGATTAGATCACAATCGTCGATTTTATTCACTGGGGAAAGTCCGATCGATCGGACCTTGGATGCTGGATCGATCGGTCTCATTAAAATCTTCAACTTCTATTCACGCCCTAGCCCGATCGATCGGACTAATGGAGTCGGATCGATCGATTTCGTAAAAATCCTTCGTCTCTGGCTCTTCCCGAGTTCGATCGATGGTCCGATCGATCGAACTGTGTTCCTCTAAAAAGCATACGTTCTGTTGCCCTTTAATTCCCAAGTCCGATCGATCGAAGTATGAGTGTTGGATCGATCGGTTGAGTAAAAATCCGCTGTTTTTGACTTTTTCCGAGTCCGATCGATCGGACCATTGGTGTCGGATCGATCGGACACCATGGGAGCGATGGAGGGATCGATCGGATGTGTTGTGGATGAAAAACACATGTTCTGTCACGTTTCTGCATGGTCCGATCGATCGGACCCTGGGTGTCGGATCGATCGGACTGTTCAGCTTATTCACTGCTCTGCCATCCAGACTGCGCCATCGGTACTAAAATTGCCGTAACTTCCTCTAGGAAACTCGGAATCACGAACCGTAAAATTCTCCAGAATCTAGACTTCAAGAGCTTTCCAACCATGTATTGCACATCCTCTGGTTCTTCATGAACAGGTACAGATAAATCTTTAAAGTTGATCCATGAACTCTTTTTAGCTTCTTTTCGACTTAAGGACTTCAATTGCATCCTAAATCAAAGTATAAGAATAATGAGTGTATTTAGGAACTAAATAAGCACAGGAGACCAAGTATTAAGGGATAAAAATATAACATTATGCATTCTCATCAGAAAGAGAAAAAAGGGACATGGCTTATATAGAAACTCTGGATCTATCTCAGCCGTCCGATTCGATCTTTCCCGATCGAGCTCCGATCTTCCGATCGGACGCACCCTAGTGATTCTAATCAAACACATACATCAATCCAAGGCCGTGGGTGCAACGTGGGTGTGAAACCGACCACCAGAGGGTATATTTACCAAAATGCCCCCGGGGTCCAAA
This sequence comes from Narthecium ossifragum, assembly GCA_963920575.1. Taxonomy (NCBI): domain Eukaryota; kingdom Viridiplantae; phylum Streptophyta; class Magnoliopsida; order Dioscoreales; family Nartheciaceae; genus Narthecium; species Narthecium ossifragum. Next base: position 15,437,552 of record OY986968.1, read on the forward strand.
CCGCCACACGATTGCCCGATCGTGCCCGACGCGGAACCAAACCAACAGGAAACCGGCTCTCGACCCACGCGGTCGAGCCAGGTTAGAGAGACGGGCCCTCATAGGATGTGAGAGGAGAACCTGCACTATTTACATCTGATATGGCGTGATACAATTAATTTGAACTTATAGACTTCCAAGGGCATAATAGTAAATCTAACAAACTAGAGATTAATATTGCGCAATAAAACTCAATCAAAAGAGTGAACAAGATTTTATATATTAAAAATTATGTACATAATTCGCAAAAGGTAACTATAAACAAAAGCTACCAAAATGTACATCTGTCACCTCTGAGACCTCAAACGCCTCCAGAAGTCGACGAAACCGAGCCACGATCCTAGAGCTAGATCCGAGCTACCCTAGAGCCTTGGATCGGCGAAACCCATAATCGGCCACGCCCTAGTCTTATGATTCTAATGCAATCAGATGCATGCAATGCTCAGGCACAAATACAGGATATAAGCATGCAACAACAGTATGACATCAAGAATACATGGCTAGGCAAGGTCTATAGCTTGCCAAGTGTACAGATAGCAAGGGTCTAAAGCAATTAATAACTAACTAATACAACAATTATACAATAGCCTTCAGTGCACTCCGGCACCTGACAGACTAAGGTTCCACGATTACCCCATGGGTAACAGGTTTACAACTACAACAAATCAAATTTCGCCCTTACAATGGCGCCCACAGCCGCCAAACGAAATTTTTACGAAGGGGGTACAACCCCGGCCAACCAACAATCAACAACTACTATTAACAATACAACGGGTTTTACCCCCGGTCTACGCCTACTATCAGCGGGGCTATTAATCAAAGGAGTAAAACTATTCTAAGCATGCGGGGCACACCTTCAGCCCATTTATACTAAACATTCCAGGGGGTCGTCACTCCCCTGGTTACCCATAAAGCGATGAAGTTATATATACATATATATATACATCTATTATATAAGGAAGGACGGTTTTTGAAATGTCCCCCCTATAAAACATAAAGAGTGGTCAGGATTTTCCTACAAACACATCCAATGGTTGTGATTCCATGATCAGCTTTAAGATCCGCGGCGAAAAATTCACTCCCGCCCAAATTTCCCGCCCAAACATTCATCTCCCCTGCCTACTTCGAGCTGAGAGACAGAGAGAGCGAGAGCGATGGATGGCTACAACCCATCCATCTCTCATCTCCCATCCCCCATATCTCTCATCCCCCTCTCTCCCTCTATGTTCCCCACACCGGCGATCGCCCATCCCCCTCTCTCCCTCTTTCCCCACGCCAGCGATCCCCCATCCCCCTCTCTCCCTCTCTGTTCCCCGAGGTCCCCACGCCATCGACCTCTCCCCCATCCATCGCCCCACACCGCCGCCGACCTCGTCCAACTCGCCGTCGACAAGATCCAAGGCCTTACAGCGAGCCATTGCCCCACGCGGAGAGGAGCTGCTCGCCCAACCCGAGACCTCGCCCCCATGCCCCATGCCCCATGCCGTCGTCGCCATCGCCCCACGCCGCTACCGACCTCGCCCAACCCGCCGTCGAAAATATCTCGCCCCACGCCCAACCAGGCGGTTCTCGCGAGCTTCGTGCCGCGTCGCACGCTCCACCTCGGCCTCCTTCTCCCTTC